>LGAG01000341.1:615109-627111 GCA_001278395.1 Lerema accius | reverse complement strand
CATTTTATTAATTATAACAGGTTATGGGCCGTCCCTAATCTGAGCGGAATATACAAATCGTAAAAAGCGGTAATAAAAGTATTTTTTCAACATTTTATCTTGCGGTACGAATAATTGACCGGCGCCATTTTCTCTTTTAGCATTTAGTTTCCAAAAAATCCAAATTTTATAAATCCTATGAATCATCATGGCTACGAATATTAATATAATATACATTATTCAATATAACATAAGATTTATAAATTAAATACTGCACATAAAAAACTTAACATTGTACCAAAAACAATTGCCCTGCAAAACAATTGTCTAGAAAATGCATCATCACTTTAATTCTAAAAGTCCAAATAAATTTTTCTCCTAAGAGTCATTCAAGTAATATGTAAATAAATTTAATTTAATGGTCTTGTAAAATGTTATGATGCATTACATAGATGGGAGAAGGGTCGTACAATGCAATAATACATAACATTGTTTTTATTATTACTAAAAAACTAAGGATTATAATTTTGTAACACAGCAAAATGACAACATTTTAGATGGAAATAGTTATTACATAATGTTTAGGGAGGAGAAGGGAGGAAATCTTGTAAAATTGTGTTATGCAGTTACTGTTACTTGAACACTCCACTTTCTGCTAGAGCAGATTATAAAATAAACATTTTACATTGTTTTATAAAATCTTGGATCGAATGTTAAGTCATTGCAAAAGAGAAAGAGGGAGAGGTCCAGTGATCTTATTCCTCTCTACTACAATCAGAACTTACAAGACAAAAACTTATACCTGTATTTATCGAAAATTTAAATCCTGACCTAAATACCAAACAGAATAACTAAATATTGGAAACAAAGTAAGATGTGTGGAAAAGTTTGTGTGGTCCTGATTGCAAGGACAGTTTGGCAAGTGCCAATATTTAATATTTTATGCTATTGCACAAAATTTAAAAAGGACAGAGCTATCTTCACTAGCATATTGAAATAATAGTGCCACAGTGGACATCAGCTGATAAATGGAATCCGATAGTGTTATAATCAGTATCACAATAATGATACGTACAGTAACTGTCACATAACTTATTCACGGTCATGGAGTATTGCAGTAAACGAACTTCAGTTCAGTGACATAGAGGTTAGTTTTTAGTATAATTTGTCACATAATAATTAAGAAGACTTACCGTAGTAAGCAATAGCATTGCTCTCCGTCAGCAGCACCTTTCCATCGGCACTTTCGTAAGCTGGCACCTAAAATAATCACAAATATTACACGTCACCTCCGAAAACATCTGTGCGGTCAACTTTGCCACTACACTGAAAACGTATCACTAGCTTTCATATCACTCACTTTGCCGGCCGGGAATTTCTTTAAAAACTCTTCGGACTTGTTAGTCTCCCCGAATACGAAGTTGGGAGCTACTTTTAAATCGGCTCCCGAGTACTGTGCGGCGATCAACGCCTTATAGGCTCTGAAGTTTTCTGGATAAGTGTAAAGTACCTGCAGGAAATAATCATATCATAAACCTATGTTTAGAAATATTAAACTGTTTTATTCATCATTGATAAGAAAGTTATTGGATTAACAAGATAATTCATAGTTAAATTTTACCTACCCCGGCCGCCATGGTTGAGTTTTGCGGAAAGAGAAAGAAAAGGGGCAGCAGGGGAAGGGAAGGGATAGAATATCAGAATTGTCAGATCAGATGTGACATAATGACAAATATGTGAAATATGTCATGGCTGTGACACTGACATTTATCGAAGTTTCAAAACTTGATATACGGTACCGTACTTACTTAGCACAGAGTACTTTGTTTTACTTAGGTACTTATAACTTGAATGTGTAGTGTACGTACGTATAATTTTAATATACTACAATATCAATGTATGTAAATAAAAATTTTGCACGGAATATGTTTATAAAAGTAACTGTTCGTATTAACGTCATCATTATTATTAATATTATGAAACTTATCATTAATATCCAAATCATTTTGAATATAATATACATACATACGAATATATCTTGCGAAATAATTGCCATAACTCGGGAACGGAAACAAAGGAGTCTTAGAATAATTACACTAAGAGTGGAGTATTAATGAAAAGTACCTATACTATAATACTTACCAGCCTATTACAAAGTTTGGTTTTTAATCAATCGATAATAAGTTATGTTACAGTTTAAGTCTATTATCAGCTATATAATAAGAAAAATAATGGAATTAAATGTCTAATCTCTCTTCATAATGATGTGGAATAATTTATTGTGGTTATGATGACGTTTCCTTTGTAATACTTTGTATATTTTTATATTTATAATATTATCACAGACATATTAAATAAGAAGATATTCTTATTTATATGTCAGTGAATATTAAGCTTTGTCTTGACGTTATTCAGGTTGTGTTCTTTTTCTACAGTCTGTGGTAACAGTCTCTGCTATTACTCTGATCTATGCCTGAATTCCTGTTTTCTTATGTTACGAGCTGTTGCCCGCAGCTTTGCTTGCGGAAATTATAGTTTTGCGGTGATATTTACCCCCTTAAGGGTTGATTAAAAAAAATCGTGGAATAAGGTTCTTCATCCTTTTCAACCATACACCCAAACACGAATTCGCAAACTGCTTGCTTTAATTTTTTTTTTTTTTCATACAAACTTTCTTCCCCTATTTCCCCCCCCTTAAAGTGGGAATTTCCAAAAATCCGTTCTTAGTGCTCCCCTACACTCTAAAAGGAACCTCTGTGCCAAGTTTCATGCTTCTAGGTCTATCCGTTTAGGCTGTAGTGTGTCTGTCAGTCAATCAACATTTTTATTAAGTATGATATCTGTGGTTTGGAACAGTTTTTGTTGCCGTCATTTTGTCTTTTATAATCTGTTTGAAATTTTATTAAGATCGATGGTGGTGTGGTGTGTTCGGTTTGCAAGAATAAAATTTCATTGTAATTGATTTTTTGGCTTCTCGACGTATTATTGTTGGTGTTAAATCACTTCTGCTGTGGTTAAAATAACAAAAAGCATAATGGTACGTATTTTTTTTAACACTGATCTATTTTGCATATTAAATTGCAAAATTTGGCAACTATCTGCAGCGCTGCTGGGTGATGGGTGTTAACCCGAGTTTCCATTATATTATTGTTTTCATTATTTCTATATCGCACTTAATTTATAAGATTGTGACATAAAGTAAGTGTTAAATTATAACACGATCTGTTCAGCTGATATATTTCAATAATAATTCAATTTTCCAGGGCAATGAAAATTCAATACCTATGGAACTATGTTCAAATTGTAAGTATTTCGCCAAGAACTCGTAAATTATTTTCCTTTGAGTGCTCTATCTAATTCCTTTTCAATGTGTAACATATTATGTCGCATGGCAGACGGCGAAGAAATCGCAAATTCGTATTTCTCTTATCTGGCTGGCCAGATTTGTTTTGTTTTATTGATCATTGCAATTTCTTGTAAATCCTCTTAAGACTTAGCCGTACACCTCTATTAATCGCAAAAACTATTGACTTTTCAATAACTTGATTTTGTGTTATATTTAATTTTTGTTTTACTTGTAAGTATTTTTATTACTTACCATTTCCCGGTATTGTTTTATTAGAGTCGTTTTCCTTAAGAACTAGTGGACGTGTAACAAAGTGTGGAGCAAAGTGTGAATGAAGCATAACAAGACATTTGTTTCAGCGCGTGTTAACTGCATTGATTTTAAGGTGGAGAACTGTGAGTGTCGTAGAGTCACTCGCCTCCGATGCCATATTCATGTTGACACATTGCACGTACACACCACATATCCAGAACAATTTTTTACAACACTTTGAACAGTCAGTATACTAAAGCTTTTTATAATCCTGTACACTGTTTTACCTACTTAAGGTAAAAGAAACATGATATTTCATGTAAAATGACAGACATTCAACTAACAATAACTGTGAAGATGTATAAAATTTAAAATGAAAACCATATTAATACAGAAACTTTTAACAGTCTGCAGTGACTGTATCCTAGCTATGGTGATAACTGTATGGCTACTTTTCAGTGATACATTACCTATACAACACAATACAATCACAAATTGATGTGACTAGTTTATATGTATTTAAAGATTGCTAACAGTTCTAGATAATAGATTATTCTTCATTCATATGACTACATAGAGTCCTTCTTGCATTATTTCTTATTAATTTTGTTTTGTGTCATTTTTTTGATGTTCTGCTTTGTGTTGTTTTTTCTCGCTTTTTTTTATTTGTTACTATAAAAAAATTGTTCTGGATGTACATAGAACATGGGCTGGTTGGCTAGTGCATCCGCGTCACACACGCCTCTAGAGAGCGTCATCATAACATTGTGAATGTTTGTTACGATGGTTAGATTGTTACGTAGATGAGTTTGTAGGCTTGCGAGTGATGTGTTTTGCTGCTGAGACCAACAAGTGTACCAATTGTAACCTGAATATATCTTATATTGAGTGCTGTGACATGCAGCGGTAGTGTATTTGCACTATTACAATACATGTATGTACCTGTACCTCAACTCTTGTCACAAGCAGATACAAAATAGAAATAAGGTTGTATATTTATGCTGCCATCAAATTAGGCAGTTAATAAGAAATTAATGTATACATTTTTTTTATATAAATAAAATATTATACAATGCAGGGACACACACCATGACTACACTAAAATGAGTTCTCAGCAGCATCCATCATTACACAAAAGTCTATTAATCGTGTGAGGAATGTTTGCGTAAGGAGGAGGTCAGGCACCACATAATATTATGTGTTAAAATGGATTAGGGATTCTGAGATTATTATGAAACAATTTTAATATTTTTTTATGTCATTATGTGCACAGGATTATTTCTTATAATACTCCGGTAAAATCATAATACTCCACTTTTGTTATCTAGTATTGAAGTTATAAGTTTTAAGTAGTTAACAGAGTGGAATAGACCTTTGTAATGGTTCTACGGAAAATCTGCGGTCTCTTCATATATTGCGCTCAATCAGGCCTCAAAAAGAGCGGATACCACGCGCTAATGTGAACGTGTTGTGCAGATGGAAACCGTTTAACTGTTTGATCCACCTTCTCTCTCGCTAATACTTAGCCTGACCTCCCCTGGCTTTTAGTTTTGTGTTGGTCCCTTCTTGTGCACCCCCGGTGGGGTGGTGGAGGGCCCCGACGGTCTCTGCACTCGGCCGGTAGATCGCTTTGTATGTTTAATTATAGCCTCTCGTAGGTACCGCGCGAGGCTGCGCTCGCCCTGCGACCCTTCGGACTAATTACGAATTCCACTGTGTACGTAACTTAAGTATAGAAAATAATTATTTGTGGCACATGTAAAAAATGCAACGTATATTTTATTTTCAAAATTGCCCTCGATTCTAAAATGGCTTCCGGTCAGTAATAATAGCGAGCTGTTGTAATGCCCACAGCTGTATAAAGTCACGCCTCTAGCACCTCGCTGTTAATAGCTCTGTGTCGCGTTGACAGCGTTCGCTACACATTATATTGTGTGCGGCAGGACACGGGCAGGGCAGGGATTGATAATTCTCTATGTTTAATGCTGCGATTAGCATACGATTCCAATATAATAAATATAAAATAGATTAATTAAAGAAGCGATGACTCATAAAAGTCATTGTGGGAAAACAAAAACGGCTTACATTAGCATGGGACAATTATTTGAATAGAATGAAACTCCGTTTTTGGCACTTAGCCTTGTTTTCAGGCGACTCGTGCGCGATTATCATTATCAGTATTTGCTCAATTGAGAGTAGGTATATTTGTAAGTTGCAGCCTCGTTACTCTTAACTATAACTTGGAATTAATTAGACTTATTCCAAGGACCTTTTTGAACAACTTCTTGTACTTTACAAGTCGCCGTTTGTGTTTTATTTATTTCGGGGCCTGGCATTTTGATTGAAATATAAATAAAATGATTCCCCCATAGGTTACTCTGGAAACGTTTGCCTTGATAAAATGAACCGGAACCGCGGCTAGTGTTAGAACGGTATTCAGTGGATACTTTGTAAGTCAGGTTCTTTATAAACGAACGGCAAGGATGTGTGGATTGGATCTTCCAACTATTAATTTGAAAAACGTACTCATAAACGTACGTGAAGTTAGATCAGTCATGTATATACTTGGAAGCTTCAAAAGGTGTGGGATTCTAGTTTATAATTCAGGGAACGTCATCTCTTTGTGGGGCAAAATACTACACATCAAAAAGTGCAAAAACATGCCCCAATCCCTAGCCTTGTTCGCAGTCTCAGCTACGTCTACAATATTAGACACGCACCTGTGTATTAGATCCAATCTATTATGTTTGCCGTTCGCGTATGCCCAATCGGCAATATGGTGATTGTTATGATGGGACAGTCGACGCGGATGAGATCCGGCGGCTGGGCAAGCGGTTCCGCAAGCTGGATCTGGACAACTCGGGCGCGCTGTCCATCGACGAGTTCATGTCGCTGCCGGAGTTGCAGCAGAATCCGTTGGTGCAACGCGTTATCGATATATTCGACGCTGATGGAAACGGGGAGGTGAGCTTTAACATCTCGTTGTGGTTTTAGGGTCTACGATGTCACGTCGGCTAGTCGTAGTCGTTCAATTTAGTTTAGGGTATTTGCCACAACCAATATTGAACGGCACAAACTCTGCTTACATGGCAGAAAATGATCCTTAAATCCATTTTTGGACGAACGTCAAAGGTCCAATGGTCTAGATTTTACAGCTGTTGTTAAGCGTTGATTAAAATAACAGAAGTGAAGATAACAGATATCTAATATTTAAGAGTGAGGTTTTGGGTGTGGTGTAACTTTCATGTTTCACTGTCATAATTATTTCTGATGAAGTTAGTTTTGAAACTGGGATTTGAAATTATTTCCGTTGGTAGCTCAATATGGCTAGTAAACAACGAAATATTGCAAGGTGTGCATAAAATTAATGCGATTGGGAATATTCATTTTAAAATAAACTCTGAATGTAATTTGATTTTCCAGGTGGATTTCAAGGAGTTCATCCAGGGTGTATCTCAGTTCAGCGTGAAGGGCGATAAGCTGTCCAAGCTACGTTTCGCCTTCCGTATCTACGACATGGATAACGATGGATTTATTTCCAACGGGGAGCTCTTTCAGGTTAGTAATAATATTTTTTAGATCAATTCCTGTAGTCGACATGAATTTTAAATAGTTTCATTCATAATCAACATCGTCTAATCTCGGGCCACTACTAGCTGGCGACTAGTTCTTTTTTGGATATACTGTTTTATCGACCGGAGAATTTACGCTCTTGTAGTTTATTACAAAAAAGTACTAGTTTTCTTCTTAATTTTACCTGTTGTAATTTTGGTCCCATTACGACTTGTTGTTGATAATTAAACTTCGTGTTTTTGTAACCACTTCACTTACATCTCTTAATTTATCACATTGTCTCGAGGGTCAAATTGGAATTTACAATACACTTGGTACATTACGCAACGGACAATATTGTTTAGACAGCTTCGATCCATGTGGCTTTGAATATTATTTCTACTTTTTCAGGTTCTCAAAATGATGGTCGGCAACAACTTAAAAGATACGCAACTGCAGCAAATCGTCGACAAAACTATTCTATTTGCCGACAAAGATGAGGATGGAAAGATCTCATTCGAGGAGTTCTGCAACGTGGTGGGCAATACCGACATTCATAAGAAGATGGTCGTCGACGTCTAGAGCGACGTTCTTCCGTCGGCCCTCTTACTCTAGCTAGAACACTATTCAAATCGCGCGGCGGGTGCTCCTAGGGCGTTCTTTGAGCTCCACTCATTTTCTTCGTGAATACGTTTATTTCGAACTAATGTTAGTCGTATAGTTTAAGACATTATCTGTCGCTCTTCTGCCTAATCGGTATTTTTTCCTTTTTAACTGATCAACTGGTTATAAACTGTATTTGCGATGCACTTAAAGGTTTATGTTCCATTCTCTCGACATAATTCACCTGGAAATAACATTCTGTTGTAGAAAATTTCCGCTAATAGGTACGTCACTAGGCATTGTTGGCAAACGTGACCATTGTAGTGTAAAGCGACGGAAGAGTAATTATAATCGCCTTAGACGTTATTATGCTGGCAGCCTTGTACGATGACAATAAGTGTCTAGAAGTTGCCAGCAATTATCTGCCTTATTATTGGAGACCGAAGACTACGGTGTGGAACGAAGCATAAATTACTGTCTTCGAAGACTTGTCTCGGTTGCCTCATAACAAAGATCATTAAAAATATACATAAATTTCATTTACAAGAAGACGTACTCACATTGCAAATCGGTTGTCGTTTTCGAAGACGTTTGGAGCTCCAATACTTGTAAACGGGATCGTCAGTCGGACCGCAGCATGGCCCGGGCCGCCCTGGCAGCAATCGCCGCTCGCTCTCTTGTCATGATTCATCCATAACTATTTAACATTAAGACAAAATACATTTATTTACTTTTATTCTAGATATACGACGTTAGAACTTTTATCGTAGTCGAAGTGTATTTTTTTTATTATTTTGTTGCGGTAGTTTTAATCGGTAGATATTGTTATTTAGTGTTTTATTTTATACACGATGTTTAGGTGTCGGTATCATCACAGTCGGAGGGTAGTCGTAGATCGCGGTCGCGGTCGAGCACTGGGGGCGGCGCATGCAATTGCTGTTAAGCTATTACTGGAGTCGGTTAACTGGTTACCTCAAAATTAATTGCAGTCGAAGTGAGTCACCAAAATCGTTTCGTTGTTATTTCTATGACGATTGACTCGAGTTATGCCAATATCAAGTTGACAGGGTGCTAGGGCATATATTTCAAACTTAGTTTTAAAGTGGGCTCGCAGTCGTGTTTCATATTGTTGGCAGTTGAACATGGTCTGCAGCGGCACGGCCGAAAAAATTATGACCATTGATTAAAGTACGGTTTTGCGTATCTCGGCGTTTTCCTCCTACCATTTTGTGATATCGAATCATTAGTATTCTAATAGTAGTGCCATAACGTAATGTCGTATACTTCCCGCTTTGTAATTACGTAATCTCACTGTAGGATTATCCGTTGTATTGTTTGTGTATTATTTATCGCCTGTAGTAGAGTGGCGGCAGCAGCTTCGCGCCGCTCTGCGAGTGTCGACGGCGCCGAATTCGTAATTATTATGTTATTATCATCCCGCGGCACTCCCAACTCCTTTGTTCCAAGGCCCCCGTTGAAATATCAAGCGTAAAGTAGTTCATATCCGCCTGTTGTGTTAAAAATTACATAATTTTATGTAGGTAGAGAGCCACGGATGTTATTTGCCATTTAATTTTCCCTCCTGTCCCCAGGTCCTGACCGCCCTCAAGTGACCCGTCCTCCCTCCCGCCGCATCCCAACGTTACCATTCACAGTCCCTAATAACACCCGTTTATATAGACACACTATAAAAGACATTAATATTAATCGTGCGCCCGCTGGAGTCACATATCAGTTCGGAGGTGTCCCGCCGCCGTCCGTCGGCGGACGTACACCGGGTTCGTACGTATAAACGGGTGTTGGAGCAACGCAATTGTACAAATAAAGTAATTAATATATTATTCGTAAATAAGTTATCGGTCTCTATATGTTATGTTATTTTATTGTTCATAATAACAATGTCTATTAACAGTTTCTGGCTGTAAGTGCGGTTAAATATTGGGTGCGCTCGTGGCGCATGAGCTACACCTTGACGAATTAAAACTTCCAACGAAGATCTTTTATACAAGTTACACGGCATTTCGTTTACTTTCCCTTGACGCTACCTTGGCTCCCCTGTCCATTTCTTACATTTCTTAATGTTTGTTGTACGAGATTCATAGTCACCAACATAACGCCGATGGGAAAACGTGTAACGCATCTTACACGACCTTATTTGTTAGTCACATAATGTGAACTACAACATGACAAATTGTCGCTACAACTGATATTTATTGTCGTCGTCGCACATGTGAATAGACGAATCATCCGAATCCGTGCTCGCCGGAAGCGCGCCCAGTATGTAAGCGCCCTATGGCGTATTCGCAATGTACTGGTTTGTATCGTAACTTCACTGATTTTAAAACTATGTCTGATGTGTACGTGTTACGTTGAGCACCGCGATAGGTATCTTCGTGGAATGATAATGCCTCGTTTGCATTAGGCGAGTATTTTAATAATTTTAGTCCCGACAAATTATTGTTCAAATTCGAACAAAATTCTCGCCTAGTGCGAACAAAGTCTAAGATTACACGAGACTCGCCTTTGCGGCTCCGGTGTCATTTAAATTTTACGAAACATTTATTTGTTCTTTCCTTAATAAATAATATTAAAGTTAAATAATTATTGCTCTTAACTTTTTGAATCTTTTTTATTGTTACGGAGAAAGTTTTAAAATAATCATCGATAGATCTGTTTCCATTTCAAAAATATCGTAGTAACCGCGTGCAGTTCGGTGCACGAAGCGTCGTGCCCGCCTCACCACCATTTATCGAATATAATGCGTATTTGAACGGCGTGATTGAATCTCGGGAGTATGTACCTTTGAGGGATGTATATGCGTACAGATTTAGTAACATGTTTTATAACTTTTGTTATATAACACGTCCACATTTTCTGACATTGTTGTATCACAATGAAACATAACATTGAAATAAACACACATATCGTCCACATTCATAAAACTCGTTATTTAACTATGTTTTATAACATGTTTTGTTATATAGTCTACGCACCTTAATATGCCAGCTGCTTCTCGGGTGGAGCTTGGGGTCCGCAGGCGGATCCCTATAGGATCCCTCAACTGAGATACATACGCCGAGTCGACAAAATATTATTGTTAATTCCAAAAATATTTCATGCACGTACAGTCTTCTGTAGTTGTTCGAAACTATTTATAATATTTCACATGTAAGTCGTTATTATATCAATATTAATGCAAGGGGGACTGCGTCGGCGGCCGGCGACCGGCGGCTTCACAGACTTACAAAAGCAAAACCTTATTTTAGTGACACATCGCATACGTACTTAACAATGGAAGCGACAGAAATAATAACGGTGTAGTGGTGTCGGGGGCGGCCCCGGCGCGGTCTCCCGACGTTCCGGACCTCACAATACTTCGATTACAAACGCACTTGAATCTTAAGTATCTAGTCACGGTTGTTGTGCAGTAAACTATATATTATTACGTTGTGTCTATCTACGACAGTTCCGTACGCTATCGGAAATGTACGATTTGTGCGGCACGCGACGGCCCTCCTCGACGTTTTGTCGGCGGTCGAGTGTTAGCTACTGCTAAATTTCCGAGAATATAGTAAATCGTCTGCAGGGTGTAACACATTAGAAGTCGACGAGCATGGTCCGCGCAGGAGGGTCGCGCGGTGTATCCGAGCGCCTTGTCCGGGACCGGCGACTCGGACGCGTGGAACTAATATTACAAGACGATGTGCCTCTATCTCTCGCTGTAACCGTAGAGACGTTACTTACTTGATGTTAATTGTATAATATATTTATGCTAGATAATGGATATGCACAAATGTAATGTGACGATGCATAGAATATTCTTACCTATAAGTGGATCGCCTTCTCTTAAGATAATACTGTGTATTGTGTATGCATAAATGGATAATAACATTACTGTCTATATTTGCTAGATCTCGCTTTCTGTGCGTGTCGATTGCAAGAAATTGAGGCTACATATATTTTGAACTCGGCCCGGCTGGATCGTGCTCCGAACTCAGTAAGACACAATGTTAGACTGTTGCCAGTGTCTCGGATGTCTCCAGAGCCTACTCGATAAATAATATACATTCAATATTAGTCATACACAAAAAAGAGACAACCCTCACAGCAGCTGTTCAATGTAAAACAGGAGGCACGGTCCGGCCGGCGCTGGTCGCGGCCACGTGTTTCGTCCGCTCATCTCCATCGGTAGGTAGCGTGTCCTAATAAGTCTGTTCTCAACTGGAACTGAATTATAAGTTTTATTAAATTTTCAAATTTCAACTTGTGT
>LGAG01000341.1:588732-599151 GCA_001278395.1 Lerema accius | reverse complement strand
TAAGTACTATGCCTATATTATGTAGGTACTGGTTTACAAAATTATACAAGTATCACGATATTTATAAAGTTTATACTTGGCACCGATTTCGAAATTATAAAATACGTGTTTAATAATTTGGGTTTAACTAAATCATAAAGAAAATTATTTTTTACTTTTTAGTTAATTTGAAGACGGTTTTTTTTTTGTTAAGAATAATTATTTTTATTCACAAACGAAACGATAAAATCATCAATATCCTCTTTCAGTAGATATACGTATTATTTTGAGTCCTTACTTTTCACCCCCTATAACTTTAAAATGGCTCAACCGATTTTCATCAAACATGTCTAAGAACACTCGCAGATAAGCCATCTTGAAATTGAAATCGCTTCATCCGTTCGGGAGCCTCGGTGCCTCAGACAGACAGACACACACACAGATACGTCACACTTATAACACCCCTCTTTTTGCGTCAGGGGTTGAAAAATTCACAATAATGGTTGTTATTTTGAAAACAGTTAATCATTATTACATAAGTATATTCATTCAAATTATCAAATCAATTATTTTTTTAACATCATAGTGATCATTAATCAATTACAAATCCATTGAGAACCACGAACATAAAAAACACTGTATAAGGTTTGGTTGATGTTAATACACTCGCTCATAGATGGCATTGTAAAGATTTCTTAATGACACTAACGACTGTTCGCTGTGAACTACGAGTATATAAGTAAATTGTGAATATTTCTTATTTTATCAATTGTCTTTGGTCTTTGAAATGCTCTTCTAGCTCTCTGAGAACCTGAGATCTTTCACTTTCGATAAATTTCATACTAAGAGAAAATGATGTATAAAAATCATAAGTCTCAAAAAAATTTCATCAGCGGATACTCCCTACGCCTACGGAGTGATGATTGCTCCCCACTGCTCCAGCAGGGTCGCCTCCGATGAAGACTGTAAGGCCTTAGACCAATGTCAATAACAAGGAAGGTTTTTAGTGGGTAGAGGATGTCCTTCAGTCGCTGAGTCCCAAATAACTCCATTGGTCGGCCACTGTTCGTATCTTTCCTTCCGAATTCCCTCGTTTTCCGGAGATCCCAAATTATTTTTTTAACTCGTTCTGAAGAAGTTTCATTCTATCCATGTTTCCTATCTCTCTTTACTGACGCATTTTCGTTTCATCGAGTTCCAAATCACAACGATGCTAAAGTAAAGAAGTTTTCACTTTAATAAATAACTCTATACTCTCATTCTAGGATTCCTTGTGTCTTGGATGCCACGGAAAACACAAACAGTACACGCACTCAAATCATAAAAAAAATTAATTAATTCGTCGTTTTTCTGCCTACAGATTAATTGATAATCGAACCAAGTATCCATTGAACGGCGGTCCAGCAAGGCTCAGACCAAAAAATATACAGACTTCGCCTTCGGAATAAAAAAAAAGTAGTAGAAAAAACATAACGTTATTGTCAAATGATAACGTTTCCCGGTACATTTGCGCGCAGACCAGGCTCGGTGATATACGTCAAATCGTAAAAAAAATAAAAAACGACCTCACTTTTGTTGTTCTGAAGACTGGGTCTATATACTTTTTGGTCTGAGCAGCAAGGTTACATTACGCGACATATAACAGTTTAGAGAAAATTTAATGTAGGTAGGTGCTACACATTGTAGATGAGGCATAATAGAAATATGAATACCGTCGGAAATATACCACACCCGGGTGGTATACAATACCTACAGCTACATCAGAGAAGGGCGTAGAACTCTAGCTTGGTTGACATGGACTCTAAGGTGGCCCAGCCAATTTCCTTCACTCAAAAAAAAAATGCTATATCGCACCAATGAGCAATGAAAATTGACTGAGATCGTGTAGCGTGTTTCTCTTTTGTTTAAACGTTAGGTACTCTGTACCTCCTGAAATCAATAAAATTAGGTACGAGAAGGCTTTTATTTAACTGTTGCGAGAGTGAAATTCGTACTCGTATGATAGTGCTATTACTTTATCGGCAAACAGTTTAGTGATCGTTCTAGTGTTTGATTATGCAAGAGTTGTGGTGCTACTAATAGTCGGAGAACCTGTGTTATTTTTAAGTAAGTACTTATTTGTGAATGTTTACACAAAAAAATAAAATTATGACGATTAACCCATTATTGGCTTCCATTATAATATGCTGTAAAAAAATGTTCACCAAGTTAAGGTCATTTCTGAAACAGGAACGTATTAAACTCAGCATTTCTGCCATTGATTATAATTATCTATCATTTCTTAATAAGGAAAAGTAAATGGAATTTATATAAGGCTTTTTGCTCTTCGATTGCCACTAAACAACTTAATATTAATAGCTGAGTATAAGCTTTTTTTGTATAAAGTCTATAATAAGATACCATTGCCGAAACTGTAATGTAATTCAACTTGTTAATTTTAACTTCAATTTAATAAGTTTTGAATTCCTGATACTGACACGTCATCAAGGAGTCCAAAAGAGAGTGTTTCATGACCTCGCTGTATCTCTGAATCGCTCGAAAAATCCTAAAATCTAATAAGTTAGAAACATGTTTTTACAGAAGTCAACAACTCAGAGAAAATCAGGTACGAATTGTTAGCATATACTTTAAAAACCATGTTATTCTCTCGCTGATCTTTAACTAAAAACTTGAATTTTCCAGTATAGTGTACCTAATTAGATAATAAATGGTTTTCAAATAATACCTAACTGTTAAAAGTGTTTGGTCAACATATCACTATGATACGATCGAGCGAAGTATGTCGGTGAAACATGGCCGAGTCTTGAAATGTTATACCTACTTTATATTTTATGTTAATTGTTAACTATAAGCAATCTGACTTGAATGAATACGGACGAAAAACTGGATAACAATAGTGCGTCAACAAAGAAAAAACAAAATTGAAACTATTGATATATTCTGGTAGTGTATCACTTAATGAACATTGCGTAAAAGAGTTTCAATTCACTAAAATCAAAAATAGTATGGGAAAAAAATATTCTTATCATAACACATACTCTACATTTTACAGTTTAGACGGAGATTATAATGTTTAAAATGACGTCATCCTGTTTTTTGCACCGCCTGAAGGGTTGACGAAGAAGCGGACGGTCCACCTGTTGGTAAACATCGACCTTCGTCTGTAGGAACGAGCAATAGCAGAAGAGGCACCGATGCTTTGCCTCGCTTCAACATTAATTGAAACTTCCTCGTTTAATTAGTTAATCAGCCTCAGAGATATTTTGGTTGTACCGAAGTATTTATTGAGTGGGTGCATTAGGAAAACGTTGGGTTCCTAATATGTTGTACCGTTGGGACAATATGTATTAATATAACGATATGGTGCTATTTTGTGTTGGAATATTCGAATGAAGGTGACCGTTAATGTAGAAAATGACTTGATTTGATCTTTATTGCTTATTTCAAAAGTGTTTGGCTAGCGATATAAACAAGGCGTTCGTGTATTACAATCTCTTTATAAAAAAAAAATGTTCAGATAAATATGACTCTCGTGTTGATTATAAATGGCTGCCGATGGTATTGAACCCTTAATATCGCAAAAATACATATCCCTTCTTATTATAAATAGTCACTTGTTTTTCAAGGGCAAAGCTGAACAATTTGTCTGCAAAAAGGACTTTAAAAAGACAGTAAATATCACGTAGTTTTGTCATTCTGAAATCGAATATCATTATTTTGTAGTGAACCGTTATATACACAAGGGTTTGGTTTGTGAGATGTAGTAATTACAAGAGGCGTACCTACACTGAGATGGCATTACGCCATGTACCTACTCGGCAGCCGCAGTCAGCCTTTGTTTATATACGAGCACCGCATAAAACAGTAGGATGAAAGGCGAAGTGGGCGCGGTTTAATGAGGACGCGGCGGTCTCGCCGTAAATATAATTATCAACCGACATTATATATATTTAGTTACACGAATATATGAGAACCAGCCGCTGGTATATTCTCCGCTGTGCATTACCC
Source organism: Lerema accius (assembly GCA_001278395.1). Classification (NCBI taxonomy): domain Eukaryota; kingdom Metazoa; phylum Arthropoda; class Insecta; order Lepidoptera; family Hesperiidae; genus Lerema; species Lerema accius. Next base: position 595,164 of record LGAG01000341.1, on the reverse strand, counting down.
GTATGCTACATACTCGTAGCATGTGGCGGTCTATTGTGGCACATCAATGAATGCCTCATTGAGTTATACATACGCACGTGCTCTCGCTGAATTGAATATTACATAGACGTATAATAAAGAAATAAAAAGTCCAAGTTCAATGTCTCGAGTATAGCGGTGCATTCGAACCCATTCCCGTAAGAAAAAATGACGCCAGCGAAGTACTTGTACCGTGCTACGGGAAATAAATAAAATCCTTTTTCTCCAAATAACTACTCAAAGTTATATTACATGGTTGAGTAATGTAACTTCAATCGTCAAAGTGGATCGATTGATCGATCTTAAAACCTACATCCTGACAATTACTAAAATCTTGTCTCATGAATTGAATCCTGGACATTTTGAACCCTCAAAACTCCATAGTTAAAAGCGTAAGCTATAAATTGAAGTCGAATACAAGTCAACTAGTCTGCTAGTTGATTACGAATAGTAATAGAAGTTATTAATGTAAGTAATTACAGAGACATAAAGATTAAAAATGAACGTTTAGTTACACATCATGAATTGGAAAGTAAGTGTAGGTACAAGTATATAGTACCAAGATACACACAAATCAGCACAACAAATGTTTACATTAAAAGTATTCAACTTCAAGCATCGATTTAATTAGCTGATTCAGTGCTGAATATTCACAGTAACTGTAGGTATTGTGTGTGAAAATGATTAACTAAAATTGTCATCACAATTAATTATAGTCACGTGAAGTATAAATGAATCCGACGATGGTTAATCTACCTGTTTTTACTTACCTTGATTTTAGATAGATACCTACCTATTTATGTAATCTTTTCAACAAAAAACTTAAAAAAAAACTTTAAAAATTCATCATTCACCTAGTTGCAGAGTTTAAGCTAAACTAAATACTAAATAAACGTAAAATAGATTATTTATTTAGACACAATTTATACATAAATACTAATAAAATATCAATAAAAAATTTAAGCAACCTTTAGAAGCCACATAGTTAAAAAAATAATTTTCAAATTAAAACATTTTTTTTTTGCTACCTTGCACTTGCATTCATGCAACAATTCTGACTGAGTCGAGTTGTCGACGGCAAATTATAGCCGTGTCGACTTATATTTTTGCCTTAATAGGGTCTTCCAATTTGCAGACCATTTTCAAATAAAAGCTTTTAATGTGTTTATTATTTGCAACTACCATAATAGTTTTTAACTTGCTTACTTAATACATACCTAGCTATCGAATGTCTTCTAATTTATCAATAGGTACTTTGACTAGTCCTAGTAGGTATACGACAAACGTTTTTCATGGTATTTCATATGTATAGATAAGCTAAATAAGATCGGTTATGTATATCGTCGGTGATGCTTCTTATTTTGCCTACATAAGAAATAAATAGAAATATTAAATTAAACATTTATTCATCTACAATCCAGACATGTAAGGACTGCTCGTTTGTTGATGGTTTATGTAAAAGATTTAGAAATGAATGAGTCGACCGCTTAATACTTCAAAGTCATTTTTTTTAGGAATTAACGAATTCAAGCCAGTATATAATATTAATCTATGTCTTCAAGCTGCTCGTGTAGGGCGGTTGGTCTGCTACTGCCTGCTGCAGTCTGCCTAAAACCAGCTTTATTCACACTGTAATACTTTTTGTTTTGCTATTGTTGTAATAAAAATTATGCTGCTGACGCTACCTGCGAGTACCTACATTAAAGTTTCTGACAGCTATACGAGAGCAACACACACACGTGTGTTGGTCCCTGTGTGCGTCTAACGCTAACGCCTTTCTTTATTTTTCACCATAATATACTGACTGGTAGGTACCAATTTCAAGTAGGTACGCCATTCTATTATGAGGTTAATATGAGGTCTATTTAATACATTCAGTTTAAGGAAATTGTGTTAAAGATGCCTACACATTTTTTCAATGAAACAAATATGATAACTTCTAACTTTTTAATTCACACTTTTAATCAAACACTTATTATTAAAACTATAGTAATAAGACCGTATGGGGCCAGACTGCTGTTCAATGGGCCTTGGGTTCTATTGCCAGCGAGGTAGAAATCTGTTTTTTTTCTGTACTCGGTCATGGTGCGTGCGTTGTCCAGGGCACCACGTCACAGAGAATCTTAGTGTGTGGCTATAAGTACGTAGCATTTATTTATTCATTCATTGGATACCGCCATAAAACATACAAATAGATATTTTAAAAACAGAACAGTTGTGGAATTACAACAGGTTGTCATTTCGGTTCCAATTCGTATTTGGTCGCTAATCTGTCTTACCCTTCCATTTAGTTAATCTGCGCTCCTCAGCAAAATCCTGATTGTCGTGGAGACGCATCTTCTTCCTACAATTCGTTTAGCGTCAATGTAATAACGGGAATCACATCGACCTCGGAATTTTTCCTCTCCCATCAAATAATATCTATGTAATTCTCTTCGTCCTATTCTGAGCTTATAACGTTAGTGCAACAGAATGTGGACCTTATGTTATGCGGCATAGAGTTTAAAGAGGAGAGAGGCGAGATTTGCGGCGAATAGGGCCGTGAGAAGTAAATTGCTTCATATTTGGTTATCTTTTGCCTCAGGGTTATCACCTACCTATATTAATTTATAAAAAAATCTTTACTTTTTAGATACTCCAAGTTAATGTGGTTTGTATCTTAAAAAAAATATTAATATTACTATGAATATCTATAGCTTATTTCGTCGTAGGTTCTTCCTGTTACCCGCTGAACGACATTAGACTGTCTGATAAAATGTTCGGAAACAACCTATCACTACCTAACTAGGTACCTAACCTACCTAGGCCTGTTAAAGAATCCGAGTTAGCTGAAAAGTGTATCTAATTGTTTTCATAGTTCAGTGCTGTAAAACGTGCTGTAATGTTAAGATAAATAGTGAAACTTTTAAAGTGTTTGCCTTTTTCATTCGTCACAAAATAACAATGACAGTGCCTCACGATGCTGATTCACCTGTCAAATTACTTAGATAAGTACTTTGCAATTTAATATTTATGCTACAAATAAATCTTGCACCATTTATTAGCGGAATAATGATGTTATACTGGTATAATAAGTATATCGTTTTCAAGAGCACCAAAATTGTGGCGAGGTCAATGTCCACTTACAGTCTCACCAGCTCACAACCTATGATGTACCTTGTTGTGGATTGCCTAGAATGTAGTCGAAATAAAAAATAAAAATATTGACTTACTTGCAAATATGTTGAGCATCATCCCTGGCCAACAGTTACAGTATTAGGAGTCCTTGTTCGCGGGTAATTCGATAATTCGCGTCGCCGCCGCGCTGGCAGCCGGCAGCCGCGCCGACCTTCTATTGTTATCCAATCGTGTTGATTCTATTGCTTTTTACTGATACCTGCCCTTATTTTAGAAGAAGAATGTTACTATCTTTAGTACTAATATTTTACACTACTTATAGATCCTTAATAAGTCGGCAGTAAAAGCTTGTTTTATTTTTCTTATAGTAATAGGTAAGCAGCCCTATTGAATTTGCTCATGAACATTCCTGTGTATGTCCCGATTTGATTGTATCCAAGGTCACTGCCCAAAATACTGTCGATTCTGCCATATTTCATGTTTTATTAACTTTTTTCCGATACCGATAACGCAAACTCTACATTTTGTTTGTTTTACAATGAAAAAATTGCAGATAATATTTAAACTATCGTTAAACGACGGATAGGGCAACAAATTTTGAGAAAATAATAGTTTCTATATAAATATTATTTCTACAGAACCTATAAATGTGCTTCTTTCCAGGAAATTATGATATATTTGTTTAAATAGTTTCATTAAATTTCAGTACTGATTGTAATCATTTTAATATGCTTAGTGCTATAAAATAAAAGTCATTTGGTTGGTGTTCCGTTATCGTCAAAGTTTGAGAACCTCTGGTTTGATCTATTATTTAATGGGATTCATCATATTTGAGAGTAACAGCTTTGCTTAAAGGACGGCCTTCAAATACGTCACCGTGGAAATATCGTAATAGCAGTATTTATTAGGTTAGGCCGGTGCCGAGGTGCGAGGGTATATTTACCACGGTATAACTCAATAATAATCGGAGTCCGCCATGTTGTGCGCGACCCTCGGCTTGTTATCCAATCACGAAAGTGGCAGATGGGATCCTGGCCTCGTCGCTTTCACATGACAACCATTTTGGCGTTGGAGATTACTGTGGAGCTAAAATATTATTAACTTTACGATGAAAAGCAATGTATAAACGTTGTTGTGTGTATGTTTTATTCTAAAGAACTAAAATTTACATTATGTGTTAAAAATAATGGGTTTTTCTTCACATTGTTATAGCTGCCCCTGTAAGTTCTACGATCAAAATATAGATATAGAGGGACGAACAATATCTTGGTTTATATTTTTGTATCTTAAATGCGTACAACATCGCATCACTATTTAGCACTTTGTTGGTGTCACGCACTAATCATTAAGAGGTTAGATTGGGTTGAAATATGAATGCGCACTTTAAGAGGCGTCAACTTTTTTAGCTTCAATTAAACTTCAGGTTATGGGTGCCCCGAAATGCTCGAATTGGCTTTTAATGGAAGTGGAGTAGTATGGTCGCTTTAAATAAATCATTATAAGGAAAGTCTTTTACCTATTCAGAATTTGAAATGTTAAATACAATTTTAATTGCACACATTCTGTCAGATGAGATTGAAACACTGGCTTGTAATAGTTAAAAAAGTTATATATTCTCATACCGTTATATAAATCATTCTCGTAGTGGCACCCTACGTGGGCCGACCACCCTCTGGCCATGAATTATGTATAATTTTTCTCCATTTACCGTGAAATTTAATACTTAACGACGAAAAAGGGAGGCTCCCGGGACAATACTTTATTAGAGGTTTAGCAATTTGCGATTGGATTATGATTTAAATTCAGGGCCTTTGACAAAAATATTCACTTAGCGACGAAAACAAGAACGCTTTGATTGTTCGCGCAAATGATTCATATGTATTCAGTGAGGCGTGCGGGAGTAATCTGAGGAGCTTTTGAAGTCATTTATTTACTACACCTAGTAATAAGGGCTATGTACCATATGGAGTCTATACCGGCAAAAACATGCGGGTTATGTTATAAACGAGCTTGATAAGTGATTTATTGTCATTTGACTCGAAAATTATTTTTTGCAACGACACTCGAGCGGCGAGATCGAGTGCTAGGTTTTAAGTCAAATGGTTAAGTCACGAACACTTTTGCATCGTTTCGATGACATGCGGGTGATTCGAAACAAGTGGCTTTTTAGAATGCAAGTAGACGTTGGTACATTAAGTCACCGTTGGTATTAGAAAGTACATTAGTTTTAAAATGCAAGTGTTGCAGGAAAATTATGACGAGGAACATTACTTGCTTGAGAATTTCGTATTCAGAAAATTTCCATAATTCGCTTCAGAATAAAAGCGATTTTTATCTTCATATCAATGCAATTGAACTATATAAATATTTGCCATAGTTTAAGATTCATAAAAGGTAATTTCATTGATTGAATAGGTACCTACCTACCTACCTATGATCTCATGGTTGTACTAAGATTGCCATTCTAGTATAATTCTGGTAGTTTAAAGGTTTTATTTAAATGTTAAGAAATTGTTTACTCACTATAAAATGTATTCAAATGTCAATCATGTATGTATACCTCACTCAAAGTAATTACGTCATTCAAAAGTATATATGTTACCGGCAATGTGAATAATCGGGCATTCTATACAATGCCTAGGCAATGTATAGATTGCCAAAAACGGTCAGGCAATGTATGAAATAATAATCATTTCATACTTTGCCTAGGCAATCTATACAATGCCGAATGCGCAGTCGGCAATGTGTGTAATGCCTGCTATACATTATTGGCTATGATGGGCGATTATACGCGAGCACGATAATGTGGAAGGGATACTTGCCTGTAGTTGCCAATCATCGTCTCGGGCCATGATGGGCGATTATACCCGAGCACGATAATGTTAAAGGGCTACTTTTAGTAAAATTCAATATCGGTGTCGCGGTCACGGTTTTTGGGAGTGCTGATTGCGAATATAACACCTGTTTTAAGATCCAAGATGGCCGACACATTTATTTTAGTAAAACTCAATATGGGTGTCGAGGTCACGGTTTTTGGGGGTGCTGATTACAAATATAACACCTGTTTTAAGATCCAAGATGGCCGACACATTTTTTTTAGTAAAACTCAATATGGGTGTCGAGGTCACGGTTTTTGGGGGTGCTTATTACGAATAGAACACCTGTTTTAAGATCCAAGATGGCTGACACAATTTTTTTTGTAAAACTCAATATGGGTGTCGTGGTCACGGTTTTTGGGGGTGCTGATTACGAATATAACACCTGTTTTAAGATCCAAGATGGCTGACACAATTTTTT
>LGAG01000341.1:576221-588528 GCA_001278395.1 Lerema accius | reverse complement strand
ATAAGTAGTAAGTGGATGTAGGCGAAACTTATGTATTTATCAGTATTTGAATTTAAACTCCAAAAGATCCTGCAGTTTTCACCTGAATGGCTTTAGGAGTTTGTTTCAATTCTTTTATAGACGTAACGACGACAGACTGGTTTTAAAATTATGTAAATATTTATCAAATAATACAGGATCATGATGATCCGTACACATAAGTATCTATCGCCAGCCTCATCGATAAGGACGCGATTTGCTATCTCGCGTCGAACGCGGCAAGCCATGCTTGTCGTCCGCTCGCTCCCGCATTACTTGATAGTGCATTTTATATATTTTTACATTTGCGACAAAACGTTCATTACGGAATGCATTTACTAACGAACGAGATGAGTCTCGCCAACGCCAGCGCCTCCTAGGAACCAGGAGCGACAACTTAATAGCGCCTCATATTTTAAACATATTTTTAAACGCTATATGCTCGAACCAGGGGAAATACGTTAATGCTTCGACATAAATAATACCAACGCATTTGGATTTTATAATCGTGTGTCAGGTATATACAGAACCCCTAGGAAATTCTTTGTTTTTAGTTTTAATTTAAGTCCTTAGGTTAGGTTTCCTACATACGGTCTATACTTTTGCTACTTTATCAGCGGCTTTTATGTATGATAGGCATTGGCTTAAAAAATCTAGTTTAATTAATGAAAACGAAATAACTTAAAAAAGTATGAATTAGCGGATTAGAAATTTACAATGTATTTTGAGTAAGGTGCGATTTTATAGGTGACGGATATTCTAGTTTCGGCCTTAAAATTAATTGTAGTTTCTTTTTTATCTAATTCTTTATTTTTAATTTTAAGTCAAATTTATTTATTTTATATTTATACAAGAGGACCCGGCAGACGATATTCTGCATGTGTTTTAAACATCAGGTACACCTGACCTTCAATTTCCATGTACCTATAGTAACCGTTCATCACTATCAAACAACAATTGCTATGGCGACGTTTCAATTAGTCCAACAGTTTGGCTGGTCCCTTGCAGTATCTCGACATCAGCACCACCAGCCGGGTCTGACTGTGGCTCGTAACTGTACTCGGTACCTCTAATATATGTACGTCACAAAACTTTTATTATAATCGGTCCAGCCGTTTAATACGAGTTGTCACAGAACAAACACACGTACGCTGTAGACTATACTAAGATTGATGACACTTCGAGTTGTATTATGAAGACATCAATATCGGCATAATATTGTCGGCATGTCTGATAACCTTGCGCTATGGTAAGCCCTTTTAATCTTCTAAAGAACCAGAAGGGACGATATTTACTTAGCAAAAGTGACCTTTTTTACGAGAAAAATGTTTAAATTACGAATATTATATCTGAAGCATCCTACTTAGCAGTCGGCATCGATACTAACTCACACGATGACCATATGAATCGATGCCTTTGATGGCATGCACGTTTACAGTCGGAGTCGATGACGGGTTTCTCTACTTTTACGTTGGTCGTAGCTAGTGCCACGGCTGATATACCTTAATATATAACTACTATGTCGTAATATAGCTCAAATAAGTGGTTAATACCTAAAGTTTAAAGTCAGTAGGTATCTACGGTATGTTTTTGCACTACATAGCTCCTGGACCACAGCGTACAAAAATGGCCGGGCACATGGCTGTCTTTGTCTCCGGGTAACGACGTAGTTCCGCCCCGTAACGATGTCCTCCCGGTAATGACTACCCCTCCCCCCCCGTCCCGCGTCTCTCGTCATCTCAAACAATGGCTAGCACTAGCAGTAGTTCTATGTAGCCCCCGTAGTTCCGTTAGTTGAAGGAAACCATTATGTAAATGAGTCGCTAAGGGGGATTGCCGTCCCCTCGACTGCGCGTTAAGATATTACGAATATTGAACGTGTGAGACGAGGTGTGGACGGAGCGCGGATTTTAAACTGTTATTTACATTGTTTATATACAGACAGACTGACAAAATACTGACTGAGGCATGTGAAGCTTTCCAAGATGTATTTATGAACTACGGCTATGAATGATTCTTCTACAACTTTAAGCGATTCCTTGGACGTCGTTAAGTGTCTTGCAAATTGAAATTAACTACATAATTATCGGTTACTTTTGAACGATAACAATAGCATTTATAAATGACGGAGCGGGTATTAAGCGGAGGAGTTTATTTCCCCTTTCTTTTTTTCCATATAAAAGCACCTTTACGAAAAGGGGGTAGATTCAAAAAAATACGCGCATAAGAGTATTTTATTGATAACCACATGAATAAATTATTTTTAAATTTTTGATCTTAACGTCAATTAAAGCATCCTTGAATAAACTCTAGACCAAGTTAAGTTCCTGGGTTCTGTCTTTCTGTCTTAAATAAGTTTTGACACGCAAAGAGCAATGCATGTTCAGTAAAAGTTACTAAATCCCTATCATATCCTATACGTAAATAATAGTGTAAATTTTAGTTCAAACAAATCTCGCGTGGAAGAAAAATAAATGACAAATAATATACTACAAATTGGTGGCGGTGAAGCAGCCCTGACGGAATCTGCATGCATAAAAGAAATCAGGCGGCAAGTTATTCCATATTCCCATGAAGTTGTTGTGTGATCCTCGTCTACATAATAAATCAGGTCCCGAGGGAGAGACGCCAGCGCCACCCAGCGACTCGGAAAGTATTGAATAATAAACTTTAATGTAAACATCTTCATCCCTCCACGTTTTATAAAATAAATATCTAACTCTCAATCTTGTGGAATAGTAAATTTTGTGCTTCCAGTTTCAATGGTGAATTTGATAAAATTGGCATAATATTAGTAAAACAGTAATCACTGTTTTAGTGGAATATTTACCATAGGTAGGTACACATGTGAAACATAAGTACCTACGACAGAATGTAAGCCAATAGGTATTTGTACTGAATCATTGTCGCGACCATCGCGCTGGCCTCTGTCCTCCGACTCTGTTAGTGTTGAGTCTTGACTATGAACATTATTAGAATAACAATCATATTGATATGAACAGTTTGACAGTCTCTACTAATACGAGTAGTAGCCCCAGATGCTAAATCAGGATTTACTTGAGCGTCATAGAGACTCATTGGGTTACGAAGTTTAGAAGATAAAAAGAAAAAAAATTACATTTAATATGTACTTTTTCATTTGTGAGAGGAGCGGCTATAGATTGTCAATAATATAAAAAAAAATACTGTTGAATATCGCACATATTAGACATTGATATCATCCATGACCTACGTATTCTTAAGAATGTATTTTTAATTTTTTTTTTAATGAATGTTCAGCCATATAATACGGAGCTAATACTTGGTGAAAGTACTTAACGGAGTACAAGGTATGCTCCTGTATAGTAATCTGCCGCGCTTAAGTGACTCCTGAAATGTCCTCTTGGTCTTTCCTATTATTACCGAATAGAGAGAATGGTCCGAGTGTCTCCTACAAAAGACATCAACGCACATGTTGATAAACCTTTGTATGTGCAATTTGGTTACAATTACAAAATACAATTTTATTAACACATTAATTTATGTAGTAATAATATTATTCAATTCCAGCATCCGTAGCTTATTGGTAGAAATATTATTAAAATGATATATATGGTTTATGTGAGGTCCTATAATTAATTAAATACACCCGACCGCTATATACCAGGACCGCATATTATATTTTCTAACGATTAATCAAACAATATTAAAATGAACTAACGAGAGTATTATCTGCTGATCACACAATATCGCATTACTCAATGGAAGGAATTTACATATTTAAATATCGGTTTGGCGAATGAGTGTTTCAAAAGGAAAATTTCTTAATATTACAAAGCAATTGAAAATAAGTTTTATGTATTAAGACAGAATTGTTTACTTTCATTTGTAGAAGATGTTTTATTTTTATTAACTACCCGCATCTGTAGGCTACAGGCGCAAATTCATAATCGTATACTTCTTATAAATTCAAGGGTGCCTGCCCCGTTTGTCATCAAGAGAACTTAAAGAGATGCCTTATTTATAAATAAATAACGACGATATCAATGACGAGACAAGAGAGGAGAGGAGAGGAGAGCCGGAGCGGGATCATTATCTGCGAGTGGAGTCCGCCGCCGCGCCGGCCGCCAAGTAGGCGGCGCGCGTACATAATACAACAAAGTAATGACGACTTCCAATTTCAAAGCGAGCTTTCTGAAAGGCTTTCTTTGAAAGCTCGTTCGTTAGAGCGCCCGCCAGGGGGCGCCGCCCGGGGCCGCCCCAAACAAAATAATATGGAAATGCGAAATGAAAACATCAGAGAACCCGATCCACTCCAATCAGCTTTCTAAACATCGGAAAAATATATCGTTGTACTAGCTGGCGGGGTAACGGCACCGCCACACTACTTACATTGGACAGCGCTGTCGAAGTAGTACCTATCCTAAAAGGTTATATCTTACTGTTGCTGTATGAGGCTATCAAAGGCCGCATTCGTCTTTTAACCTTTCACAAATGAAACAAATCTTTTTTATTATTTAGACATATATGAATATTCAGAAGTATTCTTGTTCAGATGCAAGCAGTAACTATTTTTGACGTTAATGAGTACGAGAGAAAGTTTGATGCAGTGTGATTATGGATAACAAAAAGATAGTTTGATTTGTACGCATTTTATACGTTTTTTTTAAACTAACCTGTCAATAATAATAAAATTAGTTTTGTCATTATACTGTTGTTGCGCCCGCGGTGTAGGCGGCTGGCGGCCGGGCGGTCGCGCTGGTTCTCAAAGCGGCCGGTAGGAGGCGCCGCGCCGCCCACAGCCACTGCTGCCTACCCTCTTCATAATAGTAATATTAAAAATATTCTGTATAAAGCCCTTAATTAATAAATAACGGTATAAAGTCGTATCGCACACTAGAATTCCCCATGTGGTGGACGCCACGGACAATAATCAAAGACCGTAACGAGAACAGAAATAAAAATTCATGATTGAAATTTCTGTTTCGCTAGGTATTGAATCCCGTTTTAAAAGACAGTCCAGCGACTGAGCTATTTAACGAAGTTACATATTCGAAATGACTATAGGAAAATATTGTATATTCTCGTAGGCATCAAAGAACCAAGACAGAGCTGATATAAAATATGCTTAAAATTTTAAGACCCATTTAAAATCTCGATAACTCCGCATTCACCACAGCCTATGCCTACAAGCAATAACATGACATCAATGAAAATATGTCACATAACAATACAAATGTTAATACTTTTAAATTTTTTGTTTGATCGCATAGTTTGCGCGCCCGCATGTCGCCGGGCGGAATTCTGCAACTTAATAACATAACTAACAAAGAGTGCGGCGCGGCGGCGCGCGGCAGGACGAACAGAATAAACGACACTTTGTCATAATAATCTTTTAAAGTGTGTAACAGTATCGGGTGGCGGCGGCGGTGGCCGCTCACTGTCCGACCTTCAAAGCCGCGTAACTTCGTCTTTGCAACCCGACCCACCAGCCTCTCGATCCGCGATCTATAACGACAAAATTATAATTCTTACTTTAATATTATGAAAGGATCTGTCAACGTCTAGTTTGTTGGTTGTTTTGTATCTGATCGTATCTCGTATGATTTCTGATGTGATTTCAAGATCATGTGTCTTTGCATTCATTTGAGTGCTCAGTCTGTTCACATTGTTAAAGGTATTTTTTCATATAGAGGAAGTTTTATTCATGAAATTAAATTCAAAGCAGCGTTTCGTCTAAGGTTTGCACTAGGAATCGATATAGTGGCATGAACTGAACGTAACGTTGTGAAACTATCGGCAGCCGCGATCCAACTAACATCTATTAACGACGAAGTAGGTACCTATCTAAATTAATTATTCTAATTAATTTGAAAGAGTTCTTTTTCTTTCTTTTGAGTTAGCCGCCAAACGGTTCGTAGTGAGACAAATACCAACAAATGCAGTACTACATGTATTTACTAATACGATTAAACCTACACTAACAGTCCAAAATATTCATAGTCAGTACTGAGGACTTAACAACCACTAAGATCTTCAATAGCACATGTCACTAACAGGACCTAACCTAACCGACTAACAGTGCCTTTTTATTGGAGATTTGTCAGGTTATCTGTGGGCTGCAAGTAATGTGTCATTGCAAGCCCGTTTGCTAGTGCCATGTCATAATTAAGGATAAAATTTAAAGGTTCAGGTCCAGCGTTCGCAAGCGTCGTCGGCGGCGAGCACTAGACACTGGGTGAGCAAACAGAGGTGTCGTCTTGCACCATCGTTGCCGCAGTCACCCTCTCGCCCCTTTTGTGTACACATGTCACGTACATTGCTTTATATTATTAGTATTAGATTCCATGTGATTATTATGATAATTTGCAGATTGGCGCGAGATATTCTTCCGCGAGAAATCTTTTACAGAATATGATATCTCTATATTTCAACTTTATACAAAATTGTATGTAAAACTGGCCTGAAGTAAGCAACTAAGGTTTCATGCTATAAACCAGTGACAGTTGATTTTAATATCTCTAAAAAAATACTAGGCCCATTCTTCGAACAGGGTCGACAACAGAACTGTTCTCCCCTTCTGCGTTTTTAAATTTAACTCTGCTCAATACACACATCCGCATGAAATTTTGAAAGTCAATGGGGCCAACAGCGACTATAACATTTATAAAAAAAGTATACTCATAATGCTAGGTTAAATAGAATATCTTAAACTCTTCACCTTTTGTCCTTAATAATTTAAATGGGGAGAGGTTCCGTTATTGTCTCAATACGCAAGTAAGGTAACAAGTAAATCATAGTAATTGCTTCATTGTGTTGTCAACGCGGGCCGGCGGAGTTGTAGAACGCGCGGTAGTAACTGGGCTGTTAACACCATTGTTGTGTTTTAATAGCGCGGAATAAAATAATTGGATGCTAGTTACATTTCCACGGTGACTGGTTGCCTGCGCCTAGATACCGGTTTGATCGGTAATTTGTTTCCTAATTGACCGTTTATACCCTGTGATCTACTAAACAAACAGTGTTAATCTTGCGGCTTAGTTAAATGGCCTCTAGTTTGTTAATTTACAAATACTTCTATTGACTCTCAAATGTGTCTGGGCTAGTGTACCTACATAAGAGATCGTTGATCTGAGTTGAAATAATTTCCAGTATTACAGAGTAGATAATTTTGTCATTATAATGTTGAGTCAGTTATGAGTCGGATCATAATCGGGTCTCATTAGAATCGAAATGTCAAATTCTAGAGATACCTAAGTTAAATTTCCGGAATTTTGATTGATAGTCCTGTGGCCCAGGTCCAATGTAATGGTCACTTTGTTGCCTGAGAAAAGAAACTCAAGTTTGATTAGTTTTTTTGGTGTAGTATAATTGTGTCCATGGTATTTAAAAGAACACCATCTAATCACAGCGCGGGGTGTGAGAATGTAAACCTTAAACATTAAAGCTGTCAAGAAACATGCGCTGCAGCCCTTACTCTTCTGTTACAGCCTGAAAAACTATTATTAAATGATTCGAGAAGTGATCGTGAAGAGCACTAAGGGAGTCTTGTTAAGATTTCCAATAAAATAGATTAATTCTTGGGGAACACAACGTTTTCTTGGCTCGTTGCGAGCCGGCGCATCGCACTCGACGCGGCGGGCGATTTGCGATTCCCGAAGAGTCCTCGCGCTGGAGGGTGCTCCACGTAACCGTGCACCCCTCACCCCGCGCCCCGCACCCGCCCTCCCCACACACTCGGCCCAAGGAGCCGTGGAGAGTTCTTTAATCGCCCACGTCTTCCGCAGTCGTCAACCGTTTAGTCGCGTGTGGGTACAGTAGGTAGAAAATCCCTCTCAATAGATTTAGCAACATTGTCATTTTCCGAGGCAAAGGAAGTCAAGGCTTTACACTCGTATCTATTGTCCAGCTAAAGTAATTACTCGAATTTAAGTAAACTTCACAAGTAACCGTTAAAAGCTTTTCACAGTTCGAATTCTTCTTACATGCATACAAAATTATCATTATCATTACTCAAGTAATGATTTAAACTCAACTAATGACAAACTCCTTGACTTCAATTTATCATACACAAATACACTTTTAAGGTAGCGGTATTATTATGAGACCAGTCTGTCACTCGGAGCCTACGTGTCTCTTCATTATTTTCTAAACAAAACACAACTTTCTTGTTAACATGCTCTTTAAAAAGCTATCTCGAATTCTCGAGTCTCCGCGGTTGCGCCGACGTAGTTACGATAAGAATGAGTTCATACCATTGAGTGGATTTTAGTTGAATCCGATTTTCCAATACAGAATATATGTGGAGGGTGCTTCCGCCGGCCGCCGCGGCGCCGGTGACGGTGCCAGGACGCATTTATTATATTTTCAAGTAATTGCCAAGGAACTGGTTTTATTTGCTGCAACAATTTAAAGACGAAAATTTTATCTCATATAGGCAGCTACATTTACTTATAGCGATTTAACATGCAGATCTTTTAAGCTGTTATTGTACTTAAAAAATGTAATAGTACAGTGTATTGTATTGTCAAATAAAGGGAGCAGTTACTGATCGAATGTGACAATAAAAATAAAACGAATTAAAAATCTGAAAGCTGATTCACACATATCAGTGTTGTTACATTGACTATCTTGTTATTTTTAGTTTTATTTAATGCGAGTAGCAAGTGAACCATGGATAACATTGTCGTCAAGAATGTGAACGCAGGGGCGTGAGGGCGACAGGTACTCAATAAGGTTTTTGATTGCCAATCCACTCTAACGAATTGCAATAAGCCACCCTCGTCATTCGCTTCTTACATACCTATATTTTACTAGTCGTATACTTTACTTACCTATATTGCCCCAAGGATTTTAAAGTGAAATATGATCAAGGGATGAATTAATACTTAGTCATTATTACGTTCTTTATGTTGTCGTATATTTAACATTTTCGTATAATTAATTAACATAACATCATGTGTCACAGGCGTTATCGGAACAAAAGATTATTCAGATTACTATGCATTTAACATAGATTTATGCAAATGTTTAAACAAATCTACCCAGGGTCAAATAGTTTTACAAGACGTAAAGAATACGGACAATAAAATAAAATAGTCCAACAAGCAAGCCCTTTGGAAGCTCTCCAACATCTTTCGTAGGAGGAAAATTTGAAACGCACGCACCGTTACACATACCCGTTCCTCTTCTATCAGAATGAAGGTTGAAGGTTATTTCGTTACGCTCACTGATTGGCAATTAATATCCCTCGCTACAGCAAATGTGGGCACACAGGGACAAAAAGAATAAAACCACAAATCATATTAATCTTGTCTTGTAAATCATAATAAATAAACTGAATAAATAATTTAACGGAATGTTATAACATAAATAAGTGCTGTTCAAGCACAACCGTATCTACCTATTTCAGGGCATGCTCTCATACACACAGACAATTTTATTTGAAAGAATACTTCAAAGGAAACAATAAAATTGCTCTATCACATGTTACCTCTCGACGGAGCGCTTTCGTTCTCATTGTGCATTCAACAGCATGCCAAAATTTGTTTACATGAATAATTGACCAAAGTTTTTCAAACTACAAATTCTGAATATAAAATAACGCCTTATTTTCGTCGTAATACGGTATACTTTATTGTCGCAGGGAACACTCGTGGTATTTGCGGTATGTGATCGCGTCACGTTGTCAGTCACTTTGAAAAGGGTTCCGCACGTGACATTTTTTCGCGTCGTCGTGACAGACAGTATGTATGTACGGCGGTGTTGACGCGACATGCAAACCGTCCTCACAATGGCCTATTGTCCCGTGTTGAACGTGCATTCATTGGGCTACACCCGACACATAATACTCGTACACTGTCACGCAAGCTACGTGGCCTATTCATGAACGTTTAAATATATAGATATCAAATTATACTATATGTTGATTTTTATTAGATAAAACGACATGTAATTTTATTCTTAGCGATTCTTATTGAATATTTAATTTTTAATATAAAATATCTGAAATGAAGTTGATCCAAAGAATAAAGTTATATACATTTTAAGTTAAGGGAGCTAGATTTATTATAAAACCTGTCCTTAATGTTACTGAAAGAACTTAGGAGTATTATTGTAATATTATTATTTACTAGACGATGCCCGCGGCTCCGCCCGCGGAAAAGTCGATAAACAAAATATTGATTTCGTCCCAAGGGAACCTATAATCGGGATAAAATGTATCCTATGTCCTATTCCTGGATGCAACCTATCTGTGTACCAAGTTTCAGCTTAATCCGTTCAACGGTTAGACCGTGAAGGAGGGACAAACATCCAAACATCCAAATATCCAAACATCTTTACAAACTTTCACATTTATAATATTAGTAGGATAGTAGGATTGGTTGTAACTTCAAGTAATTGAAAAGAAGCGGCTACGTAGTCGTAGAAGCGTAGCGCCTCTCGTAGCGCGGCTACGAAACTACTCGCCTATAATCTTACCGTTTAACAAATTATGTGATAAAAATAATATAATAAATACAAACAATTAAAATAGTCTACTTTGGTTACTCAAGTATAAAAATCTATTAAAATAAAGTATTTTGGGTTAATCATAGGGTTATGGAAACTGGCATCGGGTCATGTTTTTTTAACAAAAGTTAAACCTACTTCTCTTTTAAAATTGATGTCTGAATACTCTAAAATATAATATAAGTTCTTATTTTAATATTAATATTCTATCAACAAGTGTTAAGAAGTTTCCCTGAAAATCAGCAGTGTGTAATAAAATAAATAGGATATTATTTGAACTGAGAACCAGGAAATGTTCAAAGTACATATTCGTACATACAGAGAATACATTTACTTTTATGGGGCCGTATATAAGGTGAGCAGCTGCTTGAAATAATAAATAATTGTGTAATTATTTTCTTTAATTCAATAAATGTGTTTATTGTTACAAAATAATCGATTTTCGACACAATAAGCCACCATGTCCCTACATAATTGTAACGTCATTAGTCGTTATATTGTGACGTTACATAAAGCGGAGGTCCCTTCGTCCGTAACTAGCAATCACTATCAACATGTGGCCCTTTCACTGGATATTATTAAAATGCTTATCGCGTTTCCATTGTGGAGCTCCTCGTATGTAAATATAATAACGAGGGGTGGCTCTTTACCTCCGTTTCCACTGACAGATTGCTGATAAACGTGTCACTATACACGTCATAGGACACGTTCAGGAATATTTTTAACGATCAATCAAGGTATATAATATGGATCGTTACTGACTATTTTTATTGTTGGGTTTCAATCAAAAGTATCAAGTAGTTGTCGTGCCAGCGAAATAAATCTTCTAAAATAACAGCGGAGTTGAGAAATGTCATTTTATTTTTAGCTTTATCTTTCACCCACGATACTTTCTATAATCATGCTGGTCTACAAATCGTCAGATGGCTTCAGGTGTACTGTTTGTTCTCCGTTCGGTCTTGTGTTTGGTTAACGGTGACGGTGGACTCTTCCTATATCAGCTGGTTATAAATCTCTCTAGGGATGTAGTATGGTTGAACTCTTCAATTTACAGTATCATTAGTGATATTACTGAGATAGACTTAAATTCGTATTGAGCTGCAGTAGCAACTTAAGCAATTCAAAAAACTAAAATAACACTTTTTTATATTTACGAGTACATCCATCTTGCATTGTTTTTTTTACTATCTCAATCAACACGTTAACTTTATACGTAGCAAAAAACTCTTTACCTATAGGAAGTTACATTATTCCTTCTAAAAGTATGGAACTTAATTTGAAAGCGATATCCGTTTCTATTGTCATCGTTTACCTTACAATCCTTTAACTCATTTATAAAGTAATTCAAGAAACACCAAAAACAGGAATCGAATCGCAAACTTGAATGATTAACCACCTTCATTAATGAGATCCGGTTCATTCAATAGCATGCGATGCGATTTGTTGTGTAAACAATCGATTAGTAACTCGATCCGATATAGTGAGGTGAATGGGATCAATCGATCGATCAAAACAAAACGCGGGAAGTGTCGTGTGGCTGTCAATACTCATTGTACACCAGTAATTGTGGAGATAAATTGATTGTGTTTGTGAATGAACTTTACACTAAGTAAATTCAATGCTTAAAATTTTTTTCAGAGATGTGCTTATCTACTTAATATCAAAAATGTTAACTGACTAACAGACACGTTACAGCTTAAACGGGTAGACCTGGAACCATGAAACTTGGCACAGAGGTTCCTTACACGGTGTAAGGGAGCACTAAGAACGGATTTTTGGAAATTCACACTTTAAGGGG
>LGAG01000341.1:561447-576212 GCA_001278395.1 Lerema accius | reverse complement strand
ATTAAAAATATTTCTCTTATGTACGTTTGCTTGTATCTAGATAAGGATGGATGATATTGATAAGTAGCACTAAACACTGACAAAAGAGAATGCAACTGCAAAATGTAACATAATTTTGTGTAAATTATTATTTAGTGTAAATTTTTTGTTGGGTATGAACTCAATATAAATTTAATTTAATTGAATAATTAATGTAAGACATCACAATAATGGTAACTTTGGTATAGGAATTACATAAAACCTTCGCAAGATATAGCATTGTGGAATTCACATTATTGAACTTTCCCTAAAACTCTCCATACAAATGGCGTTAAAATTATGACGTCACTGCTATGTACTTTGTATGGAGTGCTTATGAACTTTGTTCGACAGGTATTTTAAATGGATATGGTTTTTAAACCAAAGTTGCTTTAAATCGTGTGATTATTTTTATTTTAAATTTTACATTTTTTAAATCGACTTGCCTACTGTACTTTGAAATCCCATAAAACATCTTAAACGTAACTTGTCTAAGTAAAAATTTGCAGATTATGATTTTTATGTGTATTTTACTGTAATATTCGGTAAATACTATAATACTGAGTTCTAGTCATCATCCCTATTAGATACCAGAGGGTTACAAATATTAACAAATCTGGTTTATTTAACTTTTATTTTGTTTATCTTAACTAAATATCGGTGATCGCTCAGAATAATAAAGTACTCGTAGACTGTAGAATTACGTTAATAACACTTCGATAAAAAAAACGTTTTGTCACATGATAGTTAAACGGGAATTAGTCGACTACTTAGTTATTAAGAGCTTAGTAAAAGAATATCATTATTCAATGCGTACTATAAAACAAATCTAAAATGGGACTTGGCATATCTGTTGATAAGAAGAATTTAATCAGTAACAAAGAATTCCAAGCAATAACAGGTTATTCATAATTCATATAAAACAGGTAAAATTTCCGGCGAATAAGTTTCAAATCGTAGTCGTTAAGAGCCGTGTAATATGGAGCTGTCACAACAGAGTGGGTCGCGATGGGCCAGCGCGGCGGACAAGGGTCGCACTGACGAGCGATAACACGCCACACAATGAATTCCACGCCGGTTACAATACTATTATTGGCACAACAAAGACACGGTGACTGTCTACGCAGCTGTCGGCAGGTACGAGCATTGTGTCCCGAATTATTTGTTGTTTCAATTAAATTTGTTAAATGATTGTGAATATAGTTATCTACGATCAGTTACGTTATTAATTTATGAATGACTATTTGATTCTGTGTTTTTTATGAATTGAAATATTTAGCTTAACCCATGTTTGTAAGGGATGAATTTTCGAAAATTCGTTGTCAATTTTCTTACGTACGTAGGTAGGTATCTTTCTATTGGAACTTTTATAAAAAGTTTCACACTGGCGTGCGTTGTTAGGTTTCAATGAGTTAACACGAAGGAATGTTCTTACCTAATGTTTAGAGATATAATTTCATCCACGTAATTACATTTTGGCTGATAAGGTGTAACAATTTTGTTTATTAGCATTAACTATTTCACATACTTAATCATTATGTGTCAAAGTCTATTTATGGAATCATGTTAAAAATGGTCACAATAATTACCTATAACAGACGAATCACAAAAGCTACTCTCTATTATGACACTTACGTCTGTCAGCGCGTAAACTATTGTGGTCAAATTCATAATAGACAAGCAAAAAGTTGATAAATTTGCGTTTTTTTGCATGTCTCCCACGATAACTGGACGACACCGTGGAGAGCGACTCACGCGGTCACAATGGGCTTTGTTCTCGCAGACACGGTGTCGGAACGGTGTTTGTTCGACCGATCAAGGCGGAGATCCAATGCCTATCACAGAACAAATCGCACCAGAAAGTGTCAAGCGTCCCATTGTGATCATATTTTGACAGTTCGGTATTAATTGACAATCATCGCTCTATCCACATTTGTTTGAGATGGGGATACTTGAAGCAAAAAAAATACTCGAAACATTTTATTAAATTGTTCTCTATTTATTCTTGTCATTCAAGGGAAATTTGTCGATGGATTGACTGCTCAGGAAAGCTTCAAAGAAATCTGACTCTACATCATTACATCCATTAGCACTTTACATCATTTATCTATTAGGTTTGGATTTAATTTCTCGACTACTAGTTGTTGGTCGGTCGGTCGGTTATATTATTAGGTAGTATTTCAAATGAGGCTGCTTTCCCGAAGCGAAGCGTTTAACAAGCATGTTGGTGTCATCGTGATAAAGGATGAAGTATTGAAGATGAGAAAACAGTTTTTATTAATGTTATAGCTGTTTAAAATTTTAATTTATACGTTCTAAATATAATTAATAAATAATTTCCTCTTCAAATCAAGCCGTCTTTTCCAATATTCGAGATTCAATAAAAACCACTCTCAATCAATTTAGTCATTCGATTAACCGTACGAATTCCGCCGCCCGCGCCATTTGCAATCGCAATTACAATTACAGTATCCACCCTTCAGCGGAGCGTGACGTCATCGGCCCGCAGTGCCCTTACCACCTCCGCACAGGGTCCAAATTGGATCAGAATCTTGCAATTGGCGCGAAAAACCGCGAGCCCAGTGAAAACATGCTGCTAGTTGAGCCGAGCTTAATTTTTGAGATTCTTTTCTAAAATCCCGCGCTGTGATTGGCGGAGGCGGCTTGCAGCGGAGGGCCGCGATTGGTCGAGCGCGGGAAAAAATATGGCTTTGTGCGAGTCGGCGATTTATTCACGACTATTAGTTATGGTTGGATGAGTCCGCCTGGAGCGCGCGCGGTAGGGACGAGCCGCGTGTCGGTAAAATAACTTGTCGATACTCCTACTTATCGAAATATTCTGGAGGTTATATTTAAATCTGTTAAAACAAAAGTCAGTAAACTAAGTTATACGTTAACCAATAGTGTGTGCCAGCAATAGGTATACATTTTCAGATGTATACTTGTTTTAAAAATTATTTTTATTACTCAGAATAAATAGATTTAAAATCCCGTGTTGTAAAAGGAGAACTTTATTTAAGTCCCTCTCTTGGTAGGCATTGTTAGTTGCCGTTAGACCATTGGTCTGGATTCATGACCTTAGTAGGTAATTCCATATTTAATCAAAGTTTATTGATTTAATAAAAGTCGTTGGTACGAAACTTTAAAGATGATTATTTTTTAATTTCAATTACCTATTACTGATAAAAAATGTTTTTTGTTTGTTCATATAAAATTAAAACACGTCAAAATCCCTTGAGAAATTCCCGTTTAAATAAACTTATACTTCTCACCAAAAGTTCAGCCATGATATCGCAAGTCGTGTAAAGTGAATGCTGTCAAAGAGTGCGGGATGATAGCAATTTATCGACATGGCAGGGCTCATCACGGCCTGTTTACCGTTCTCGGGTATAATGGGCCCAGTGGCAGTTGGCAGTTACGTCTCAATCATCCCACCTTGTACTTACCCGTAGAGCGGGACGGCTACAGCGCGGCGAAACTCTCCGCTCGGGAGGGAGCGAGATGCGACACACGCATTCAACCACATTGCGAGCACAATTCTGCGCGCGTTACAACAACGATACGGTACTTTGAATTTTAAGGCAACAGTTTAAGGCTTCAATTTGCTTGCGAGTAACATAGGTGATGTTGAAGTTCCATTATTTAGCATGTATGTTTTCTTTAGATATGAATGCAAATAGTAATGGCGCATTTTTATTCGGAATGTTTACATAGAAGGGCCGCTCCAGGGGATATGAAATCGGGTAAATACGGCCGCCATTTTGAGTGTACCGTCAGCAGAAAAGGGATTATAGTTCGGTGGCAAAGGGTTCGTAAGTGAGAGCTACTGGTGTGGAGGGTGCTTCGGCCGGAGCCTCCGCTGTTCACATTAAGCAGTTCCGTGTGAGGCTGCGGCTCTCGGGGGAAGATTATCGTGTTGGGAGTTGAGATCTCTCGCCCTTCTTCCTTTTGCTTTGTTTAAAAACTTTGGATAACGTAACAAGTTGGCGGTTTGTACAACCTGTATGCTTCTACTATAGAGGGGAGAGGGGATTTAATCCGTGAGTACGAGGTAGGAATACCGCTTACATCGAATGTCGCAGTTACAAGTCGTAGAACGACACGCTTAACTTAGGAAGGACTTGAATTTTATATTTAGTCATATCACATGGGTATGTTACAATTTTTTTGAAAATAATCAACATATTATGACGATCTCCAAGCACATGATAAGTGGTCAATGTTGGCCATACACACAATGCGATCAAATAACGCTCTAAAGTTAATGAAAAATACGTTTCCACTAACTGTAATTTTTCAATGTAATTTATCTACCTACTACGTTTTTATGACACCTATAATAATATATCAAAAATATATATTTTTTTTGCTATAAAAAATAGTCTTTTATAATTTGTGAGTAACAATATGAATGTAAGGGGAAGCGAGGAGGGTAAATATCCTTGTTTATTGATTAGATCGTATCTTCGTTCATGAATATCGTAGAGTTCGTAGCGGAAAGGCCGACAAGAGCAGAATACACATCTAATGCTGGTGATTTCTTCAAAGCTTGCTAGCACTGTAAACATCGAACTTACTACCTAGTGATATACATCACATCCACTATTCCATGGGCTGAGTTAACGTGCTAAGCCTCTCACTAGATTTCAATAAGTGAGTAAATAGAAGTTTGTCATCGCAAATTGTAATTACTTTTTCCCTCGAGGATACGAGCTAAGAGGCTCGAATACTCTAACTCATATTGACAACACAATATCGTTATCAAATTGATAAATAACTTGTTTAAGAATATTTGGAACTTTAAAGTTGAAACACGTCCACAGTTCACGAGCGTTAAGTTCCGCCGTTAGGTATTCAAACCTAAGTTCGGTAATCCTTTTCTGTGTTCATAATAATTTCTTAATTGTTATTGACTGACAGACGACACACTGTCAAAAGGACTGGGGTATCCAACTTTACAGTTCCTTACAAAATTAGTTAAATTTCTTTTAAAATTCAATTCCTAAAGCGGTAAAAGTCGGGCTAGAAGTTCAATCCAGTAAGACAATTTTGGGCCACAAAATGGGAAAACCCGCTAGACCATCACAATTTTAATAAGTAATAATGCGTTATAAGTAATCAGCAATGCTATAGGTACCTAATTAATTCAACAACAGAGAAATATTATAGTCACACAGACGCATCGAAGTGAATAGTTCTGCAACCAGTTCCACTCAGGTTAGAGTTAAGATTCTGAAGAACTCTTCGGGATATTTATGTTACTCTACTTATTTTCTTTAAAAGGTACAACATAAAGGAGTATCATTCCGTATCTTGTTCTCCTTCATTGTGATAAGCATGAGTTTAAAATCTTTACTTTTAACTGTGATTAAAATTTTGTTGTTGTAGGTACTCTTTATTTACTAATTTTCTTTAAAACTTAGGTTAGTACTCGTATAGGTATAGCATGTATAAGGTATATAACGATCGTTTGAAAGGACTGTAGTTTCAACTTGTTCTCTGCAATGCGACATCCAACTGTCAATTTTAAGGAACAGGGACTACGAAATCTCGATGACGAAATTGCATGCATAATCTAGGAATATTAATATTGATCTGACTGGTACAAGGGAATTAATCTAACAGGATTCTTTAATAAAATAAAATAAATTAAGAACTATTACTAAAAATATAGAAAGGTATCCTATTGATCTTGGTATTAGTGTTAGAAAGACACACAGTATTAAAATAAAGATGTTTGTTTTTGTACCTACCTATGTGAGATTTATTATAGAGGTTAGGTATTCGTGTTATATTTCTTTTCGTACTAATCCATTCTATTTAAAAATGTTACCCTCACATGTTACGCAATCTTATAGAAATCGTTTGTAAGTCAGCAAAGACTATAGACGTCTTTACACGATGGACATTTCACAAACGAAAACCAAAACATGGCTCTGGATGTATTGTCGTAACATGCACAATTTTATTTAATTTCATAGAATCAATTATGTCGATTTTTTTTATTATATGACACTGCGTAAAAGCCTAAATTGCATTGTGATATGGCTATTCAACTTATAATTTTGATCATTTTCTCTCGATAATTCAAAACATCGATGTATCGTTAATAAAGTCATTTGGAAAATGTCCGGCGTCGATCGCTACTTATTAATGGTTCTTTAAAGATAACGATCAAGTGTGTGTTTAGATACTTGATGGAATATTATCAGTAGGACCACAACAGGATTGTGAGAGGCTCTATTCATCTTGTACTGTTTCACCTCACTCGTGGTGGATCTTGCTGAACAACGAACGATGCAAACAGAGGAGAGCAATTAATTTTGAATGAGATTTTATAACGAAATTGATCTTAATGATCAAGTTCAAAATTATAAACTAAATTACTTTCGGTAAAGATTTTTTTATTAAGCGGAACTTATTTTCCGCGGCATAAAAAGTTCTTTTAAGTGAAGTGAAAAATATCTTTTAAGTGAAAACTTTTTAGCATCGTTGTGATTTAAAAGTCCCTGAAACATGAAACGACAATATTTTAAGTTATAATTAAATTGATCTTATTTTAGTAATAACGAGCTTTTTAATAGTTTATTTTGTTCATTATCACGTTAGTAATACTTTTTTGTCAATAAGTGGTAACCTAAAATAAATCAAGTGATGAATACTGTTTTGGGTAGGTACCTACATGTCATCTAATAATAAAACTGAAAATAAATTTGAAATGGGTTGAGTAAATTGTTTCAAACTGTGATAATAGATGACGGTAATTAAAATTACAAATATTTTAATTTCAAATATAGTATTAAACTGTGATGTTGTTATGTTGTATTAATTCTTACTTTGTGACAGTACTAAGTACTTGGTTGATTTTTTTTAATTAGTAAAAATAATAAGTGACTAAAAATAGTAAGTTATTGTTTAAATCGTGTTGTGTGTAATTAACTTTGTATTACTATGAATATTATTAAAACCTACAAGAATCCTCTTACCGAAATTATATTTACTTTTGTCCTATTAGGTATCTTAAAGCCAAAATTTTTGAAAATCTTTCTTGAAGATAACCAGGGCTTCACCACGTATGTTTTTTTTCACCTATTATTATCAAGCAAAATTTTCGAGAGTAGTTTTATTACTATGAGACGCTCAATTTTTCTGTGACAACGATTCTCAATAAAGGAAGTACCTAGTAGAGACAAGAAAAAATAGTTTGCCAACTAGGATAACGGGCCATAATTATGATTTGTACGACAATCTATGAGGCAGTTAAATTATAAAAATACAATAGAAACGGCAGCAAGCAACAGAAAATAAATCAGTTGGTTAGTAACCATTTTCATGACCTCGTTGTTGATACGTTTTAGAAAGGGGAGAATTTCTTGATGAAACGAAGTTTTTTGTAATACCTACCTATAAATATTTTTTAGAAAAAATTGACAAATATCTTTATACCTATTTAATAAATAAATATATCTTGGGATTACCATAATTATTATTTTCTCTGTCTAGGTACCTCCTTTATCTACCACATTTGAGATTCGTTGTCATAAAAGAAGTTGGGCGCCTCATCGAAATTAGGCTACTCTCGAAAAATTTGTTTGATACCAATAAATGAAAAACAAAAAAAAATCTACGGACCCCTGACTAAAAGTACCTCCTACTTATGTAGTTGAGAGGTTGAAACAAATTCATATTCAAATATTTTTTTTTGTCTCAAGAAATAATAGCTCACTTAACGAACCTCAAAATCAGCTGGACGCCCTTGAATTACTTTTATTATATTTAAAGCTTATTTAAAGAATACGTTAAAGTTAGGAAGGTGGCTTGAAAACAACTGAACTAAATTTAGATGAAACTTTGCATGTTTTTAACTTATATTTCTGAGTTGGTATGAGCTGTCAGTTCCTAAGACGACATGAGTAATTTATGTCCGTCTTGAGTCTGACTTTGGCTGAGTGGTAATCTCGCGACAGAGTGAATCCTGGCGAGGCTCAGCTAGTATGATAGTATCGATATAAATGGAGTCCAGCGATGGCGTCGCACCGGGGCTTGATAATTACAGAGCGTTTACCTCTAAGCAGTTTCGCTTCATCTATTTCATTCGTAGCACCGGCTCTTGCCGCAAACTCATTATTTCTCCACAATGGTCGTCAGGGCTTTGCCTTTTGTTGCAGTAACGGCGGATGCGCCTATTAAACCTTCTTTCACACTTATACGGCGTTTTAACGTTACCCTTCCGCTCGGAATAATTGTAGGCGGTACACTCGCTGCTCTATATACCTACTCTGTTGGAAATTATAAAAATGAAATAGCAGCGTCGCTTACCTATAGCTAGTTTATAGTTTACTTAAATAGTAGGTTGGTAAGGTTTATTTCTATTCCTTTATCATTCCCTAAGCATAAGTACCTACTTGTCTCAGAATTATAACAGGCGTGTCATCATTGTCGATCGTCTTCGCTCACCTATTCAAAACCTTAGATATCTACCGATACCTACCTATAATATCAATAGTACTTGTGGTTAATTTCAAATAATACCTACCAGGATCCTTGTTGTATCCATTACATTAAGTATTCTTACTTACACAAGTCAGGCTGGAAACCCAATGTGTTGCAATTAGTTTAGATAATAAACCAAAAGGCATTCATCTATTTGTGGATTTTACTGAAAAGCAGCATTCACGGGTCATTACATTATAAGCGTCACATGATATTAGCTGAATGTGAACACTTGTATGTATGTACTATTTATGTACCTATACCTACTACTACATTATTGTACAATCATTTAGTGAAATAATAAAGTTTTATTTCTTTCCTTGAACTCAATTCTTTAAGTTATGGCATTAGGTTTAGGATACCTAAACAAGATATCTATAGGAAAGTCAATTTCCGGAAAATCTGTGTTTGTTAGGTTTACCAGGTCGTAAGTCAGAGGAATTCATTAAAGAATGAATTTGAATTGTAAATAGAAATTATTTGTTGTAAATTAAAAGCTTTAAAGTTGTAAAAAAAAAATCAAAAAATGTGGCATTTTCTCCAGGTTTTCCTTGCTAGTGTTTTTTTAGATTTAAAATCATTGATGCACATCAATGATACACTTAACCTTTATACATGGATCAGGGTCACTGCGAGACTTAGTTAAATTCGGTGAGTAGGTACAAGTTGGACATACAATTCTAAAAGGGCACGTAATGTAGATTTAAATTCCCTATTCTTGATACATAGGTACAGAGCAGATCTTAACAGCGCGTAGGTATATGCGATTAAACGCTGTTTTTTTTGTATAGGACCTATAAATAGGTACGCCTGTTTTTTACAACTCACAACGGCAGTGATATTATTTACTTATTAATTTCCTGCGCTTTCTTCAGGTTGCCTGAAATAACTACCTATTTACTGTTAGGGACCACCCTTTGCACTATAGGTACTTACACTATTTTGCCCAATGATTATTTGGGAGAGAATGCTTTAAGCTCGCCATAATAATATCTTCCAAAATTTAAATTAATAAATATGCTTAAGTTTTTTTATATTATCTTTATAGAGTAGTGTATTTATCTTGTGTTAAATATAATGATGGGCGACCATTCTTCCCGGTTTCCTGATGTACCTACATCATGTAGACCTACAGTAGGTACCTACCAGCCACCTCGTAAAACAAAAATTGTTAAATTTACACTGGAGTAATATGCAGAGGCAATCTAAATTCACCATCGGTAGCGTGTAGAGAGAGAGTAGAGAATCTACCGCCGAGTTTGTCACAAATTAAACTTGTGACGTCACTCGGAGACGACTTAGATTGCCGACGAAAACATAACAGATTGAATACGGCGTGAATAACTTGACAGAGTGTATGTTGGAGCGGCGGCGGGCGCTTGTCACACGCGGCGCTGCGACTCATCCGGCCAATCATAAAGCCTCCGTCACACTCCACGGCCGATCGCAGCTCGCAGCCAATCTATAAAGCCGGTGTCACACCGCCGGCGACAGGCCTCGTTAGCCGAGTGGCCGCGCGTGACACCCGCTCCACTCATTAGCAACTTGTCCAAACTCGTTATAAGTTGACACCGCTCCCTTCCGGCACCCACCCTCGCCCCGCGCCATTCCATTGCCGCGATTGACTCGCTCGTTGCTAACTAATTCGATGAGCATAGGGTTGACTGCTTCTTAAACAATGTATTTGTTTTAGGTGATAATACTAGGTACTGTAGGAGACTGGTTCTAGTAAAGCGCCATAGTAAATTAATACAGATTCGTTGTAATATCCAATCCCTTACCGATTAAACACTATATAACGCAGCTACTGCGAAATTGACTAGAGAAAACTATTTGAAGTGATAAATGTGACATGGCTCGACATCTGGTAAGGATTGATCACTTAAATTCAATAAGCGTAATGTACAGCTAGTTGGGCACTCTATAGTCTATAGCAGGCAGCCCTGTGAGCGCGGGTGTGGGAGGGGGGCGGCCAGTACGTGAGATCGTGACTTTGTCGTGACGTTCGACCGCCGCCGCTGCCGCCCGCGAGCCCGCGAATTATTCTATATCGTAATGTGTTCCATCATTTGTTACACCGGCCTTGCTATATAGGATGATCCTTGATAGCGTTAAAACATTAAAGGTGCCGGTTCGAAATTGCAACAGCCCCTCACTAGCCTGACTGACTAGCAAATAAAAGGTGAAATTCTCAACATTTGTAAGTTTGTCAAAACTTTGAGAAGTAGGACAACTAAAACAAAATGTTGGCCTTAGTTAACTACAGCTTTAAATCATGATACCTACTCTCTTGTACAAGAACAATTATGTATCTAGGTAGGAGCGGAAGATGACCGCCTTTGTAATATTAGTGTTGAAATGATTCCAAGACGAGTAAATTAATTATTGAACAAGAACACCCTGTGATGTTTGATTGGCGGTGTAGTCCGGAGGATGGCTCCACCAGCGCTTGTTATTGCACGTGACGCCGTGACGCGGTAATGAGCATTAGCGTGACGCGCGAACCGAATCCACCAATACGACGCCCGAGGCTGCGGCTGGTAATGACAAGAAATACAATTGGGAATGAGAACGTGACTTTCCAATCGAATGGTTTATTAGGATTTATGACAAAACGTTGAAGCCAAAGATTAAGATAAATTGTTTGGTTGATGCTTTATCTCTCAGAGTTATAACGATATTATTTTTAATGATGTACTTTAAATGTTGAAAATATATTGCAGCTAAATATATGGCTTCAATTGTTTAGTGAAATTATTTAATTTTGTACTAGATAAGTACTTATAGTTCAAATTTGCAGGGCTCTCGGACGTACCTATGTAGAGACAGCATAATTATTAAAATTGTGACTTAAGCATTTACGACATACTCGTTCCTTAGAATATTAAACATAGATCGACGACCAGTATCGTCAAAAAATCGCAGAAACGAATTAATAAAAGATGTAGTTTAAAAGTAGTAGGTATGTAGGTATAAAATGTCGGGTAAAAAAGGTTTGTACGGAAAATAGCGCTCTAGACATACCTACTAAAGCCAGCACTAGTTCGCTGTTAGTCATAAACTTTGAACCAGGCCAAATATTTCTTAGGCTGAGATTTAGACCATAAAAACTTATTTGGTAGTGTGTAAAAACTAAAACTGCAGTTGTTAGGTAAATGAGGTAAAATAAACTGAAAATTGTTTTACCCCTACTTTTGTATTTGGTTTAGATAATTTTCGTAAATACTCGTTTATACAATAGAGAGTATTATCACCACACATGTAGACTAGTGAAGTATTAATTTCCAGGTACCTATTAAACAAGAATACCTAACTTTCATTTTTTCCGACATTAATGTTACGTAAAAATAAGCACTAAAAACGAACTCCACAAAATGGTCGCCAGCAAAATCAATATCGCTAAGTAATGTTGATGAGGTGTCGAGGGCACTTTGTCCCATTAGTCAATTACGTGGTCCATTCATTAAGGACAGGGTGCAAAAATTTGGAAATTGGAAAGTTGGCAGCGTTTCACCGAATGTAGTGATTGGCCGTAATGCGTGGCGACGTGAACCTCTGATTGGCCCCGCGCGGCCCCAACACTAATTATTGGCCGAACTAAAAACAATCGACGCATTTGATTGTCGATCGCTAATATGGCGGGCCGAGTTCTATTGTTTTGAATGTTAACGGTTAGGAGTCAGTTGTTATGGCCGCGTTCGCTGCGCTGGCCGTTCTATGTTGCCGCTGTAATTAGCTATGGCTAATTAATATATTATCATGTTAATTGTATTTCAAAGACTGCGATGGCCTTATATAAAACATTTTGTTCTAAAGACAACTTATGAAGGAGTCTGGACTAGGTAAGTTTTTTAATGTTTTTATGCAGTGCGATACATTCAAACGAAATTAATGCTTGCGCAAGGACAAACACTATTATTTCCACAAAGTTCGACTCACACTTGCTTGGTTTCTTGTTCATCGCTTTCTTCATGTAGCAACACAAGGTACCTAAATAGTATAAATAGTTTCGTGATTAATTAAATGATAAAAACGTACGCTAATTCCACATGGACGAAGTTCAGGTAAAAGTTAGTTTAAAATAAATCAGAATGATTAATTACCCCGCACGTAAATTCTAAACCAAACAAATATAGTTACCTATTGGTCGTTAATTGACCAATTCCAAAAAATTAAATGAATAAAAATACGAATTTCATCTTTCGATCAACGACGATTTCATATGATCGTGCGAGAATTAATAGCTGTAATCTTGTTGTAATTTAACTGAACAGTAAACGAAAGTGTTTTAAAATACTGTACTGTGCTATATTTATTTATATAACATTTAAGTTCAGATTAAGGACTCCTTAATTACTTAAATACTCTCTCCGCGAGCTGGGACCCTAATGGGTTGAAGCCAAGTGCTTAAATACAACAGAAAAATGTTCTAAAAATACGTCTCGTCGGTACCTAAGTGGGATATTATGCGTAATGTTAAGGTAATCGCAGGAGTCCCGGCAGGTGTCGCGGGGGTTCGTACCTATATAGCTCGTACAATGATCTTTGTATCATCCTATATACGTTACACATCAGTTGGGAATACAATGTCGTGTGTCACATACACGCATACCCTGTGAATAAGATAGCTCAAAACTTCTGCTGGCATACCATCTAGAAGTTTTCTTCAAAAACAAAAAATGTTTGGTGGAACATGATGAGTAATTTTTAAGTTGCTTTACTTGCGCACTATGTTTGTTTCTCAAATTAATTATTTTCTTTTTGCGGGGTTACTGGAAGGGATTTCGATTCGAAATAAGTAGTTCCTATGTCAATTATTCTATTTATAAACTGACTCTGTTTTTTTCCGGTGTGCATAAACGTTAAATAAATAAATAAAATTTCATTTTACAAGCGAATGTCGAGTAATTCCAGATTGAAAATTGTTTGTAAACATGAGTGTAATTGACGGACACCTAATTGTTTGATTAGAGATCCTTAGATTGCTTTGATCTAAGACATGTTGCATAGCTGAATAATTTATCCCACAACGTCTTAGCAAAATGTAGAGAAAGTATTAATAGCTACAGACTCTTATCTACCACATTCTCGTGATAACGCCGTATGGCGTATCACGTATAGGTAAATCGTAAAAGTGGCCAACTATAATATTCTTTTATACCCATTTCTATATTCAAATGATTTTTGGTATGAACGAGGTAGGTACTTAGGTACGAGTATATCAAATTTTGAATTTCTAAACTCTTCGGCTTGTTTTTGTATCTGTAAATTTTTCAGATTTTGTTTACGACTGGTTCTGGATAAGTTAGGTAGGTATTTCAGCTTTGTTAAATTTAAAAAAATATAATGAAAAGCTTAAACAATTAGTAACCTACTAGTTTTTAATTAAACCTAAAATATGCCTACGAGCATTTAATAACTTCTGAATCACATTTTGAAATGTTTTTACCACAACGTCCGAATGCTTGCTTCCGAATACATTGCGCAAGCCAGCTGAATGCTTGAAACAGTACTTGTATAGTCAACTTAAATTTAACGCTGAATATTTTTACTTTCATTATCATCATCACTATTCATTTCATCTTAGTAAATTGAATAGAATTATCCATTTGTAGCGCGCGGGCGTATGTTTCTTTCTGAATCTGATAAGGTTCTATTAGGTTCCCCATTTATTAAAGACAGACTTAAACTAACTAACGATGTAATTCTGTTCTTACATCTCGCACAAACCTTGATACAAATTTAGCTCCAAAGAGATGACTAGGTATAGTTGAAACTTTCATTTCAGTTACAAATTATGTGATAGAGCAATAGTTCATCACATTATAACAGGTATTTAATGAAATATTACAGTATTCTTCTTAAGAATATGGCGCCTCTTAGTCACATCATCATCATACTTAATAAAAATGTTGATTGACTGACAGACACGTTACAGCCTAAACGAATAGACCTAGAAGCATGAAACTTGGCACTGAGGTTCCTTCTAGAGTGTAGGGGAGCACTAAGAACGGATTTATGGAAATTCACACTTTAAGGGGGGGAAATAGGGGATGAAAGTTTGTATGAAAATTAAAAAAAAATTAAAGCAAGCAATTTGCAAATTAGTATTTAGGTTTTCGATACTAAGCTAAGAAGTGCGGATTTAAAAAAAAATAGGAAATTAACCCATAATGGGGTGAAATAAGGAATGAAAATTTGTATGAAAATTAACCAAATTTTAAAGCTAGCAGTTTCAAATTCGTGTTTGGGTG
>LGAG01000341.1:542344-554756 GCA_001278395.1 Lerema accius | reverse complement strand
CGCGACGGGCCGAACGCTCGCTAGGGCTGCCCGAGTGTTGGTTTTCCTAACGAGTGCGAAATTGCACCCAGACGTAAATGTACGCAAAGCGAAACGCAATTATTTTGTTTACCGCACCTCGGATTACTTCCTTTGTTTGAGATTGTTTCATTGCTCGATGCGCTCATTGTGGCCTATTGTCTATTCTATACTACGTTACTACCTGTGTTCCATGCATACATTATGTACCTACTATTCGAAGCTTAACCAACAGTCATAATTAACAAAGAAAGTCAATTTTATATTCATTTTCTTCAACACTAAATAAAAACAACATTACGTGTGACTAGGATAATATTCTAGTATTTTTAATATAAAAAATGTTAAGATCATAACATTTCAATACAGATAAAGCCGTCTCCGCACTCGAGCCAGCCACCAGCAGGTACTGCGGCGCTGCGTGGCGTAAATCAGTTCACAATAACAGAAACATAATTATGTTTAAGCCTCTTTTATTTCCTTTGATTTCTTTGTGATAATGGAAATGATTTTCCCAAACGAAACTTTGTTAGAACGAGTGGGAGTCGTTGACGGTGTCCTCATGATGCTGCGGAATATAATAATGAACGAGTTTACGTCAATATAAATAGGATGTCGGCTGTGAGAGATCTCCGCGGAACATCCGTCATCGTCTCTGCAGTGGAAATTCAATGATGGAATCTTCGTCTCTATTTCGAAATAATGCTGAATAATCCATTCAGTAACACGAAGTGGGATATCTATATATGATGAAGTATAATTACTAAATAATGATATCATGATCAGGCGCATTGCTGGTAAAATACCTACACTCAAACCTATATATATGATAAGACAGAGGTAATCCACTGCGCTAACTATTGCAACTCATAGAAATTATCTCTAGCCTTCATAACGAGACTGAAGCAATAGAATGGCGTACATGAAATTTTAAACAGTGTTCTTGTATCTAACTAGAACCACCACCTGTGCGGCTTGATTTAAATGCCACATTAGGATTAAGTACAGTTCGAATGTATCGAACAGTGCCTGTTTACAAGCGCTGGACTTCTAAAACAGTCTTAACTTGCGAACAAAAACGCTGTCTAGTTAATATTATTAGGGCTTCCACATCACAATGTGATGGTTAAACTAAACGTTAAATGTTAATAACATTTATTTAATCATCATGTCAAACCAATTGCCATTTACTCCTTTGCCTATAGGTATTTGAAGAAGGTAGTACCTACCTTGCAAATTACTATGTAATATCTCGCCGACAGGTCCAACGATATTCATAGGATTCCATAACCATATGCAATTCGATAATCATTGACCATGGTAATAAAAACCCACTTGTTTCTGCTTCTGGGTAGTCGCAACCACAACTGAAACATTTCAGAGACAGTTGTAGAAAGAGGAATGCAGAAAAGATGTCTTGTTAAATACCAAACCTGTTTAATACCAAATGGATTATAGTTACCCATCGGCGTAGAATTTAACAATTGGTGTCATGGTTTAATATCCAAATCCAACATTAACCGTCTGAAATAGGTACCTACACATAAATAGGATACATTTAATATTAGGAACGGTTTTTTTCTTGTACCTAAGTAATAAATACAATAAAATATAAATAAACAATTTTATTGAATTACAATTTTATTATGAAGAGCTTAAACTCAACTCATTTTTCGAAGCAAAGTTTGTATTTATCTTTTGATGTACCTAACTTAATTTTGATGAGCTTTAAAAACAAGACTCGATAAGTTACAATTATCTGTATGATCGTTTGCCTATGGGGTTTCGAAGCTCTTTAGCTGACCTCAAGATTAGCGAAGCCAACATATATTTCGACTGTTTCACCTACAGTATCTATCACTTAATCTACGGTTTAGATATTACATCTATGAAGTTTATTAAGGGCCGATTTCACCAACAAAGAATAAGTCTAATACCAAGGATAAATCTGTATTTGTAATAGTAAATAACATACTTATCCTTGGTATAAGACTTATTATTTGTTGGTAAGATCGGCCCTAAGTAGGTAAGGCAAAGTGCTTTTTATCGTAACTACAGAATAACTCCGTGCTCAGATAAAGGAAAAACCGTGCGTTGCTTAATTTACGACACACTTTTATCCAAAAATAGTCACATAAAAATATTAACCTAAATTCAGGAAGCCAAGCCTAGGTACCACAGCCTAGCTTGTGACCGAGATTCACATAGATATTACAGGTACCTACTTTACACAAAATTGTTTTGAATTAGGTTAGTTTATCCATTATTCTGAAGTATGAGCTGTATTATTATAAAGTTTCATAAAAAATTATTTTGGCCATGGCATGAAAGAGTAACAGACATCCTTAAAAACTTTCGAATGTTGATTATTAGTTGGATAATTTAATTATTGTGAAGTTCGATGGTAATACTAGAATGTTCATTGATTAACTTATTTATCTACGAACAATAGTCTTTTATGAAGAAAATAAAAGCGTACCTAGGTATGTTAAACTGCTCATACCCACGTCGGAGAACACCGAAGATATTGTTTGTCACGATTGAAAGGTTCTTGTATGTATGTAGGTATATGAATATCTTGTATATCTTGCGAGGTGTAATATTGTACTATTTTCTGTTATGTAACCAGATCGCAGTGAGAATAAAATTCGAAATTCAAACGCATGTTTCTTCTTTTTTTGGCACTGCTTTAAGTGGAAACAAGCAAAAAGCTTTTTTGTTATGATTCAAAATACACAACATTATCAACGACTTGTCGTACACAGTGGTATTCAACAATAAAACGTTGTACCTATTTATAATCCTTGGGTAGAAGCCGCGTTCTCTGATTACAACAATTTTCTAGCGGATTGAAAACAATAATCTGATACCACAGCGGGTACTGGCTGCTGTAGAAGTCGCACCGCACCTACTTTCAGAGAAAGTATAAAATTATAATTTGTCCGGCGAGCACCAACAAGCACCGCCGCGCACCACCGCGCACCGCCGCACACCGGCGCACCGGTGCGCGCTCGCCTCAAAATTGTAATAATTACAAACAGCCTGCTTGTTATTTTCAAACTGAAGTTTCTTTGAACTTGTTATTTTACAGCGTATGTTTCGTGGTAAAGCTAAAAGTCTCAGAGTAGATGCCTACTGCCAAGCCGGCTATGTGGCTTGTACGCGATTAAATCGCTTCGTGTAAGAAACTTGTTGTTATGTACACTACAGAATATAAATAATGATTTCTGTGTCGGCTAAAAACGCTAACAAGTGGGCGTTCCCTGTTCCATCTCGGGGCGAGAATACTTACCACTCGTGTGCACGTGTGACCGACTCTAACTAAAATTATTTATTTCTGTGCCCATTTATAGGTACAATACTGCTCATAAAGTACTTACATGTTAAAATGCTATTTAAAAAGTTCGGTTTCACTAATTACTTAGAGAATTGTCTCGTATTATTACATTTTCTTTCGAATGCACCAACCATAAAGTTATATTGAGTTGCTCTGTGTTCATACTGTTCTAAATTCAAAAACAAGGTAAACTGTTTTTATAAATCTGACAGCCAACAAGATGGCGCTGAATGTCAATGGCGCGTGAGTCGTTGAATAGCAACTGTCGTATACGCAGCTATATTGCGAATCGATATAAAATAAAGTTAGTTCTAAGTGTTATACTTAACTTGTGCAAAAAATAATAGTGCGTCCGTGTAACTAAACTAAGAAGTGCGCTAGATTATCCTAAATGTACCTAAAGGAATTCCACTGCCTATGCAAAGGGATTCCGAGGAATAACGCAAGGAGACCAGCGCGGGGGAAAAGGTCAGTGATTTACCTAAATACAGTCCATTAATGTCGCCAACAAGGATTTTTAAACTATTTTATAATATTATGTATCTAACTCTTAACTTTTAAAGTATTAAACGTACCTATTACATGTAATAAATTTAACATTCATTAAGGATAACATTGACTAGGTTACGTAGAAAAATTACGCAATATTATTGGAAATATACACATACTTAAAATAAGGTGAAAAGTAACATTAACGTAATAGATTTAAATTAGAACTAGGTATAATATTAAAAATCATATTACCTACTGAATAAATAATACTAAAACATTTATTGATGTTCAATCCACCACATTTAATCTATTTCAAATTTCGTTTATGACAGTGCAGAGATTCCTAATCTTTTTTAAACCTATTCAGCAATATTTCCTGGCGCATTTACATCTCATAGATACCTAAATATCTAATATGATACGAGTATAAACGTTTACGGTCTCAATATCTCGTTCTTTTTCACCCTAGTACAAAAAAAAATTAATAATATACCACAGACCAAAAAATATCAGCAGTCTTCGGAACAAACAAGCGTAGTAGGGAAAACCATAATATTAATAACAAATGACAACGTTTCCCGGTTCATTTTTCGGCAGACCGTGCTCGGTGTCATATGTCTAATGAAAAATAAATTGACCTTACGTTTTTGTTGTCAACACCAGAGTTATTAGGTATATTTTTTGGTCTGAGTAATATTACTGTTCGGTATTCTGTATAATCTATGCAAGTTACACTATTCGATCTGGTACATTACCTTCACAATGGATAAAATGTCGTGAATTAATTTTGTTTCTACCCTCCTTATTTTTCGTTTTCGTACGCGGGCGGCAGGATCTCTCCGCGCAGTAGCAGTCGTTCAAAGCTGTCTACTAGAATAGTAGTGTAGTTCGTAAAACGCAGCCGAATCATATAGTCGCTGTAAGTAGTAGAAGCGTTGTCGTGTTCGCTGTTCAATTGCTGGTGCTCACAGTTTTGTTCAAGTGTCCTAGTTTCCTGCAATTCCTAATTTTCGCAATCGTACAAGTACCTAAATACCTACATCACTCGATCTCGAGACCTAGAACGGAGTTGGTAGACGTGAGTAGTGTACTGTACATTATTATTATGAAAATCGAACTATTCTTTTCGGACAATACAAGAAACTCCCGTGCTGCCATCTAGTAGCCAAGTGGAAAAACTGTCTCTCTTTACTGTCCCTTTTTATTTCATCGATTTTTAAATCACATCGATGCTAAAGAAGTTTTCACTTCAAAAGTGGAAGTGATACGATCGATACTGAGTCGTTATAAAATAAGGTTGTTAGTGGAAGCATGACGTCGTGTACCTATCTACAACGTGGCTATTGTGAGCCTCTCTGTTCGTCCGTCCGTCAGTGTCGCGGTAACAATGGGCGCCCTATTAAGGATTTGATTGATATTATCTAAACTGAGGTGAGGGTACCGGCTGCAAGAAGTTTCCGTTCGTTCCTTTTATTTACAATAAAATAATTTACCTGTGTTTGTTGACAGGATAAACGATTTTATTGTATTTGTAATCTTAAGTTTCATCATAGTTTTATTTACTTCTAAGTAGTTCTAGCAATCACCCGCAGCTCCGCCCGGGTAATTTTCCCGTTTTCGTATCGTTTTCTTATTTTAGCGTGATGTAGTACCTACATAATATAGCCTATAGCTTTCCTCGACAAATGGATTATTTTACACTAAAAGAATTGATTAAATCAGTCCAGTAGTTCCTGAGATTACCGCATTCAAACAAACAAGTTCAATCTTCAACATTCAATCTTTAGCTTTATATTAGTACCTAGGTAGTATAGATTTGATGTTATTGTATTTGTATTAACGATCTGTAGGTATGGTTTAATCGTTATTATGGACATATTAAAAGGATTCTGGATTTGATTCTCAGCGAAATAGAAAGTGTAAATTATGTGTTTAAATTTTTATTATTTTTTGATTGCGTCCTTGTTTGTGCGTTGTCAGTATTCGACATTAAATTTAAATAATTTTTCATCTTAGGAACTTATAGCTCACTTAACGAATGTCAAAATGTACCTAGGTACATTATAATAAATAACATTGTAAAAAAATTGAAAAATAATTTACATCATTAGAATAAAAAGTTCCTAAAGTCTCGTTAAACTATACCTATTATATCATCGGCTTTATGAAACAGATACATTGTACTTAAGCCTAAGTAAGCTAGTGTCGGCCGGGAGGAAAAAAAGCCGAAGGAAAAAAATCCTATTACTAAATAAATAAAGGAAGATGCTCTGGGAGTGTAGCGTTATTTGTGGCTTTTTTGGACCTAATTTTCTCTATCTCATGTCTCGGTTGAAGTTACCTAGAGTGCAAAAATGTAGTCACTAATCCAGATATACTTATAGTAGTTATCGTGTTGTTTGTATAAGAACGGTACAGTTATTAAATAGTAATGAAAATAATAATATTCACAAAAATTACGTTTTCATTGTAGAGATATTTTTTTTCGTGTCACAAATTTTCACAGTTTGACGAAGACTGTAATGATGAATTTTGTTTGTCTATAATAAATATATTGCTATCACTTATGGAAGTTTTCAATGCTTTTACCGGGCTCAGATACCAGGATAACATGAAGCCAGAAAGAGAGTAATATTGTACATACAACTACAACCAGTGCTAATGTCGTAGATAAAATTATTTTCCAGCTGCTAAATATTTAGTTATAAGGAATACTTATTTCTGTTTATTAAAGATTTCCGAATACTATTACGTAAAGCATGAAAGAAGTTCATAAATGGTTTCTCGCTGTACCTATATCAAATATACACATAGTAGCTAATTAATACACTATTAATGAAATGTGTAACAGCGATTATATTTTCCTTGAATAGGTAGGTACCTACCTACTAAAACTCAAAATTATTACTAAAATTACTAGTGTTATTATGAGTCCAACTTACCTACCTATGATTTACATATAGGTCACTTCCATTTTGGTATAGGTAATAATATTCCTATTTATCACAATGCACCATTATATCGCCCTATAGCGTTCTATCATTATTTCTAGACGTTAAACACTTCTTTTTAATATTGGCCAGTATTACATATTACCAAAATTCTATAACATGAATTTCGAAAAAATAAAATCGTAACTT
Organism: Lerema accius; assembly: GCA_001278395.1. Taxonomy (NCBI): domain Eukaryota; kingdom Metazoa; phylum Arthropoda; class Insecta; order Lepidoptera; family Hesperiidae; genus Lerema; species Lerema accius. The sequence continues at coordinate 547,769 of LGAG01000341.1, read as the reverse complement.
TACAATAGTAATAATAATGTGCAGCAAATAAAGGTAATTTACACTTCCAATAAGGTAAACTGTAGCATCACCTGACATTTTATCTTAAAACACACCAACGACAAGTTTTAAAGTAGGTTAGTAGTAGTTACATTGCGTTTTTAGGTATTTTCCCCTTAGTTAACAGTATCTTTTCTATACGTTGACAAAACGCTAACACTATTTAAAACAACTTTAGCATTTCTATAGCCGGCGTCTCCCGATAAATACTAAAATCGCGGCACAGAGAATCAAACGGAAAGAAACAAAAACCTTTTGAAATGTATTTATTTGAAGTGCAATGAAATAATTTCCAGGCAGCATTATCTAGAAAAACAAATATAAAATTGCAATTGAACTATGTATGCGTGTATGTGTTTATGGGTATATATTTGTTTGTCCATGCAGAGTTCCAAAACTACGTTTGGATTTTACTATTCTTTTTTTTACTTGGGGAACAGTAGCAATTTTATTAGAACTGGTCCAGCAGTTCTAAATGGTAAAATTCTGGTGCGCATATAAAAAATTCACACTGGCTAAAACTACCTTAGTTTATAGTTCTAACTAAAAATTTTAACAAAATCATCGCACCCACCTCAAAATAAATGATAGGTCCCTAATTTAATATTTTTTAATTTTTAGTTTTTTTAAGTTGCTTTAATTTTTTTTTAATTATAACTTTATTTAGACGTAGGTACCTACGTTAACTACTTAACTTATCGAGTAATTGCTGAGGCAGAAATAGTCCTTGTTTTTGCACATTAGGTATGTTAAAATTCCCAATATCAAGATTGTATTTTTTCTTTTTTTTAAAACTCATACCCCCGCAGTAAGATTTCCTGTGTCGCGAGTGGCATGAACAGCACAAATAACATAACATAATAACATCACTAACACCCATGACCCGAGAACAAAAATTTATCTGTCACATAAATATCTGCCCCAGCCGGGAATCAAACCCGGAACCCCTCACTTTGAAGGCATCTAGGCTACGGGTTCGTCTAAATGTATCGTAGGCATTATAGAAGATTAAACTGTGTCTAGGACGTATGCTTATAAATTACGATTCCAATCTTATTGCTTCGTCATTGGCGCCTTGGTATTATGTAGGAGAGGGTGTGGACGAAGTAACAAATTATAATATTATTATACCTAGATACATATTACCTGCCTGATATAAATAATGACCAGTCCAATTGGGCCAAAAGATTAATAGGTAGACGTAATTATAATAATTATTATTTAATTTATTTTCATAATTTATGTTCAATAAATTATTCTGTTTACACAATTAACATCATGAAGTTAGACTATACTACAAATGTTTACGGAACCCCGTTCTCGTAGGGTTCCTCTATATCCACAAATAAAAGCATCAAATCCTGAAGTAATCTAATTTCCTTCCAGTTGAGCTGCCTAGTTTGTTTTTTCTTGGCGGTGGACTAAAAAAACATGTCCTTCTATTAATTTCAAAAATAGGTGAAGGATAGGTAGTATTCATTACAGTTATTTCAACTTATGTAAAAATTACCATTACTCTTAACGCGTAATTCTCACCTAAAACACCCTTTCAAAGCGTTCCAATTGCAAATTTACAAATTGACATTCAGTTCTGAAAATAACTTCAGGCATAGGTATTCTAAACCGACTTGAAAGATTTTTGAAATGTCGGACCTCGTTTACTAGCCTGCTATTTGTAGTGGAATTTACGAGTATTCGATAAAATGTAGTGCACACTGTAGTGGAGTAGTATGTGAGGGTTCAATGAGCACTCGGCCTAAGGCGGAGTGTTCTAGTTGTCGTAGCGCGGCATTGTTGTAAGAACCACGTTTAAGGAACAAGTCGGTAGGTGTCGTTTTCGACGGTACTGTACTACAAACTGCTCTCGAGGCGCGAGTGTTAATAACCAGCCGTCAGAGAGGCCTTTTCCCACAATGCTTAGTTTATAGCGCTCTTAACTAAACAATTGTCGTTTTCGCAAACTTATTGAATTTTTTAATACAGTGCTTAAAGAATCTTTTGATTCTACGTTCTCATTCTACCAATTCTTATTTTAATGCTGATTGGAAATACTTACGTGTGTCGCAATAAACTACCTACTATAAAACTTTTTAACCTTCATAAATATTAGAACATGGAAGTTCTAGTCCTATGTTGTAGTTGAGTACAGCTTAGTTAACATTGAGGTGATATTTTCTGGCTAGAAAGAGAAGTAGAAACTGCATTGAGTTTGATTTGCAATGGTGTACCTATGTAGGTACCTTAGTGTGGGAAGTTATTATGTTAATTATTCGTAGGTAGTTACGAGTACAACTGCCTACCATTCGTAGTATCTTGGAGGCTAGGAGAGACACTGCAGGCCGTGTTTTTTCCAATACTGCTAGAATCTGGTTACTTCAATATGTTGCTTCAGTGTATGTTCATTGACAAATTAGATTTTTAACCTTTGTAGCAATATGAACCAAGGCAAGTAAGGCCTTTATTTGTCTGACTAGGTTTACCAATTGGATTGGCTATAGACATCCGGTACCGGCGTTCAGGGTCAAACTTATGTAAATATTTAGTGTCATTCGCTTTCCTTCGTAGTCACTACAATGTGCTATCTTTTGTTTTTTGTGTATTTTCGACAACTTTTGCTGTATCCTGGACAGTTTTGATTTCGAGTCACAATGGACGGATGGTTGGAGTCAAAATAAAATTTGTGATACCATTACTATAATCATGAGCCGCGTTCACAGAACATTTGTGGCTGGCACTACCATTAATAAAGGAACAATTTAAACCTAACACCAGTCCAGTTCAAAAACAAACCACGACAGGTAGTTTTCCCCCAAAAAGAGGAATCATCTTCCGAGAGTCCATTTCAATCCAAACATGACGACTGTTTAGCGGAGGACAAAGGGGAGGCTCGAGTTACCGGCACAAAGCGCTCCACGCCGTTCACACGTCCTCCGACAATGCTGCCTGTTGTGGTATATCGAATTTGATAGCGAATCTGTTTTGGTAGATGACAGAAAAAAACGTCAGCGCTTTTTCTCAGTATTTTGGTCGAAGGTGTCGCTTTCAGGCGCGTTGATCGACGAACGCACGTGCAACTATAGTGCTGACATGGTATTCTAGTCTCGTACGGAAGAACTATGCCCAAAATGATCTGTGGGGTCAAACCTGATGTCTGAAATATTCCTGTGCAGTGCCACAAAGTGGGACTTTATAAGAGAAGGAGGTTCTCCCCGATCCTCTCCCCACACCCATAGGGCAGTGAAAATAAGAAATGGATAAGTATTCAAATGTAAAATATCCATACCTATTTCTAAGTCCACCCATGTTTTATAATTCCTAAAAATTCGACTGTATAGAAGGTGTTTACAGACAGAACTAACGGTATTTTTTTTTTTTACTTGACTACCGATGACTATGCGTCTTTGCATAAGTAGAGTATTCTTACTACTTAAAAGAAAGAAAGAAATAATTTATTAGCAATACATCTACCGGTCCTTCTAATCCAACTTCCAGATGGTAACATTACACTGGTTCCAGAGGTTTACCTTAAACTAACACTTTTAGCTCTTGTACTCCACAGTTCTGATAATATTATATTGAGGTAGAAACTCCTCATCAGGGGTAAGTATAAGATCCTCCTTGCTTGTGGCGCCCTCTACTGAACCATAAATGGGGTTGTGTCAGTTTCAAGCAAGTCGTTGGGGTTTTTGTCTAATCAGTTTTGCCCCGACGGCACTTGCGTAGGTCTAGTTAATTAGGTAGTCTAGTTAGGTAGGTCTAGTTTCCTCTTGACAGGTTATCAGCTTACCAACCAGGAAAATACTAAGTAGAATCTGGTTTATTTCACGATGACTTCAATATGCTTTGAATGATTTGACCCCGTAGGTATGGCGTATGGCGTATTCCCGTATTGGTTACCACGCTGGATCGCCGTTCAAAGGATCCTGGGTTCCATTCCCAGCGCGGCCGTTAAATGATGAATATAAATTTCTGTTCTCGGTCTGGTTGTATGTTTGTGTGTTTCTGTGTCGTCCATGGCACCCACGACACAGGGAGTCCTAGTGTGGGGCTATGAGAGTATAGCATTAAAAAATAAACAGTAGGTAGGTACCTACTACGTCTAGTTGTGTAATTCTTATTTTCAAAAAAACAATTTTTAATGAGAAGATGGAAGAAGACAGGGACCTCGAATCAGTAGCTTATTGAAGATCAGACACATCTGTAAGTCACCGATCAATTCTATCCTATTCCCCTCTACATTATTACTTTATCTCTGACTCTTCAAACTAGATGTACCTACCTACCTACATTGAAAAAAAAATAAATTTGAAATGGTGCATGCGTCTATCTAAATTTTAATGTAAAATATAAAAATATTGGTCTATCTCTAGAAAAATTTACAATTTCATATTTTTATCACTAATAGTAGAGTTGACATCTACCTATCTAACATAGGTGTAGGTATGCAGGGTTTTGAAAACTTAACTATGAATTAAAATTTATTTTTCAATTTCCGTTGATAAAATATGAATAATTATGTAGATAGATAGGTATCTAACTAAAATAATGAACAAAATAATAATTAAACAATATATTATTATGTTTTGTGCGATATTTTTCTATGATCATAGGTGTTGTCACCGTCATGTTATCTTCAGATGTCATTAGATAGGTGAAGTCTGTTGCCTATCGAGTTTTTTTACCGTTATTTCTGTGTGTGTTTCAGTATTGCCTGTAATATGATCACAGATGTGTTGCTACCGTACCTACAGCACTACCTAGGTAGGTATGTAATACTGAACGCCGGTTACTTGTTGCTATTAAGGTACTGTGCTGTGACGCGAAACGTTGTTGTTTAAAATCCTGTCGGCCGCCTTCGCCCGGTTTAGGTTAGGTTAGCTTATCTTTCCTTATCATAAATGTATATTGAATGATTTTGAAATTCGATTTTTTAAATTATACAAGTGCAAATTGGGTAGCTGATTACTTAAAAGTCTACAAAAATATATTATAGGTATGTAGATAGGTACCTACTTATCTAACCTACCTATACCTAGCAAAAATTTACAAACCATTTTAGATAAGTTTTTTTTTCTTTTATTTCCAACGTACTCCAAGACTTAAATAAGGACGGTAAAAAGAAATTGACAAAAGAGATAGACTCTGAAAGAGTCGCTCGGCTAACAAAATTATCTCTATAATTTTATTATCAAGTTCATTTGCCGTCCTACTGCATGTCCTCTGCTTGCATAAGAAAGGTTTCCTGTAAAAAAGTTGTGCGTCGCTTGGTCTATGTGCGCGGATAATGGCGGTCCGCTCCGAAATTATATCGCGGCGAGGTAATGATTGATAATGGGGCATTATGCACTCTGTGGGAACGGCGCGGGCGGCGGTGACGGTGGCGGCC
>LGAG01000341.1:524433-542317 GCA_001278395.1 Lerema accius | reverse complement strand
CGTGCTGAACCTGTCGGAGGGCCGCGAGCCGCGCCCGTACGCGCCGCAATTCCCGCTGCCGGCGTCCGTGGCCTCCCGCGTGGCCTACGCCGCCGCCTTCAACGCTCAGGCCGCCGTCGCCGCGGCCTTCCTGCCGGGACCTCCGCTCCTTCATCCTCCGCCGGGTGAGTACTTGCCCTCGCAACTATCACTGTCGTTGGTCCCTCTGATCCGCTCTATTCTTCTGGTGGTTTCGTTGAGAATTATCGACTGCGAATGGTTATAATGCTCTCGACGTGCTTCGGTCCACTTCTCTAATATTATCTAATAAAGTAACCGAGTCTTCAAATTATGATATTAAGATACGCCGCAACTGTTCCTCAAGTGTTCATGTAGGCGATAACACTGACAAAAAAGTCAATGTAGAGCTAAACGGGACTACCTAATCCTTAAAAAGTATATACCCAAACGTTTTCAACACTTAGGTACATCAACTACAATAGTAACATATTATTATGGTTATAAATTTCTATTCTGTTATAACATTGTACAAAAGATATTTATAATAGTTAAAGTTGCGAATAACATTGGTGCGACATTGCTGAGTGTTAGAAGCGAGGGAGAGCTAGTTTTCTAATTGTTCCATATTCCATAGCAGGTGGTAGCTGGTAGGCACAATACTGCATTTAGTATTCGTTGTTGATATAAATCATATGACTTAGGATCGATATTTTTTACAACTAAACATTATGTCGTTAAACACAACCTAGTGATATTAGTTAAAATGACACATTATTCAAGTAAGATAAGAACGTGAGTATGTAATACAGTGATATTTATTACATGGATATTTCGATGTATAGAGATACCTAGATCCTTTATTTCGCGTTTAAAATTGAGAGATTGTTTCCAACTAGATAAAGGTTTCTTAAGTTACTTACCATAAGAGTAAACAACAGAAAGTTTATAATTGAAACAAAACAGCTTTTTACATTACACGTTATTCAGAGCTCAATCTCATTGATTAATAAAAAACAAAACAGTAATAATATCGTAAAAACCTGCAATAGTAAAAAACTGTCGGCGTTAGAAACTGTTACATTGTGCTGGTAGTAAAATAGACTAGGACTAGTGTATTGCAATACGTAGTAAGTATAAAGCTTATCCAGGTTCGCGTCAGGCCGAGTTTAAAAGCTAGCCCTCAACGGTCGCACGACGCCGACACCGGGTCGTCGGGCGTCGCTTTGTGCCCGGCGGGGTTTAATTAGGGTTTTTTATTTAATAATTAGCGTCTTTAGTGCGACAGACAATAGCGGCTTTGTGCGCGCGCGCGGCTCCGGTTACGGCTGCACCATTCAATCGATCGATATACCTCGCTGTACGGTACTCATACTGCCTCACAGAAAACACCAACGTTTCTATCTCCAAACACTTCGCTTTATTATCTAAGAATAATGCTGCTTGCATTGTGAATTTGGCGTCTAGATAACAAGAGCGGAAAGCTGTGTGTTACAACTACATTTAATTTAAAAATAAGATGTTACCTGCACTTTGTTTCATACACAGACATGTTCGCCAAAATTCTCTGTTGACTTTGTTGTTTTAAATTGATAATGAGTTATGGTCAAACTTCGACCACAAACTGGAACTTTATTCTGTAGTTCAGATAAATCGATATATCGGTTACACTTCATGCAACCCATTAATAGCTTAAGGTACCTATATTGAAATACAATTAGATTCTTAGGTTTTAGCCCCCAGTAGGTCTATTTACCATCTGTCCACGTCAGTTAGTTTCATTATTAGTACGTTAAAGAATTGAATTTATTGAAAGGGAATTACGTCATTTAATAATTAATTAATCATCTCTATTAAACCTTATCAGCTTGACAGAATAGAAGAGATAAAAGACTCGGTAGGTATCACTTTACTCTTTGCATTAGCTATAATTTATTTCAATCAATTCACTAGGAGGATAGTGGTAGTGGAATATGTTAATTTATTTTTTATTGATAGGAAATATGTATCCTGCACTGTTTCGTAAATTGTACACTCTACAACTGCTATGCATAACATCAATGTAGAGCTTATACTGAATGTAGAGCTTAATAATGTACTCCTTAAATTCAGAATACGCTCCAAGAAATGAAATATTTAACCGTCTGTCATTGAAACCAAATACCTATAGTAATATTTGTGTTATCAACGATATAAAAACTGATTCATGGTTTAATATTGATTTTAGTTTAATATTGGCTTTAGTTGAAGAAAATGATCAATTATATTATTTAATAACCAACACTACCATCTTGTTTACCATACCTAAACTAAAAAGAATGCAATGTTTCAATAGTCATTTGGATGTTGTGTAGATTATTTTACAGTAATATTGTATGTGAGGTAGGAGAAGTTGATAGGTAAATTACTTGCAGCTGGACGGATAAGTCATTTATTGTTTCAAAATTAAATTGTGCATTCGTAACAAAAATAATATAAAAGATAGGTATCTACACAAAAATTGAGAATTTCCTCTTTTTAAGTTTGTTAAAAACTCAGTTTATAATATTAAATACACAACGTATTGAAATGTAAGAGATGGTCTAATAAAGTATTTAGTAGATAGCCGTGTTCCGTGTCGCGCGCCGACGGAACCGTAATACCTCTTCTACATACCAGAACTGGCCAATATAAACACATACCTATTTGCTGACTTTCCTACTATATATACCTAGCATTGTTAAACTTAACAAGTTATTCGATAAGTCCTACAATGAAAAAGATACCAAAAATTACTTTCTATGGCCACTTAGTTACTTTGTGTACCGGATTTAGGAAATCGTTTTGAATTCACTACTAGTTATGTCGTTCGTAACATCGATTTAATATGTTCAGGATTGCTGATTTATAATTTACCTTGTCATTTAGTTTGTCATGACTTATTTACATTTTAAGCGCTACATGACAATGTATAGAGCTATATTATCACGGAAATGGTACCAACTATTAACCTTTAATTGTACAGTGCACTTGTTCGTGCAGTATGACAACGTGTTGTCAGTTCTCAGAACTATTCATGTAGGTAATTAAGGAGAAACACAACTATAAATTATTAATTTACAAAAGCATGTTAGTGGAATGTTGCGTAGTTTGTGACGTCAGAAAATATTGAGACAGCTTTAGTGTTAATTGTAAGACATATCAACAATGTTTAATGTAATTAATTGCCTTGTATAGATTTATTAATTGATTCTATTATAAGTGGCGATGTACACGAAATCGTCACAGTTGAATGTCCTATAGTTAATCTAAGAAAAAAATTCCGCTACCATGGTGTTAAGTTTTTTTAAATATAAAACTTATGTAGAAAAGTTATACCGTATGTAGAGATTCCATATGATTTTAATTCTTTTGATTGAGAAACATTTAGGTACCTTTTATAATGGCAATATACCGGCAACATTTGCAATAATAAGTGAAATGGAATAATGTATGTAACCCATACTCACCGTCGATTTAGATTTTCAGTGTTTGTGTTTTTTGTGTATAGTGTAAAGAAACTTCACTCCCTCCATTTTACAATCCCTCAAATAATAAGCTAATTTACTCATATTCCACAAGTGCCTACCTACTTCGTAGGTAATAGATATTTACCCGTATTTGCAAGATATTGTCATTGTAGGTAACTATTACTACCGTAATTGTATTAGGTATATCATACATAATCTTAACTTGAAAAGGTTGTGTAGAACGTATCCATTTCGTATTACTTTAATCTCAATCTGTGAGTAGATTTAAATTTTGCGAAGTCTATTGATATGGACTATGTTACTTTGAAATAACTTATCATTAATGTTCGTGAAAAATCATTGTAAGGAACTCTGCACACCCCAGAGATTTTCAGAGGTATTTGGCATTTTATATTATTCTTAATTGATTCATATCTCAAATGGTTTAGTATCTATTTATGACGCATTTGCACTTATGGAGATCTCATGTAATCTGTGATCCTGATGCCTAACTACTTCATGTAAGTTGGTCACTCATTGTATTGCGATATAAATATTTGACTTTTTTATGCAGTATTAAACACAATAAATTGTAAATTTTTCTTCAGTTTTGAAATGTAGTTTTGAACGCTAAAAGCGAATGCTATTTGCGTACCAAAGGATAGCATACCTACATGTAGATATAAATAAAAGCAGGATAAATAAATGGCAATTACATTTACCTTGGTATTTCTATTTACCCAGACTCTAGGTCATACCTAAGATTTACTAAATTCAGTGGTTGCCTTCAAATATGTGATACAAACGCTCAAGTAATTTCTTATTAGCATGACACCTTGTAGATGATAAGTAGTTAGGTACTTATCTAAACTAGACTCTTAAACTGTTCGGTATCTTACTTGTAACTTGTGTACCTACTTAGTCCCTAAGAGATATTTGAGTTGAGATGTATGTGATGCAACGCTTTCAAATCTAAACTTTCATTCAAACACTATTTACATCGTATTTATTTATTTATTCCAATTTCAAAGACATTTCAGATACCTACTGATAAGTAAGCGCTGTGTGTATTAGAAAACGGACGAATCAGGGGCAAAAATGTCTAAAATTCATCCACTATATCTCCAAGTTCTTGTAATCTTGACGTTTGACGTTAAGGTATACAAGGCCACGGATGAAACGCGGGTTGTGATGAAACACAAGCTGTCTATCTGTTAATCGCGATGCGTCATCAAATTAGTAAAGCGTCGTAATGAGGCACAAGACAATCGACGACACCTCACAAAGTGGGGCCACAAAAACTCGCTTTGTGCCCGTCGAGGCCCGGCCGCGACCGAGGGCTCACACCTCGCAGAATGGCTCTTTGTCACCACATAAAGGACGACGAATAAAGAGCCATTTGTCTGAAGATTTCCGAAGATAAAGGGTTAGTTGATATCCAACAACACCATTGAATTAGTGGTCACTGGGTTAGGGCATTCAGCTGCCTCCCTCCACTTAGATTCCGTGTTTTTGTACACCTCGAAAATGATGAAGAGTAACGGTGACTGATCGCTGTTGGTCTGTTGTATTAAAAATATAATTATTACATCACATAGCTGTAGTACCTACGTATCTAGCGGTTAAATTGAAAAGATACAACATGGGAGAACACAAATTAGTAACACTTTGATGCATAAGTATTTGGGGAAAAGTGGTCGACTATTATAATACATAGTTTATGTAATAGGAATTAATAATTCGTAATAGTTAATACTTATATTAGTAAGTGTAATATTAATCACAGTTATTATAGTTTAGCCCGAAGTGCATAGGTTCAAAGAAAACATTTAAAAAATGAAATATAAAGCAGGTAAGGTCCAGGTATAATAATAGTGACACAAAATGCACTCAACAAGGAGTGTAATGTAACTGCAGGATTTAAGAAACTTTAAGGACTGATGGTCATGGTTTTTAGTGCAGCCCTATCTGTTCTTCAATTAGGGTGCATTCGAAAATATAATTCACATTATCATGTGTAACGAAAGTCATTTGATTACTTAGTACACTTAACTTGTATTTATTTCTGATCTAACAATGAATGTTAGATTGTTGCCTTTTCTTTTGTTTACAAAAATGTCACTCTACCAGCCTTTCTTGGTTTTAAAGGTTATCTTTTCTATAATGCTTTTTAAAATGGAGAGTATGCGTCTATTTTTTTTACTGAAAATTGTTCAGCTAATTCGTTTGATTCAGTCGTATTGTGTCTACTAGATTGAATTTTCTATACTTTAATGTCATAATTAAATGGCTAATGATCATATTATGTCTTCCATAAGAGACCAAAATATTGTACCTATACCTGTTTATAGATATTTCATAGCAAAATCATGCTCATTACTAACACTCAACTTCAAATCACAAATCCGTAGCAATACCTACTCAATGTTATTGATAATCAAAATTGTGAATTAATTAAATCATATAATATTTTAGATTCAATCCATATGATTCAGTATCATGAAGTCTTTTTCGTTAAAGGAATTAGGGGGACCACTCGGTGGTCGTATTTTGACCATAATTCATTATGTCAAACTATATCAATTTAACATAGGTATAAGTGACGTGTCTGTGTATGAAACACGGTGTAGTAGAGTATGTTTAGTCTCGTTGTCTTAATTATATGTAACACGTTTTATAATTTTAAATTAAACTTTTACCATTTCTTTGCCAAGTACCTAAACTATAACTGTGAACGATCTGAAAGTTGTACCTGCCAGCGAAAGTTGAACCAACCATTCAAGTATTAATACACCTATACTTGTGTACTATTTCACCATTATACTTGTGTAGAGTAGTATACAAAAAAATCTGAGATACCCAAGTATTCTGAAAAAATCAAATTGTTTCCAGAGAATCATCCAGAAGGATGATAAAGTCATGAAATTTTGAGATGATGTTAGTAACGCACGGCTCTTCTCCATATGTTATTGGAAGGGTGTGTTGTTGGGTGGTGGTATCGATCGCATTCCTGTACGAAACAAATTGGACAAGCACATTAGCCGGGTTATTAGCGAACTGCGAAACCCTGCTCCCTGCACCCTGCACACACACAGTACACACACACATGAATACGTCATGTTTCGCTTCCAAATTAATTAACTGTCAAAAATATTTCTGTTCGTAATCTTCTTCTATCTATACCAGAGAAATGGAATAAAATTTAAAGTTAGGGGGCCTCTGTTTGTCTGTGTGTTTCAAAGAGCATCATAGCAAAATGGCTGATTTGACAGAACAATGGATGAATTACATTTATAATCCTTAACTCAGGGGGTTACTTTGGCTTTATGCTATTTAAATCAGTTTACTCTAATAAAAGTTATAACAATTTGAAGCGAGGACGGGTCCACTAGTATACATAAAGCAGCATGAACATCTGGATCTGGTAGCATTAGATCTGAGACCCCAAATAACAGGATTAAAGACTTTTAATTTGATATTGTCATCATTCCATTATCAGGACATCTCTTTTTGCAATTAAAGAAGTCTAGTAGGTACCCTCTACTGTTTTCTCGCAAATAAAGAGGCCTAGCGGGTAGGTACTGAGGTACTAAGACCTAGAAGTATCCGGTATTGTTAAATGGAAATTAGTGAGCAATGAGCAAGCCAAGTATCAAAACTTATTATTACCCGACTGTGTCAGTAGGTGGGTTATATTTTTGATCGTGTATGCATTACTAATTCTTTTGTACCCTCTACACCACAAACACTTGATGGATTCCAAAATATGGGGCATCATTGGTTTGTACGCGTGTTTTAGGCTATAGGTACATTTTTGACGACCTCGTAGCCTAGTTGGTAGTGACAGTGCCTGCGAAGCGAGGGGTCCCGGGTTCGATTCCCGGCCGGGGCAGATATTTATGTGACAGATAAATGTTTGTTCTCGGGTCATGGGTGTTAGTGAATTGTGTTATTTGTGTTGTCCATGCCACCCGCGACACAGGGAATCCTACTGCGGGGGTATGAGTGTGTTAGCGTTTAGCGTTTTTTAAATATTTTTTTAGGTATAGATACCCTACCAACTTTTAGCAGTTAGGTTTTTTGTCTTTCTAATTGTTACTTTTAGTTTCCCCACCCATCTATCCTATTCTATGACGGTTGATATAATACTCCTGTTAGCTTATATTATATTCTTACAAAACATATTTAAGACTAAATAATGGCAATCGAAGACTTCAAGTGCCGGTTGAAGCACGAAAGCGCCTAAAAAACAAACCGTTACCTATTCATCCAGAAATAGCCAACAATTGACACACATTTTGTTTTCTCAATCAGTCCTGTGTCTTTCAGAATGGTGCAGTATTGGAACATTACTTCTATTATAATTCGCAGTACCTCGAAGTGGACAGGCGTCTTTACCAGCAAGGGCTGTTAGTTGTTGGTCTGTGGCCGCGTAATTATACACACATACACACGCACACACATACATGTCGTGCCGGTGTACATGTGCGCAGTTAACCCTTCGAAGTGGAACCAGTTTATTGTGCGCTGGTGCTGTGTAAGAGAGAAAGCGATTGAGCTTTTTTGGGACACCAGAGCTTTTATTTTAGCAGGTCGTTAATTTTATGCCTTGATTGAATGTAATTAATACCTGTATTTGAGTATTTTAGGTTACCTACCAAAAGTTTGCATAATAATAACAGTAAAATTATTATCAAATAATTACATATCATCATCATGAAATCTCAAAAGTAGCAAAAGTTAATTGCTCAGCTAGTTTGATTAAGGCGTCAATAAAAAACAACAGCTAATATAAATAATATTTCTGGATCTTTCGTGTACTTCCTTTACATATTTTGGCGTTTAATGAGTCGAAATACTCAATACCCATAAAAAGAAAGTACCAAATAATACTAAAAAATTAGCCCGCTGTCTCTTAACACTTGAGGCATCGGCTGTGAAGTGGGGAGTGCTCTCGCGAAGGCGTGAAGCGAGTGCGACACGGTTTGTCACAGAACAGAACAACTAAACTTACAGCGCCAGCAGTGTCGCGCATTGTGGACGCGGCCCGATGACACCTCCGCTGTTAGCGCGGCTCGCTCGCTCGCACCACGGAAACGTGACACCGCTCTAGCTTTTATGCTATCCTAGTACGACTAAATTAGCTAGTTTTCTATATGCGAATTTTTCTGTGTTATGAGTCGCTTGCTGCTCCCATTATATTTATATATTTCAGATTAGATTGAATTAAGGTTGAACAATAATGTACTCGTAGGTGCATTATTTTAATTACACATATTGAATAATATGTAGGTATTTAGGGACGTGTGCAATACCAAGTACGAGAGTGAAGTAGTACCTACCTACTACTAAAGATTGAGACTACAAGATGGAATCTAATTATTTTTACATCTCTTTTAAACACAAAAACATTCGAGTTCGAAAGATAAGCGTATAGTAAAAACTGTCATTGCAGTCACAATCTTTAAGTGATGTAGTAATACCTACATTAAAAATACAACTTAAATACCTACTTCAATTTTAATAATAACATCAATAGTGGTCACTAATTGATTAGAAGTCGGATTTATAATAGTTTTGTTGTACCGTAATAACCACAATGTTGTACATGGCACTTGCTAAACTGGAGTGCAAGCATCGAAACCTATCGAGAACTGATTTCAGAATAGTCGAGTTAAGAAAACTTGTTATAATATTATTAATGGCGTGTAAATCGCCACCGCCACCGCTCGCGACTTACGCCGCCATAATCGCAGTCGACGATGGCTGGAGGTGTGAACCGAGTGCCACTGCACTCCGCGCGGAATATTATTTGCATTTTTATTTGTCGGCGTTGACAAATGTATTTCTTTGTTGTATTGTTCGTCGGTTAATGAGGAGCGCCGCGCGCCGGCCCAAGTTCAGCCGGCTGGGGATAGGGAATAGTTTGTTCTGGCGATAGGTAATAGTTGGAGGCACTTATTGCCGATTACTTGGTTGCGCTGAGTGCGATGTTTGTGTTCGCTGCTTCTGATGTATGTTGCAGCTTAGCTACTATTGATATTACGATTTTAGATTCACGTATACATTCTGGTGATGAAAAACGGGCATCGTTAATAGAGTTCTTAGATCACTTTTTGCAGGTTTTGAACATGGTCATGGACTTCAACAAACATCTTTATGATAAGAGCTACTAACTTGTTTCCTGTTAGTCATTGCTGTACACCACGACCAGATTGATTGTGTTAGTGGATGATGATGAATAGTGCATCATAAGCTAAAAATATTAGGTTACCTTAGCTCCGCTTTATTTATTTATTTTATTGTAGATATGTTTATTTAAGAAACTTTTGCATAATCGCAAGATACTAATGTATCTCAATTTAAATTAGGAATTAACTATTAGATTTTAAATTGCTTTAAAAAATCAAAAGTATTGAGAATTGTTATGAAGTGACCATAAATATCTTTCACTACCCAAAAGTATAAAGTAACAATTACAATCTTAAAAATCTCAAAAGCAAATTAAGTGAAGTTTATTCTAAGGTAACTTGTAATTATCATCCTTAATGTTTACAAGCTCCTGCGAACCAATGGCTGGGAACGTCTATCTCCCAATAGATAATGTTACAGAGTAGACTTAAAATTTAACACTAACTCGCGTGAATATATTCAGACGTATCTGTTACAAAGCTTATTTTGGACTTAATGACTTAAGACCTTAATGATATTTTGTATACCTACGTATCGAGTATGTACAGTTATGTATCAATAGTCAATTAGTCATTAAGTCCTCATATTTTATTATTTTACTGTTAGTAAGAACAAACGGGTTACGTAAGATTTTATTGATTATCAAACTTTTGATATTTTCTTTCGATTTAATGACGAAAGGTTTCCTAATACCAGAAGAAATTAATGGTTGAAAATAAAGATTTTCCAATTTTTATTATAAATAATTTTGGCACCAGCAATAATAATAATTTCACCGCTGTCGCCTATGCCTTGCGCCGCGGCAAGAACGTAGGGAGTGGTTCGGAGGTGTGAAGCGAGTGCGGACATATTAGACGTGTTGTTCGGAGCCACTCGCGACTCCGAGAGGGTGCAGGGTAGCACCACCGGTCGCTGGCGCTATTGAACGGTGGAGGCTCGGGAGGAAGTCGTGAGTCCAGGTCAAATTTAATGTGTCATCATACGCCATTCCGTTTGAGCTAGGTTTAGAAAAAGGTTTCGTGGTTTAAAAATTTGATTCAGTTAAAGATTACGATTGGTGTCAATGGTGATTTTCTAGTAAAAATTAGTCCCTGAAATTAGGCACTTCATAAATTTTGTTCACTCAAACAACTCTTAACAAGCCTTTATAACAGTAATATTTTTAGTCAGTAATAGAAACTTTTTCTGTTAAAACCATGACTAGGTACTTACTTCATATCACGTTTATATCTTAAACAATTAAATAGCGCTTATCAGACCTCAGCAGAAGCCTAAACATTGTGAAAAACCCAGTTCATCTGAATAAAAGCGCTGGCGTGATATCGCTATCGGAGTGGCAACAACAGCCAGTATTAGACAACGTGTGTTGATATTTTTCAGCAATTACTCGGTGGCGGCCCTGTATCGGGCGCGGAGGAGCGGGCAGGGGAGCAGGGGAGTGGGGAGCGGGCAGGGGAGCCGGGGGGGAGGTGTTCGCTTCGACACCTCCGCACAAAGCGCCGCCTCGTAATAGCTAGTTTCACTTCTCTACCGTGCCTCCCGACGATGCTTGTCGAGTTGACGTCATTTAGTTGTTTAATTAATTAACAGGCCGATTTTTTCCTCAGCTTTATTAAATATTAAACTAGTTTACGAATGGGTTAACGATTAAAGTCTGATCAATTGGTATTTTGAGTTTAGTTGTCTTTAGTACAAGATTACGTGATATTTTGCCTTTTTTTTGCAAGCCTGTTTTAACTAATTTGAGTTAGTGCAATATATTTTGTTAACGCCGATTTTGTTATCCAAATAATCATGAATTTATCGTCATCAAGAGGGATGCAGATAAACATAAAATATAAATTATATGAATCTATCGTAGAGTAATAGTTATGTCCAAGATAATTTAAAGTTACGTAAGTAATAGATACCTATATTTAAAAATTGTTTTTATTAGGTATTCATAGTTGTAATCAATCATAAGTGAGATCCATTCTCACGGTCCCTGCCTAATTAATTGACTTTTGATTTCCCGGCGATCCAAATAGATTGAACTCGTCGACTTAGTTTATATTGATCCCCACGTCGGGGATCCAAATTGGCTCCCTTACACCTAAAAACCCAGCGCCGTGTAAATTACAATAAAAAGTTTCCTCCCGCGCCCATCGAAGTCGCACCTCTCGGGGGACGTATGTGGTGCGATGTAAGTCATGTAAAGGACAAAGGGAATCGGTTCGTTAATCCCGTTTTTGTAATTCCTTTGCCGATACAAACAGACCGACTTAATTTCCTTGTAGTCGTCGGCACGTCACTTTCATACCCACTGAGCACTAACTTGCAGCCCAAGTGCCCCGCGTTAGAGCTTCAATTCGTTTAGCGCGCCGCGGCCGCCGTGACTCCCTCGCCTCTAATTAGCCTGAAAACGAAACTATCTCGTCGATCTTCGAATGTGAGCTCTATTTCCCGGTTCTTAGATTTGTTTTCGTTCGGTGTCGAAGTAACAATAATAGAGGACACTCGACCTCTCGGTGTCGCGAGATTTCCCGCGGATTTTACTTTTTTCTTTAAGTGCCACTGTGGGTACTTTGAGCTTGTGTTGTGAGTATAAACATGCGGTCGGGTCTGTGCAGATTTTCAGTTGGGGCAGTTCGGGAAGCTGGGTACCTCAGCAAGAATTCTCCTGACAACGTGATATGAATCACCCCAAGCTTGAAGTTACAATTGTAAGAAGCAAGTGGAAGATAATTCCATAGTTAAAGTGAATACTAAAATCATGTTTCTCAAAGTAAAAGTACCTACTTCGCAGACATCTGGGCCAAATCGCTCAATCCTTTTGAATTAATTAACAGCGGACCGCTCCAAAAAGATACCAAATTGTAAACAAAAAGAAGCAAAGGCTTCAATATTGAAAGGGCGGTCCGCAGAGACGCGAGTCAAAAGGATAGAGACATGTCAAAGTTAAGCGAAGAGTTAAGATGAATTGAGGTTTAGTGAGCTCAGAAATCAGTAGCTACGGTACTCTTGCTAAATCATTACTGTATATCGTTATGGTTCCACAATTATTTGACTGGATAAAATCTGAAGAAAAGAGGGTAAATAGCAGTTGCACGTGCTGACTAGGTTCTTGAATGAGACAGCGAAGATTTAATGCGCTAACGAATTCATTATTCACTTGTAACTTTAATAACAGTTTAAGAATTAGATATCGTACAGATTGCTGTTAATGTCACGAGAACTGTTTTAAATAATATTGCAAATAATTTAGATAACATTTCAGGAAATGTTAAAAGCTTTGCCACATACAGACGAGTCAGGTCGCAAACAGATCTCGTAAAGACAAGGTTACTTTGTCCCAAACGACTTTGATGATGAGAAGGGGATTGCTGGCGCAGCGCGAGCCACTCCGCGACCAGCTATTTGGAAAGTATTTTGATAATGAGGGCGCGAATTAAGGGACATTTTAATTAACAGATGTAACAATGACTCCCGAGTTATTACCTCCTGCGAGGGTCGCTCGGGCTGAGAGCGCCGATTTAACCCTCAAATTCTAAGCGTATTAGACGGGGGTTCGGAGGTACGATCGACTCGCTCGTCGGCGAGCGCACGACTCGCATCGACTCCGGACAGTTCCAAACGTTGATTTAATTCTAACTCATATTTTAATTAAGTCGAGCCTCATTAGACGGCGACGACTCTAATAAAAGTCAAGTTTTGGCAAACATCTTGGCGATTCGGAGTAGACTCGACTGCTATCTCGTTCTGTCGCGAGCCACCGGCGCATTGCATCTCTGTCGGCGCGGGGAGAGCCAGCCGATTATGATAATTCTCCCCCGGGCTGAATATAAATTGGGCGCTTATTTACAATGAGTTATTTAATGCGAACGCTGCATGATCTTATTATGGAAATTTTATTAACGTTTATGGAGTACGATGTAGTTATTCCAACGCTTAATGGCCTTTTACATATCTATTTAGTTATGAAGGATTTAATAATGAGGGGGTCGCGCACGCCTACTACGCACGCTCCCATTTATTACCAATGAGAACATGTCTATTTCAGTTCGATATTGAATTTGCATTGTATGTGATTAGTTATAACAATTGAGAAAATTGGGTTTGAATTTTAGTATCTACCAGTCTTTAGTAAATTCTGAGCTACGGTTTTATTATCAAGATTGTAAAATAAAGCGTAATTTTCTGTTCTAATAAGGTAAGAACATTTATACCGAAACCGTATTAAGAAATAAAACTTTTGTTTTAGTAATAAAATAAAGTTAAAGTGTAGTTCTACTCCACGTAACCGCTGTTCTAATTCGTGTTACTAATACGCGGCCTAGTTATACATAAACATAGCTCCTAAACACTTATTTTCGCAGCGTTGAAGCGGCCCCGAAAAATCCATACCACCCCGGGCCGCCCCCTCGCCTGTGGACTTTTTAGCCCAAGATGGCTTAATTTTCTTCATACCGTTATTTTGTATCTTAAAAACTCCATTAGGAGGGTCGGCGCGGGTTCGGAGATTAGCATTTACGTTCCGGCTCGGACACACGGACAATACCGCCCTATCCTGTTTATATAATACTGCCTGTGTTTACAGGGGTGCTACTCTTTGTAAATAATAGCTGAAAAATAACTATCCACTACCAGATACCTTTAATTTAAAGAATTAGGTAGGTATGTAACGAACCGTGAGTAAAATAGTACCTACTAATTAAAAAACCACAAAGGGGTTGTAATAATAATAGATACGAGTTTGGGTGTTATTCAGTGATCAAGATGTACTAAAAATGGTTTAGAAATAATTTACTTAAATATTCATGTAAAATGAACATCGCAGCGTCCTGTAAAAATTGCATAGGGCTGTCACAATTTCACTCGTAATTTGAGAAAGCCGGTTTCAACCGATTTGTATCTACCGCATTACACGGAGTCTGTCAATATGTTTGTCCACGATAACTGCATGTTTGGTACTTGTATTGACGCAGTAATTTATATTGATAGACCGAAGCAATGCCTGATGTATTTACAACACAACTATCGTGATGATTTTGACGCAATGGTTTGGACTGAAGCACAAGAGCCCGGAGTTCGGATTCCGGAGTCCGGAGGCCAAAGACCGAAGGGGCCCGCTGCTCTTCTCGCTTGTTACGAGTGCTTAATTACGAGCCGAGTTGTACTGTTTTGTGTTTTTTGGTGCCGAGTGTCGCTTCGACGTGTGAGGTACTCGTGTCGGCTGCGACGCTGGCGATGGCGGCGCGCTCCCCGCAACAATACGTGTTTAGGGGCATTTATCGGAGCCCAAATTATTCCTCAAGGTCGAAAATTAAAAAAACCCTTACACTTTCATATATACGCCAAAAGACTCAAGTGTTAAGGGTGGAGAGATGAGATAGGGTTAGAATTAAGCATTAACGGTTAAATATTTACGTCTTATTTGCAAATATTTCCAGAAATATGGGTGATGTTGTAATCTTTTTGCATTAGGTAGGAATTATAATAGTTCATACCGATCTTTGAATTTAATAACAAGTAAATATCATTTTTGCTATACCTATTATTGCAACAGAAAATCATAACATTTGATTCGAAAATAAGTTAAACAGCACTGACTGTTACATGCAGTTCGATTAATTATTTGCAATGAAGATTACAAAATTGATGTAATCGTAGTCCAATAAAATACTGGAATTATGTATTAGGTTATTTAAATAGCATCGAGTTCATATATGTATCTACATAAGACCCCGGACTCAACAAACTGTATTAGAAGAATAGGTAAATTAAGATTAAAATATTTTATCCTTTACCTTTACCATCTAATCTCACATAGCAGTCCTAGCTTCAGTCTTGAAATCTCCATGGTGATGAAAAACCAGTCACTGAACCAAAGGATCTTCGAGTACCTACTCAGGTACTATTACTTGGTAATCAAAAGTCTAGGTAACTTTGCCTCTTAAAAGATAAAGGTGGAATTATTTAGATGTAAGCGAAGGCTCCGACGTAAAGCGATTTCCTGTAGTACAGAAATGGGTCGTTGTGTAGGGCGAGTGCGGGGGTGAGGTGCGGCGCGGCAGGGCGGGGGCGGCGAGGAAAGGCCGCGGGCCGCGACTCATTGTAAATTAACTTTGCGGCCCGCTGCTTGACAATCGCTGCTCGCGGTACTGCTGCACCGGGAGAACTACCGCCTGTGCTAATTAATTATTTTATATCAGGAAATATATTTGATTCAAACATTATTATCAAATTGTTGTTTTCAGACCATATCACAAATCATTGCAATAAAAACAAAAAAACATTAATTTATAAAAATAATAACTAAAAAAAAATCATTTAAAACACAAGTTAGAAATGCTTTAAAAGAACAGGTTAGAAATGCGATAGGTATTAAGTAACCTATCTTATTGAACGATACTGTAGTGATTTAATTGATTCAAATAAATTTTCAAATAGGTATTTGATTCAATAGATAACTGAAAATTATTCACTGAGGTTTTATAAAGGTTTCGGTAATAAACAAAATTTCAGTGATTTTCCATACTTCCCTATTACCCAACAATAGATAAAAGAAGTAAATCAAAGTATATACGTTCCTTTCCTATTTATTATTTATTCTACTCCCTTTCAATATGCACTGCTGAAGATGTTGTTCGTTAAATAAAGTGTAGCATTTAAATAGTGTGAAGAATGCGCGGCCCGGTGTGCCACCATCCCGAGCGGAATCGTTTCATTCCGTCTCCGTATGAAGTCGCATTTTCTTATTAAGTGCGAAACTGAGGCAATCCGACGTTTAATGAGCTTCCCGCGAGATACAAAAGTGTTTGCCGGCACAGCGCGGGCGCGGCGCTTCCACTAATAGATTAATTGCACGCAATAAGGCTGGTAATTGCCGGCCATTGTGTTCGCCGCACCGTTGCCGCCTCGCTACCGCCCCGCTACCGCCCCGCTGCCGCTCCGCCACCGCTCGCGGTCCTTTCGTAGGATTGTACGTTTTTGGAAGTTATCCAAATTTATGAGTTTCAACACTACATGATTGTTTTGTGCATAATTGTAGATAGATTTAGGTGCTGTTGGTGCGTTATTTTAAAGTTAATGTTGTTCGAAAAAACTCCATAATCGATTGTTTTTCTTTAGAGTACGAACGAGAATGCATAATTATATTTAAATAATGTTAGGACTCTATCAAAAATTTCGATTGTTTTACTTTAGGTACAGCAATATCGTTTTCTTATGTCAATATTTATATCTAGTAGGTACCTAAATGGTGTTACATACATTACATTAACGGTGCTATTATACTCCCCATCCTACGCTATAGTATAATACTCAATGTGGGAAATATCTTGGGTGTAACACAACGGGAATACACATGCAGGTACACAATAATATAATAGCTACACAATAATGGTATTCAGGAACTTAAAAAGTATTCAGGAACTTAAATAGTATATGTATCTTAACAGTGTATACGTGCTTAGGATCTTCCAAGTAGCTCTAATATAATTCATGTGTATTGGAAACTAACCAGACACTGCTACCTCCGGCATTGACGACATTTGCATCGCTGAGAGTTTATCAAAGTGTCATCACATTGTCGTGACCCTAACCTGATAAGCACCCCTCTAGTGACCTGGCTGTTATAAAACAATCACCTTGGCCGATATATTTATATATTAAGGAAGGTTTGGAACAAGTTGCCCGTCCCGGTATTTCAGTCCGATTATAATGGTTGGTCTTTAAGTCAAGAGTGAATAGGCTTCTTCTATGGTGCGCTCGTTTAGACAACATCGCCACTTATTATTACGTTGGATTGTTTTCAAGCTTTGATTTGTTATATTTACGTAAACAAAATGTTATTGTTAAGTCAAAAATATAAGAAAATTTTTCAGTGTCTA
Source organism: Lerema accius (assembly GCA_001278395.1). Classification (NCBI taxonomy): domain Eukaryota; kingdom Metazoa; phylum Arthropoda; class Insecta; order Lepidoptera; family Hesperiidae; genus Lerema; species Lerema accius. The sequence goes on along the minus strand of LGAG01000341.1, from coordinate 524,769 downwards.
AACTTCATTTCTAAGTTGCCTAATATCACGTTAATATAAGTACCTAGTGGAATACATAAAGTACCGTAAAATGGTTGTCTATATAAATAAATTAGTACCTACGATTTCAGTATCAATATATGTCGAATATAACGTACCTACAATGTACGCGATCGCGAGATAACATCATGACGTCATCAAGGGTGGTTTGTTGTGCAGTACCTCGACAAACCGGTCAAGGGCGAATTTATTAGCCGACTACTAGACACTAGGCTGTTCCGCTTGCGAGGGATCGGTATCACGACCAATTAAAACATTAATAATACAATTGTATAGTCAGGCGAGTGTCAGTCGAGC
>LGAG01000341.1:497298-512500 GCA_001278395.1 Lerema accius | reverse complement strand
ATTGCCTTCGCCGCCATTTCTGAGCGGGAATTTCATATTTGGAACGCCGCGGGGTGGAATTCGCGTGTAGATTTGACATTTTCACCATCATGGCCGCGCCACGTTATTGTTTTTAAAACAATGCCCGCCGATGGTCGTTTCGCCTTCCATTGTTTAGACCGCCGCCATTTTTAATTCGAAAATTAGGGGCTGGCTCGTTGTTGTTATATAACGGAAATAAAAGCGAATTGCCATAACGTTTAGCGAACAACTCATAAATAATTTATCCCCACATTATTCCGTTTCGAGCGGCCATTATTACATTAACAAACAACAATATTTAACTCGCCTTCAAATATCCGCCGTATATGCGTAAGGTATTAAAGAAATGGAACCTACAATTCGTTCTCCGGATGTAGTTTGTGTTCTCCATAAATAAAGTAGGTACCTACACCACACCTAAACAACTATCACGTAGGTACAAGCTGAGAAACTTTCACGATCAATCGTTAAAATTATTAACTAGTTGGGCAAACTCCATACAGGGTAATCTCCATGAAACAGTATCCTCTCGTATTTACATTCAGTGTTTCAATGTTCCAAGTGTTGCCGTTTTAAAAGCAAACATCCTTTGAACGGTTCCGTCCGGAGCTCCTCAGCCGAAACCCAAAGCCACAGATGTGTTTCCTAAACATTCGATACAGTTTGTGAAAATTAACACATTATTAACTAGCAACGTCTACAAGCTTCTCGATTACTCCCAACTCGGTGAAGGAAATGACGTTTTTTTCTGTCAAGCTTTAGGTGACGAACTTCTGATGGGTGATTACATCGCGCTACTTTGCGCCTTATTCCTCGGTGTTAAGGGCAATATCGGTTTGTACCGCCTCTCGTTACAGGCCGGTGTCGGGTGTCAGAGGCGCCGCTGTTTCGCTAAGTGGCGACAGTAACAACAACAACGTGTTAATATTCACCGCTGCGGCCACTTCGTGTATCGGATTCCGTTTCTTTTAACTACTGGCTGAGCGCGGGTTTACCCACTATATCGCAATTATTACGATACCTCAACTTTATGTTCATCTTCAACTTTAAGTATGACATATCTTTTGATCCTTTATCTTCATAATAGTCCAGCCTAAAGTTCTAGCTAAACGCTGTCTTCAAGTCCAAGTTGTTTGAGATTTAAGATTATCAATAGATCGTGTATTTGCACATTGACTTTGTGAAGTAATAAATCAATAAAGTCTTCTGAGTTATCAATCAAAATATATATGGAATCACAAATAACTTACAACACATCTATAATCTAACCGTGCACTTAGGAAAACCCTCACCGAAATCTAAACTGGTACACCACTTTCTTGGCCCACCGTACAAAGAGTATTGAAATAAAATAATGAAAGTAATGAATATGCCTAAAGAAGTCACGTTCAGGTAATCTTGACGAAGTCTAAGTATCTAATGTTATTGATAAGAAGTCGAGAGCAAAATTGTCTGAAGTAGATATCCGCCGAACGAAGTATTTTGAGGCACAAAGTTAACTTCCTATCAAATTTTCTGCGTCACGTCACGAATCGCTTCAGACATGAGTTCATCAATATGAGCCGTGTAAAGGAATACCCAAACTAGTGGTCTAATTAGCGATGGGTCTGAAGTGGCGTGCAAATACGTGTGCAGCGGACTCCGCTAACATCACATCACATCGGCGTCACGTTACCATTCAATTAGAGTTACACTGACGAAGGGAAGTTTAGACTACTCACACTCATTCTATTGATGATTTAAGAATACCTCTGTTTGTCGTTATCACACTTGATTGAGCTATCGTTATCGTCAGAAACTGTTTTATTATGTTTCATTTACTTCTGTGTTATCCTATTTTGATCTACGGTTTGTACTCTCAATTTTTAATTCTGAACCTATATAATAATATATGCGTTTTATATATGCGTATATCTAATGTGTTTTCATTTGCTTCATTTTGTCAAACATTTCGGATGTGTGACTTAAAGAACTTCTACAATTTTTACCAAATTGATAAGAACTCTTTTTCTGAACTTGAATAAATCTGCCCTGTGTGTTATAACTTTCTCCTTCTCTTAGACAAAAGTGTAGTGATTCCTATTACAATAATTATTATTATTAACTCAGTAAACATTTCCAAATTATTATCATTGGCGTGAAAGTGATGTGCAAACATGCAGGGATGGGCGGCGGACAGTCCAGTGAGAGTGCGGCATCAGGTTACTGATTCAATTAGACTCGCCAAGCTTCTAGTTGCTAACATTGATCACTTCTCTTCTGCCAAATCAATAATCACTAACAGAACATGGAGAATATAAAAATATCGACGTTCCATTAAAATTTGAAGTGAGGAAGAGCAATGTGTTAGACTGTTACATCGTATGCGTTTAGTCACAGTTTAGTGCTTTATAATATTAGTAATGGACGCCCGCGGCTTCGCCCGCGGAGGATTAGTTAAAAAAATATTAGATGTATCCCAAGGGAACCTATAATCGAGATACAATCTATCGTATATCCTATTCCTGGATGCAAACTATCTGTGTTCCAAGTTTCAGCTTAATCCGTTCAACGGTTAGAGCATGAAGGACTTACAAACATCCAACAATCCAAATATCCAAACATCTTACATTTATATTATTAGTAGGATTTACAAACGTAACACGTTGTTTCCCTGAATTACTAAAAACTGCATGCGTATCCCCGTATGACAGTGCCTCTATGATTACCTACACCTCTTAATTTTCCAAGGCAGGTTTTTCTTAGTTAGTACGGAATTAAATATATTTTCGTATTGAATATACCTCCTTATCTATAATATATCTAATGATATCTAAGGATCGCAAAATAAAAATTTTGGATTACCAAAAGGTAATCACCGTAACTTCAACTAGTTAGCAATTCCATCAACTTGGTGCCACAAAAGACAGTTTCACGACAAAAATGATTTGTAAAATGACAGACAAACTACGTGGTGGCTGTAAATTTGACTCGCTGAGATATTTCGCCGTTTAAAGGCTAATGGTAATTGCTCCGCCCGCGCCGGTGACCCTTCAGAAACAAAGCCAAGCTGGGTGCCCTCCGACCGCTGGCTCCGAGTCCGAGTTGCTCGTAATGTCGAATTGCCGACAGATACAATTAAAACGTTACGACAAACTGATTTTATTCCACTTCCACGTTACCTAATGAGTTACACGAATTAAACAAGAAGCGCGTATTTATTCATATTCCGCATTTACTCGTACGAACAGTATTCTAATTATTCTGTCTATAATCTGTAGGAGTTCGTCACTTATGAACCCGCCACATTCCTAGTTATTTATTGGAAAGATAGGTCATTCAGTTTGGTAATACAAGGCCTGCACCTACTCGTAATGCTCCAAGATAATCTCTTAAGTCTCCCAACTCGTAACACTGTGGAAATAAGTTAAGTATTTTGTTCAACCTCAATTGCAAGCAATTCAGTTCATAATAAAGTTGATTACACTGGAGGATGGCACGAGCCACGAGCACTGCAATTTGCGAGTTGGAAAATAATAAATTGGCAACCATTTTTGCATCAACTTGGGACTGACTCATCCCGAATTGCTGCATTGAATTTTCAGTGTAACGTCAGAAAATAGATTTAGCAGCGTAGGCAGCAAAATTGCAAATTATCTACCCCAATCAGAACGAGTCCCTTGACATGACCGAAATGATGGAGGCGCTTCTAAATGCCATTTCGACCCGTGTACCGTGTCCCACGACACTTTATCAATTTGTCATCTATAAAAAAATTGCGGACTAATGGTATAGCCTTAATTTTTCAAAAGCCAAAAGTTACAAAGTTTCATGCCAGTAACGTAGTATGAAGAAGCTTTCCGATTCGCTTTCTAATTTTGGAATAAGAACAGCGTTAGACTGTTATATTATTTGTAGTTAATTATGGCAATAAAATCTACTAAGTTTCCTGTTTAGATATACCAATAAGGATATGGGGAAAGAAGACAGTTTCTAGCCTCTGCCTGCAAATACTTCTGTTTAAATACACATATCTATGGGATACTCAACCAATGCATATTAAATAGGAGATATAATTGCGAAGAGTATGGAATCATTAATCAGTTTTTAAAGCCATCAAAACTGTCACGAACAAGTAAACAGGATTAAAAAATTGAAATCTCCGAAGGCGTTGCAGGAGTCACTCATTGAAAACGCTCTCCTGAAAGAAGCTCCAAGCGTCAGAGTCAACACATAATGAGCAGGCACTTAAGACGGACAGTAGCCATTATAATTGCTAATGGCTCCACGCTTCTCTTTGATATTTCGGAGAACGCCTTCACCGAGTTAATTGAATCTCCTCATCCTCCCTAAGCTAACCGGATAAGGTTCAATTTAGTCGGCCGCGCAGGCAATATTAAGGTGGTTTTATCGGTACTTAATTCATTATACGATCAGTGGCCTAGAGTGGTGGGTGGTGGGTGGTGGGCGGTGTTAGAGCCGGCTGCGGGTGGCTGCCTCTAATCATAAAATATTATTGTTGGCTTGTTAGGTATACGTCGAGGGTCAATGATTGAAATTGTTTGGTATCGATTAGCTTCTAGCTCTTTATCTCCCGGTTTCAACTGTAGACAAGCGTCTAGTGTTCCTTTTATTTTGAAGGTTTATTTAAGTGCAAGAATTGCTTCATATCATGTTGATATCATTGCATTTTAAATTATTTAAATTAGATATGAGTCTGGATTAAAAAACATTGTCAAACTTTTAATAAGAGTAATTTACTATCAATCTTTCCATAAGTATTTATTACTTTCTAGTTGAACACTTGAAACTTAAACATCATCTAATTATTTATTAATCGTTTGTTTCTCGAATTAATTTATGTATGTTAGTTAAGCATTCCCAAAACATGGACTTTAATACTTTAAAAGTATTTGTTTCTGGATTAACAACTTCTTGAAGTTTAAGTAATTAATTTATTTGATTAATATCTAATTTATATTTAGTTTTAACGATCAAATTATGAACATTGATTAAAGTTCTCCTTGATTTTTAATGTATCTGTTGTGTGGCAATAGAGTCAGTATATGTCAGTTGGCAACAACTAATGGCTGTAAATCAGTTGACGTTGTTCTCGCCTCATTACCATAGGCAAGCAAGGTAGTGAGTATAGTGTCGGCCCCGCCTCCGAGAAAGCCATAATGTTATTACCCGGCCATTATATTTCTTCGCTCCGCCGCACACCGGGCCCCCGCTACTTTCTTCGTTCACTTTCTACCTCGTTTGCGTCATTTTGTCAAGATTTTACAATATTAAATTTCTTTGTTATTTTGTAAAATCATAGGTACCGTTCAAAAGAGAGTCGTTGAGATACTGCACCCACATTAATCTATTGGCTAATGCCAATATCATTATGCTTTATAATTAAGGTTCTTTGAATATAATTGGTATTTTGTATTAAGTCTTCTTTCACAATAAATACATTGGTTAATTAAAATTTTATTTGATATTTTATATATTTTATTTTATTGATCTCTTTTTTATTTATTTGATATCTATCCAATCATTTTGTTGGAAGTAAATTGGTGGATGCTGGATATATTGTAAGGTTAAATTTTATCTTATGCATTTGTAAAAATATTAAGGGCCAACTTTGAATTCTTCAGTAAAAAAGATCCTAAAACTAAAAAAAATAACTAAAAACGTTTATAAATAGAAAAACTAAAATGACCATAATTATGACAAACCAAACATCTATCTTTTTAGCAGTAATACTAAATACCTAAATAAGGAAAACAAAGCACCCAAGGTTGCTCATAAGCCCAAAACCAATGAAGGATGCTTTCAGTGAGCAATTACAAGAATTGTAAAAAGGCTGTAAGCTGTGTGCGCGCGGGCAGTCGGGCGCGACGCTTTAATGATACATGTCATATTGTATCACTTGATTATTATCTTTCTTCGTGTAACGCTTCAACAATTTCCATATTTGAAAATATTGATTACTCATTTTCTTGGCCTATTTTATCATCTGCGCCCTTCTTCTCATTATTCTCTTAGTAATCCTCTAGGATTCTAGAAATATCTATATTTCTGAGATAAGATTACTTCCATTAACAACGTCAATTTCTTATCCATCATTAATTATTAACTAGGTATCTATTAATTTCATTAGTTTTGTTGAGCTTAATTAACTGAAAATGTTTCGTAAATACAAATGGTAGGTACATTTAATGCAAGGAAGTCATACTTCAGTATGATTATACTTAAACATATTCCGATGAGTTAGCGATATGGAGCAAATAAAAAGGGCAAAGACCTCAGAAAATACTCCATAAAAGGTAAAGTATTTGCAAACCTCACAACTGCAGGCAACAATCAAGAAAAGTTCAAGACGTCGCATTAAAAATAATAGGCGGCATCCCCCCACAATGGAATCATTAAAACTACACTCACCCCAAATTGGATAGCGTAATACAAATCCAAGTACATCCTTACATCATTATCGCGGCCCTACAACAATATCATTTTCAAAAAAAGGCACGCCCTCAAGCCGAGCGAGGTCGAGCGGAGCCTCTAGCCCCGGCCCCGCTCGAGCCCCGTCCCCGGCGGCCCCGGCGGCCCCGAGCCCCGGCAGAGACCCCGCTCGCGTCACGCTACAGAGCTAAATACACGATAATGTTGTAATCGTCTTACACACTACAAAAGCAATTTGGAAATTAACGTCGAGTGAAATAGGTGAGTTGGTTACGAAACTATTTTAAAAACCGTAACGAGAATGCCCTCCGTTTTACATTCATTACTGCCTACAGCGCGTAGGTACTGCTCGCGACTGGCATTAGCAAGCTGGCGAGCGACGTTGGATGTGGAATATTGTTGACTCATATATTTTTGTATTTGTATACTTTTAATATTTGACTTTCATTGAGGCACATTAATTATTATTATGATCTGATTTTAGATGATTAATCCAGGAGGGTTTACAATCTGTAACATTGTTTTAGAGGACCTTTTATCCCTACTATTACGTCTCACAGGAGACTGTTGTCATTGTCATATACATACGTAATTACTGTTAAATTAAGATGAAATTGTGAACTAGGTACTCATTCACTGGGGCAATTACGTAACCGTAATTATTTCTGAATAACAATTAATGAGGCGAATCGACAGCCCTACGTAAATGGGTATATAGAATACAGCAGCTAACGAGAAACAGCTGTAATAATTAGATAACACCCAGTAATAGTTTCATGAAACAATACGTAATTACACGCCGAGTTGTTGTGTAACCAGTACATGAAGGTACCTACTCTGTACACCTTGTATGCAGACCCTACCCACTAACGCACGACATTAATTGAGCTGTATTGTGTCTTTAAAACATGTCAAATAATAAAATGGCTCTAATTAATGCATTCAATGTTCAGTTTTAAATAATAATTATTAAATGTATTTTCGAATAATCATCAATTTTATAACAACTGTGTTTACTGAATACAAATAAGACGAATGAGTTGACTACGAAATGCTTACGATAACACTTTACTAAAATATAACAATTGTGCTTACCTGCTTGAGCAATTTTAGTAGATTTTACATTTTAATAATTTATTTAAAACAATTGTGCATTGTTTAAAATACTATTTAATATGATTAAAAAAAAAGGTGTGCGGGGGAGTTTCTTTCTCCTTTCTGCTCCTCCTTACTAAAGCACCTTTACGAAACTAGACGTAGACGGGGTACACTAAAAAAAATTGACGTGCATAAGTCATTGATACCTACATGAATGAATAAATTAATTTGAATTTTAAATCTACAAAAGGACAGGGGTTCTTATAGAGTAGATCAGATAGGTAGGTAGGTATGGATTTACCGTTAAAACAAATTTTTCGTATATGTATAATAATATTGAAGGAATCAGTGGTTGATGCTATTGCCAGGGCGTGAGTGACAGGGGCAAGCAAAAAGCCAGATCACAATATCGTACAAAATACGATCGCGAACAGCCACCGCGACCCGCGGCTCTGCCCGGCGGTGACCCGGCACGTCCACCGTCACAAGCCGTCAGCTCCACAATCGCCTCGTTTTGTTCCTCCTCTCTTGCTCCATTTTTGTTAACACCCGCGCCGTGTGAACGTAACGCGATACCGCCGACTGCTTCCACGCTTTTTGTACCACTCCTTTAGTTTTGATATCTCAAAATACTACTCACAATACGAGCCCAGTGTTTCGCGCTAACTTGCCTCGCGAGTCGCTGCTCGCTCCAAACTCTTGTTTCCCTATTAACTCAATGCGTGATATGGATCCGATTTTGCGTTTCGTGTTGTTTAGTTAGACTAGTAAATAAATTATTCAGAGACAAAAAATATATAGACTCCGTCTTCGGAACAAAAAAGCGTAGTCGAAAAAACATAACTCTAATAACAAATGAAAACGTTTCCCGCTCAGCAGACTGCTCGGTGACGATGACCGAAAAAAACGACGTTAAATTTTTGATTCTGAAGACAGATTTATTACTACTCGTATATATTTTTTAGTTTGAGAAAATATTTTATTAATTGTTTTGGTGATCAGTACGTATGATAGTTAATCTTAGTACTACCTATATAATTATTTTTTCCTTTTTTTAATTTTTGTAGCAAATACCTTCCTCTATTGTTTAGTTTATGAACAGGGAACGACATTTTATGCTGTCTACACTGCATCGAAACTAAAATAAAGTTTTCAATTTATTTTCTGGTGAGAAAATCCCTTACACTACTTTCCTTGATCACGAAAGGCAGCCGAATGATAATGTGCGACACGTATAATCACGGTTCGTCGGGAGGACAAAACCAACTTCCTAAATCGTTAATTTCCCTACGGCACTGTTGTTACGCAGCTTTGGGAGTTCTGGAATTGTATCGCTAATAGTTGTCGTCGACACAGCGCATTGCCTCGTACTGTATGCCTCTCGCCTCACGCCTCGCGCCTCGCGGCACTTACCCGTTCATGTACCTATAAATCATTACCATGACATCGTGCATGTTTTTCTAACAAAGATTAAAGTTTATTACTAGTTATAATAACGTTTCAAGTAGATTTTTCTTTAGATTGATTTTGAGTTTGTTTCCAAAATAACACCGGATGTAAAAATTTATACAAAACCTACCTATTTCGTAAACGGTAAATACCAACGGTTACCAAAATTCATGTATTATTTGTTACCTGCAGCATTTCATACTTTCTGATATTTCGTTATTTTTATTTTCACCTTCCTCATTTTTTCAACATCTTTCTAGGTTGATTGTTGGACAATGCCAAAAGGCCTTAACTCCATCCTTTATAACGCCAAGATAGGATCTTACAAAAAAGAGTTAAATAAAATTACTAAAATAAAACGTATCATAAAATCACTTTTAATGCTCTCACAACATCATAGATTATGCATAGATGTATGCTGATTATGTAGAATATACATGAGGTTTACAATTAGATACTCTTCATAACGTTTTATTTGAGAATTTGGTACCTGCAGTAGGTTCTGCTCCTGTAGCCAGCCAAGAAATCACTTTATATATTGATGCAGCACAATTTTCCAAAAGTTTCTAATCTAAACAAACGATGTTCACAATATCTTTGAGCTTAAATACGATATAACCTATTATGGACGATTGTCGAATGTTTGTACCTATGTAGGTATGTCTGTATGTCTGTGCTTAATTTTTATTTATATTTATTTGCATTTATAACTTGTGTTGTTTTTGTTTCATGTACCTTGTAGCGGTGCGACAATTCTACTCAGGTAAATTATTACCATCTTACCAACATACAACTGTTTAATCTTTTGTACGAAAATGTGTACCATTTATTTTTGGCTATTTATCATTTACTTTAGTCTCTTTAATCTAAATTTACATTATTTAAATAAAATAATAGATGGTCTTTTAACATAACCATTAACCATTCTGAATATATTTCATTAATATCATTAACGATTTATTACTTAACAAACTTTGCTACTCTATGAACGACTCATTATGTTTAATTCAATCTAATTTATTTTATAACGCCTCTCAGATATTATTTATAAAACAATCTTAAAACACTCATGTCCATAATTTAGGTACGCTTGAAGTAAGTGATCCTAGGACTAACTTCAATTCAGAGAGCAGATACTACTTTAGATAGTCTGTGTTTACTCCGTGTTACTAGTACTCAATCTTATGAAACTATAGAAAATATATATCGATCAATGCTTATTAATAATGGAGTATGAGTTTAAATTCAAGACACTGGCAGGATAATAAAAATTCTAATTATAAAAGGGTCGGTATATACTTACATGATTGTTTGTACTTATACCAAAAAATATTTTTGATGGGTTTCAATCTCAGGTCCTATTATAAGTTCTATATCTCTGCTTACTAAGTAGGTATAAACAAATACTTCAACCGAACGAGCTTATTTTCTTTTAACCATAAAAATATTCGTACTGAAGCGTTGCCGTCAAAAGCCTTACGTTCATACCTAATGATTAAAGGCTCACACCGTACCTTTGACAATATTATTAAATCACTACTCAATCTTTAATTACCGGCTGCGGTGTGAGTGGCGGCTGGGGCGGCGCTTTCAAACTACTGCCGCCATCTATCGGCCGCCCCGACATAACGACAACTAATTTTACACTTTGCACTATGTGTCCCAGACATAATGAACTTTTAGGTCCATTTTACGATTGCTATTAATTGTATAATTCTATTAATTATCTAATTTTGTTGGTCTTCGCTAATTTTGTTTTTGCTATAGGTACTTACTTGCGTTAGGTGTTTAATCAGACCAGAAAATGACCTTGAATACTGGAACTCTGTAATTTTATATCATCATCATCATCATCACAACCCATACCTAACTGTGCCATTGCTGGGCTCGGGTCTCCTTCACAGTGTGATAACTAAAATTAAGTCAATTTTATAAAATACTAAAATTAAAATCTAGTAGCTAAATATAGAAGATACTTTCCCTACAATATTTTTTTCTCGTCGTATCTTTAGTTTTATAGACCTTGTCAAAGAGTGTCTAAAAATTATGACACGGCTCTACTTATACCTTAACCTATCCACATCTATACCTACCACCAATTTGTACCTCCAACTCTGAAATTGTATTTACCTACAGGAAAATTATTTTAAAGCTAGATAAAATATATTTTGAACATTATGAAACAGTCCACGCGTCATTTAGTTCTTGCGTACCTAATTAGATATTGTAGGCATGTTCAATCAAATATATTTAGATGTCAATATTTTATATTAGGTGATGGATTATGCCTATCGATTTGCATAATTATATCTGGGATAATTAAGTCGTAGGTAATATTGTTTATGTTCGGCCGGTGACCTTATGCTTTGAAATATGGTTTTTTAATGCAGATAGGTATTTATAATATATCTAAACTGAAAATTCCGACGCTAGATAAATCCACTCATGTCATTTGTAGCGATCAGAAGTCGTGGAGTCGGTAGCGACGGTGGTGCCCCTAGCGGAGGAGGAACGCAAATCAAATATACGGCGCGGAGGTTGTCAAATTGGCTTCTTGCGGGAAAATTGGCAATTTCTTTGACTCGCACCGTTAATTGTACACCGCGCACACGACGGATTGCCAAATTGGTTTTTTAATGGCGACTGCCGTTCACGTCGGGAGTTCGAGATTACAAATTAGCTCGCATAATACACTGGTGAATGCCTCGTCTGATACGAGGAAATCAATTAGGTTATTTATTAACTTGCTAATAGTTTTAAAGCTTATGTCAACGTTAAGTGATATGCATAGCAGTGAAATGGATGATGTAGTTTCCTATACTAGTCCCTAAACTGCGAGTAGATGTAGAGTGTTTTCATGTTTTCCGTGGCTTTACTAAAACAATCCCGGCCGTTATCGTTAGGCACATTTTCATAAAACTGAGAACTCTCTACAATTAATTAAATATTGTATAAAGTCTGCCAGTATACAGCACCTGATTAAAAACATCCTTCATGTTATTTTGTGATCATGTTTATATACTCGTACCTAATTAAATTCTATTTTTATCAGACTGGACAATAAAGGAATTGCTGCAATTTTATTGTGCCTCTTGCTCGTAGTAGGTAGCCTCTAGCTATTAACAAAGTTGACTTCGCGTTGAACATTTAATGTTGAGATAAATTCGAAGAAATTTGACAGGGCAAGAATATAGGTACGCTTTTAAAGATAATAAAGATAAAGATGTATATAATAATTATGTAGTTAAAATGTAGAGCAAGGATACTCTGCAAGTTTTCGTTGATAGGATAGGTAGGTATTCTAGGTATATAGTCTAGTTAAGTAGTACCTAATTATGAACATCATTACAAAAAATATCAGGATATTGTGGTTTATACACGTGCGATTTACCAATGTGTGAGAACTAGGTACACATAAAGTTTCGTATAAGGAATTGTGCAATTTGACAAAAAATATTATAACAAAGTGGAAGTAAAAAGGGGCATTATAGGGGTGACAAATAACGATTCGCAGGTAGATCCGTCAGCAAAAGGCCTGCAAATAAGCAAATATAGAGTGTGAAAATTGGCGCTGAAAGGACTCTCTCCGGCTCTCAAATATGATAAAATATATCGGGTCGCGCGGCAGCGGCACACATTGAGCCAATCGCGACTATTGGCGCGTCTTATTGCCAATTTGCGTGCCATCAGCTACAGATTAGATTGTTGAGTCAACGGCACTTCACGCCGCTCGCGACACATCACTGCAACAATACGACAACAGTGTTTCTTCTACAATTAAATAAGTTACTTTATAAGTGATAGGTACCTGTTATATTCCGTAATACGTATGGCGCAATGGTTACCACGTCGGATCACCGTATGAGTCCTGGGTTTGATTTCTAGCGAAGCGAAGTTATAGTTATTTACCTAGTTGCCAACCTAATAACATACTAGTACCTCTGCACTAGTCTTTCTCAAAGCGTACGATAACTAACCCCTCTTACATGGAATAAGACTAATACTCGTACATGATAATACAAACAATACATAAACAAGAAGGTTTTTGTTTAATAAGACGTTTGTATTATTAATTATATTGAAAGTGATTTCGGTAGCGCTCGGTAAATTCAATTCTCAAAGTGGGAAGTAGACGAAACAAGTTTTACTATCTCTACTCTACACAATAAACGATGTAAAAACAGTAAGCTGTAAGCACTAACTCCGTTTGAGACTAGACATAGCTCTCAGTACGGAGTAAGTAGGTACTTTAGAGCTATAACAAAAAGGAACTCGGAACTAAGCGCCCCTTACACTGAACGCCACAGTAGATAACTCAATCCATATACACATGCTAACAATGTAAATGAAGGTGTTATATCTCCACCAGAAGTAGTGTTTTTTTGTTCCTCGATCCGAGTCATACCTACAGGAACGCTCCCCCTATCACAACTTTTAAAATGTCACAGACAAATTCTACTCTTATGACAATACAATAAAGTCGATTTTAAGTTTTATCTGAAAGTCGTGTGATCGCATATATTAGGAGCTTTGACTTGAAGTTCATGGATTATAATTTGTGTTATAATTATTAGATGCAAAAATAAAAGTAGATCTTAGATATTGAATAGAATAACTTCAGAAATGAGGTAGGTACCTACCGTTTTTATATCAATAATGTATTAGTTGATTAGATCGGGAAGAATTGCTTTATAGAACAATCGTCTTTTTATACTTACCTCTCTCTTTAACACTTAATAAAACTAACGTTCGAAAGAGACGCACATAGTAACAATTTAAATATCGGTCCCAAAAGTCCCAATATTTAAGTGGTAAATTAATTAATAGATATAACAAAAACAAAGACGAAATCAAATGGCGCCTTTATATATAAATCCAATTAAGTAGCTACTAGTTATCTTTATCTATGGAGCTCCGTGGTAGAGTATACTCTAGGCTTCAATTATAAACGAGACTCTGTGAGCCACTAATGGGTTGAAGCCATAGTGATCCATCGATACACTTGATGAAGTGATATTTCTTAAAGCTAGCTCACGAGGCAATCACTTACTGCGAGGCAGCAATACACTCCGCACTCCCGCGGGACCGGGACCGGGACCGCCTCGACGGGGACTGAGCGCTGAAGCTACTGACATTCAACCTACAACAATACTAGTCCCACTAAATACACGTAGTAGGCTCGAATCAAGGGCCATTTAGACCTGTTAATAAACCGATCTCAGCCTAAAAGCCATACTTAGAAAGTCGATTTGCGTACGGCAAATTGATTGCTAACACCGTTGTTATAAGAGCGGATTTGCCATGCATAAAACGATTTAAAAAAAAGCGTCAACCAAACTGGGATACATTTAAATTGTAATAACCAAATTGTGGGTACAAAATGCTATATTATTTTGTTTAAAAAATCCGTGTATATTTTTTAAATTTATTACTTAAAGTAAAGTACGGTGTTTAATGTTTAGGTACTTCGCCATGTCGCTACGTTGGCTGCTCTGTCCATTTCTTTATTTTATATTGTATGTGATTTATTGTTACTAACAATACGCCGATGGGAAAATTAACGTACCCAATACATCTATGAGGATGGCATAGAAATTCGTACCACACCTAATAAAAAAATATATCTACCTCCTAAGAAATTAACATCGCGGCTTTAGGGGTATCGCATCAAAGTTATTAAATAGGTACTAAAACCCAACAGAGCCCGTCATCTTTATTGTCAATTTATTTGCAAACATCTTTTTACTCAGACTTCCTTTTTAACCAATTGAACTAAAAATGCTAGTAATGTAAAACATTAAGATGAAGTAGTGAAGTTGTTGGTATCGCGCGCGGTACAATGTAGCGTGACCAATCGATTGGCCGGACCGTCCCGATTGGTCGCGCCTCGTGCCTCGCACCTCGCGCCCGACTACAGTTACCGATAACAGCCACCACGACACGTGTCGACGACTACCATATACTGCGAGAGAAATGTTTACACTTAGCTTTTAAAATAGCTTTATTTGAGTAGGAGTAACTTACTTGTCACAATAGATTTTGAGTAGATTTGTTGGTTAACGCCTTGAAGTTGTAATTGGACTAATAAGATAGACTGCTATTTTAGCTCGGGAGTCCTTAGGACACAGATTGAGGGTCACTAGGAGGAGGTAATAACAGTGCCCTTTGATAGATAGGATATTTTATGAACAAAATATGAAAC
>LGAG01000341.1:463297-475815 GCA_001278395.1 Lerema accius | reverse complement strand
AATCGGTTTGATTATGTTAGCGCAAGTGTCCGGCGATCTGTTTGCTCCTCGCATTCCTCCGTCTGTCCGTCCGTCCCGTGTTTGCTCGCCCACCGAATTGTCTCCTTATTTGTCAAATTATCCACATGTTTGGTTATCGTTAAACCGTGGAAGGAAACCAAACGTTGGTTTTGTAACAATCTTTGGCTTGTTATTGTCAAGTGTTTTCGTTCTGTTTAATTTATTGTTTCTCTCATTAATCGATTACATGTGACCGCTAACGTAATCTAGAGTCGGGGAGAATGTAGATTCAAGTTATTTCTACACATTTATCTCAATGTTGTACGAGTTTAAATACTGGTTTGCAGCAACAGTAAAATTTTCCTTTTGTCCCTTTTATCACACTGAACAATGACTGGCAATGACACAATCACGCCTAACGTTGCTAACAGATATATTCCTTGCTCTGTGTTGCTAACTCGTTTTCCATATTTTCCTTTATATCCTATTTCCTTCAATTCGATACTGTTATCTTATTGAACCGCCATATTGTCATCAACATCAAACAATATTCATCAGACCGTTCACGTCGTTTGTATAACAGAATGCGAGGAATTTAATGTCTGCATTTTTTGACCGCTCACGATTTCCATTGTACCCCGTATGCATTCTCATGCATAACTCGTATATCCCGAACAAACCATGACGTTTGCACAAATAACGCATCATCACACATCTTATTTACATTGTTGCAAAGGTTTTTATATGACGATCTTATAGTTGTTGCAAAAAAATTGCGTAAATATCTACGTGTTATATTTAGTTACAATAGTCGTATATGATGGAATTATTTTTTTATTCCATTTTAATAATTTAAAGGTAAATTAATTTCTTCAATTAAAGTGAATAATTCTCAGATATTAAAGTTTCAAAGCACCGCTTACATGTAGGTATATTGCAATGAAATATTATGGTCGGCCGCGGCCCTCAGCAAATCGCAATCTAAAGCTTTAGCGTGTTCAATGAAAAAGCGATGACTAATTTTTCCGATATGAATTGAAATGGCGCTCGGTACCTCATCGTAGTAATCTGTATTAATTCCGATATTAAATGGAAACACGGACATAAGCTCAACTATTGAAATCAATTCGGCAATAACGCAAATCCTCGGCCGAGATATGATAATCGGATGTATGAATATCGCATCGGTTGCAGCGGATCTCTCTCGGTCGCTCGAGTAATTAAAAAACATATTAAGGACACGTCGGGTCTCCGAGACTCCGCATCGCTTTGAGAGGGTAATCCGATTAGCGTCCGCCGACTTTATTAAATCGAAATTTCGGCAAGACTTAAAACCGCTGACGAGTCGTCGGAAGGCGGGTAAAAAGCCCAATAACGAGCGCTCTCGTTTTAATTCGTCAAACAAACGCACGGTGATTAGATGTCAGTCGTGTCGGTCGGTGGCGAATTACCGGCCGATATTATAGCAATTACGTGTCGATTGGGCGAACCGTTCGGAGCTCGGCGCTCGGCTGTCGAGAGCGACTGGCCGAAATCGCTTATTCACGGCCGCTAGTTGCCTGGTTAGTGCAGCTGTGGCGGTGTGTGCCGGCGGCTCGAGCCTGCGACGACAGCGGGAACGACTGACAACAATAACATAGCATCATTAAATTAACGTAACAGAAGCTTAGGTTAATGAGGTAAATACAACAAATGCTTCCGTTATTAAAAACATGATAATTTCAACAAAAAGTTGCAAGTATACCTTTTAACCTGTGATTTTGGTATGAATTTGTAACAGAACATACGAGTTATACCTAATAACTAATGTGATGTCGCAAAGAAATAATAATGTACTAGTTATCATTTCTAATAATGTGTTTTTGCAGTTGACGAGGCAGATCTTTAAATTATATGACGTTGAAAGTGGTAAACTTTCGAAACAAGGAATTAATATTGGATCCGATACTGATAAGTCAATAACGAATTTTATTGTAATGACTTTGTATTGTAATATTTTACTTTTGATTTTTATAACTGAGCTATGCTATATGCTATATAGAAGCTATGCCAAAATAAATATAATTAGACTGAGTGTGTCAGTTTTCCGCCGGTCACTCGTCGCTCATGGCTCCCTGGCACAGAACAGAGCGTATAATTTCACCACGACATGCCTGTCTTGTTTATTTTACTCGGGCGCTGTCGGAAGTCGCCTCATTCCCTCGTTAACATTATATTTTCATTACTACCCTCGATCATTGTTAGCCGTGTGACTTGCGCAATTTATGCAGCGTTTTGTTGTAAATTGAAGCCTTTTTACGCTTCCGTTTCCGCTAATCATAGACAATCATCGGTTCTTTTATCCTCGTTACAAAAGTTAACTTGTCAATTGTGTGTATTGCATAGATTTCTTGTATCATAATACGAGAACATATTGTTTGAGTTTGGTATTGAACATTTTCTAGATGTAATTGATATTTATTGCTTGCTTTTCTTAATTTAGGTAGCAAGATACCTATCAATCATCATCTACTATACGTAAAGAGTTCAACTTTGAACCCATTTTTTGGAATAATCTTGGAACTTATGAACTCGAAATTATGCATAAGATTAAACTTTACGTATTATAAACGTGTATTATTTTACGTGTATTTCAGGTAACAATGAGTTCGTGAGTGAGATACTCTAGTACCTGTTACCTATTTAATTTGATGATGTAGCCAATTAACTATTGGCTTCTGAATCCAAATACAAACATGATGATAGAATTAAATCTTAGTATTCACATTCAACCAACCTTTGGAATGTAAAAATACAAGAATGTTTTCTTTTCAAAGAAACGGTACCTGTATAACAGGTTTATTTCCACTCGCCCTCGGATTAGGGTAAATGTCTGAGACGAAGGGGAGAAAGGACGTAAAGAGGAAATAAAATTCAGTTATGAAGTATGAAATCGCGCCGATATTGATTTTGCGTCGGGAAGGTGAACCATCCCTCTTTTAGGTAAGTATTGGCTAAAGCTTTAATGCACCGTTCGTTGACCCCGACGATACAGATGGCAGAGCTCTTGTTATTATTCTACATTTAAACGTAGAAATATATTTTAAAGTCACCTTGTAAGTAGACACTTTCAAAAATAACGTTCTAGATAATCACCTATTTCACATAGTATCCATTTAGTTTCATACACAACCAGTAAATGTTACAAATTGTGGAGATAATTATAACGTAATCGTAAAGATTATTTATCGTCGTTATCGTTACAGTAATGATCATAATGGAACTTCATTAAATCAATGACTTTGATAACCACTTTGGTGTTTATTGGTGTGTAATTTTTCAAATTTACATAATTTGTAGGCTCTCTCAATGACCGGAGTTTTTTTAAGCTTAGTTCTATATAATGTTATAATATTTTCCATCGAGTAGGTATTCTGATTTGTATCTTAATTATTACATCATTACCCTTAAAATATATTTAATTGGGGAAGGCACCAACTTAAATCAACTTATTATAAATGCAAGCTATGCAATTTTTCTGTAACAACATTAATAAGACATTTTATTACAACTTTGAAATGTCTATAATTTTCTGGGAAACACATAATTGACGTATTGGATGCTGGAGCCAATTTGGTATCCAATAATTACGAGAGAGCTGTACGAATTGCTCAACAAACGGTCAGGTCAGCGGCACGCGGCTCAATCACCGCTCACAACGAACCGGTCACCTCTAACCACATATTAACTTATTGACTAATCAAAATGTGTCCAACGCACCCTCAAATTGAATAATAACCTGTTAAGGCGAGGCGAGACGAGGCTTCGCCACCGAGCGACGGCATTGTGCCGCAAATTGCCGCCAAATTGGGAACAGACTCGCAATCGCAACTCCATTTAGCGAGCGCCTGCACCCGATTGGTCGACACGCCCGCCGCGGCCCCGTTCGAAAACTCCATTCAAAGCCCACCGAAGAAATGAAATTATGCACTCCGTAAATAAGAACGCCTTTGTGGGCTCACTCGCCTTATTTAAACTGTCACCGGTTTCAGAACGCGCCCTTTGCCGTAATGAAATTGCTGACTGTCCGGCGGAATGACGGCGTCATTTGAGCTGAATGCGCTGATAAATTGAGGCCGACGACGAGGACGAGGACGAGGCCGCCTCGCCGCGAGCCGCCAGCGACGAGCTCGAGCTCCGAGCGGCTCCGTTAATCAATTACTTGTACCGAAGTGTGTTAAGCAAATCGACGAGTGTGACGACAATGAATGACAAACACTACGGATTGTTAACGACTCTGAATTAATCATTTACTGTATCTATTCGTTAGGCGCCTATTCAGCGACCGCTTTTGATTTTCAATTATGATCAAGTGGGCCAGTTAAATATTACTGTTAATTTCTGTCTTGTACTAACAATACGATACTTCGATTTAAAAGGTAAAAGAACTCGTCAGGCTGTTGTTAGCAGTGCATTAAGAAAGAACACGTTTTTAAATGATGCAGATTAATCCCAATACTAGTGTGTATAATTTGATTAAACAAGGTAATGATAACCCATCAAAATGATTAGAGTAAGAGAACGATGACATTCAATTATAGTATTTGTAAAAGCGGGCCGAGTGTGCTACCCTGTGGGACCCCGTCTCGGGGGACGGCCGCTTAGCACCTTGATTGTAACATTCTGTTAGCGAAAACGTTATCCCCTTTGTGCGGCGGATTAGATATTGTAGGGGGATGTGAGAGCTTTCTTTTTTATTTAGTGTACCGTGTTAATACACACAAATGTTTGGGCTGAAGCGCCCGGCGACAGGGGTAAAGGCGCGCGTAATGGTATTTCAAATTACGTCTCTATGACTCAATTGTTAATTGAGAAGTTTGTTTTGCTGCTTGAGTTTTTATTTCTCTATCTTCTTATTATTTGCCTCGAGTGAACTACGTTTACTTTTTGAGGTTTCTTAGAAATGTAGCTGTAAAAGCGAAAAAAAACATATATTTTTTATGTAAATTTGAAAGGATACCCACACGAAAGGTTAAATTTGTATAGGATTTATCATTATTTTTCAACCATCAAAGGAAAGTGGCTCAGTTCAAACAGCGTGTATCAACATTATTCACTAATAAAAGAATTCACTGTTATATCAATAAATTTTAATGGGATTATAATACAAATCATACAAATAGATAATATCACTGGCCAATGGCACAACAATAAAGAATCAAAAAAAGATATTAACTCAAGCAGAAATCCAATATATTTAAATTCATCTCATTTTTTACAAAATACTCAAAAATCTCATCAGAATTTCCGTCATTAAATGATTTAATGAAGAAGAACCAGAACATAAAGTACTAAGCAATTCACGCTACTAATACAAACAATAAAGAGTGTATTTATGTTTGTTTAGCAACAAACTTACAACATGTTTCGTTTCAAAATTACCCGTTATTATTAGGGTTAGCTTCCTCACTCCAAATCCTACATGTGGATCTATAGAATCCCGCCGTACCCAACAAATTGTTTCACAAGCGTTACAAATACGACCCTTAAACTAATGCGACCAGCGGTCTCTGACCCCTCGCCTCCTCGGCCGTTGTTCCACCAGCCGAACAGGTCAGGGGCCCGTCGTAATTGGGGATTGTCACATACAAGTAATAAATTGTCGGGTGGGAGTAATTCGCTCGCACGGGCGCTACGCATCATTAACGGGCGTGAATGTGCTGCCAAATTAACAATTATACGGAACCTTTGTGCCTCTATGTTAATTAGGAAATTCGGAGATGCGTGCCCTGTATACGTAGCTATAGCCCGTGCCAATTACACCGGCGTGTAGTAATTTCAGCCGAATGACTGCCGTGTAGTTCGGAGCTTCTGTTTAATGAGTACCATACAGACCATACTAGCCTAACGAAGGACTATCAGCTACAATGTCTTAATTAAACTTCATATCGCTCTCGGTCACGATATGCTCAAAATTATTCGTTTATTTCCTAATGACCTCTGTCAGTAGATTTTAGTGAAACTCAAGGTTAGTTATTTTAACGTATGTGTGAACGTACAATACCCACACACATTCAATACACGCTCCAAAATGTGATGTAAAGACAAAAACAGATTTTTTCATCTACTGCCATTCTGATTTGGTAATTGAATTATAAAGTTCTTAATCAGCTTCCGTGCGATAACAAATCATTTGTGGTTATCTTAGAGTTTCTTTACCTTTCTCTTTTAACACCCTCTCTAAATCCCATTAGATGTTGATGTTCGATAACCGATGGGGTAATTTGTAGAAAATGTTTCGCCGATTTACTGAATGACGCAGGCCTCGGGCGTTAATTCCACCGGTGTAATCTGCTGTGTCCCGGTAATCCGCACACAATTGCTCTGTCACCGGCCGACTACCCCATTGAGAATCTGTCCGCCCCTGCTCGATCGTCTCAGGTATTAGGGAAGCCTGATTAGAAAATTTACTAACTTGTTTAAAATTGGCAAAAGATATAAGTAAAGTTAATTTGGTGGTCTTAAATAATAATTTGAAGCGCCTATAGCCTTGCTGACTTCTTGAACGTTTGATAAGACAATTTAACCATCAATCCCGGTTATCGGTGGATAACAGACAGTCAGATGTCCTTTATCCTCTCAATTTTTTTGCTTCCTTACGTATTTAGTCCATTAAAACTTACCAAACATGCCTCTACACACCCAGATATCTTCGGCACCTAAATCCAATACAGTTCGTCTATCATTAAAGTTTATTATTAGCGAATAAACTGAACAGCGAGAAGACAGTTAATTTGTAGGAGAGGCTGCGAACAATTACCCGTCCGGCACAATCCAGTGGCTGTCGCCGGGCCGAGCTGTCCAATCAATAACCGGGACCGCTGGCCGGCTCCCGCGGCGACGCACTCCCATTCCCGGGACAAATCTAAATTAGGTCTCCACCATATATTACACTCGACAATTTCCTCAAGTTACAAATCAAACAGCGTGAGGGATATGAAATTGTTGTCGAATGAAGAAGCCGGCTATAACTCCTCTGATATTTATGGAGGATAGATTTAGTAGGTACACCTTTTGAGACTACTGGGAGTACAGGTTTCTTCACAATATTGCATTATCTAAACGAGTAATATTTTACATATCACTTCTAATGCGCATATAAGTCCTTGTGTCCTAGGTCTATGTTTATTTTTCACTGTTTGATCCCGATTACTTAATTGTAAAGAACACAATGATAAATTTCTCTGCGCATATAAGCTTCTAAATATTACATAAAGGAATCTGGTGAAGTTGTTACCTACTTACATATCGATCACAACAAGCATAATCAAGGTATTTCACTGGTAATGACGTAATCGAATGTTTATAAAATTTCGTAAAATGTTGCATAAAGCAGGTGATTGTTTTATAATCCACCAACCCATACTAATATTCTATGAGAAGATGCGTTTTATAGTTTTAACCCTAACAGTATCCTACTTCCTGGTGGTTCCTAATTACGGTACTTTTTTTATTTTGGGTCAATTCCCAAACAATATTCTTTTCTACGTTCTTGATTGTTTCTATCACGGGGCAGCTTATCGGCTAAGTAACCTTGAAGCTCCAATAGCCCTCGTAAGCCCCGAAACAGTGCGACAGTAAGTGGGAACGAATCGTGTAATCCACTCACAAGATTGCGGTGGCCGGTAGTTGGTGAGTGTGGTCGGAGTAGTCGCATCCGACTCGATTAGGCACCGGTTACTGCAGGAAATAATGGAGATTACTTAATAGAATCATTGGGTTGGATGTTCCCTTCTATTATTGTATAACTGCAAGTTTGGTAACTTTGGTCACAGCTATGAACAATCGATAAAGTATTTTCTCCTATCTGCGATAGAAGGCGTATTAATCCGCCCCCTTTGTGTGTATCTTCCAGAAAGGTTTCTTAAGTACGCATGCAGTATACAAGTGATGTTACATGTACAAGTTAATTCAATTGACTCGTGCAAGCCTCTCACGTCCACATACGAGCACACAGGCAGTGCACCCGGAGCGGCAGACGGCGGCGGCGCGGGCCGCGGGCGGAACATAATACCGGTGGAGTATTAATTTGCGCGGAGAACGGATCGAGTTTAATTAACAAATTTAATTAGAAATTAACTGTTTCGCCGCGCAGGGCTGCCACATGCAGTGTAGTGCAGCGTCGGCTAGCTCGTTAGGGAGACAGTCGATGTGTAGTACTCGTATGTAGTAGTGGAAATGTTTGGAAAATATTTTCAGCTACACAGTTTTTATGCCGATGTTCTGATACAATACCAGAGTTTACTTTCACTGCTTTTGGAAATCGACTGATACCATTGACATTGTTTTAAGGTTTACTTTGACTCGAGGATTTGATAGCGATATGGCTCTTGCGTAAAGATATGTTTTACTTACTTAATTTGTAAAATAATTTTTTTGTGACAAATCTTAGTGTATTAAACGACGATAGATGTTTCTTCAAATTTCATGCTTACAAAAAGTTTACGAAAATTATGGAAGTAGCTAACACGCACTGTTTTTCTTTTGTTCCCGCTATCAAAACAAATTTATAGTCTTACGATTAAGTGAAGCCGATTTAGATAAAGAGAAGACTCGCGGTGTAGCAACCCTAGCGCCACTGTAGGTATGGAGAGCGTAGCTGGTAGGAAATTTGAAAATCTAATTTAGCTGCGTTTTGTTCCTGCTAATTGGTTTGTTCTGCTCGACGTGCCCGCGTCGTACCGCGCTCGTACCGCGTCCGTACCGCGGCCGTACCGCTCCCGTGCCGCACTGCTCACCGATTGGATGCCAGCAATACACAAACACCCAAATTACTATAATTAAATTGATACGCGGTTCCAAATAGCGGGATTTATGTGACGTTTAATGTAGATAATGTTATAGTTGGTTAATTACTCACTGTTGGTAATTTATTATGTTTTCCGACAAAATGCTAATATTGCGTTTGTTTTCAATTACCTTCCCATGAGTACTTTATATTTAAAATATGATTATAACATTTTATGCAGACAACGTCCACCGACTATTTCTTTCGGACTATTCCAACAATAAAACATGACCTAAATTAATCCATATGTGTCACGATCACATGCAGTTATAAGGAAAGTAGAGAATTGAATAGGTATGCAAATAAGCTGACGGGGGCAGGCGCCCCGACTCGGCTCTACTCCGAGCGTTTAATTCAAATCGTTGGTTCGCCAAGAAATTTAATAATTATACTGAGCTTCGATCAAACACGCGCTACCGACGTCGGCCGCCGGTATATTCTCTCTGTGATTGCAGGAAATATCATGCTTTATGGTTTTTTGGATTCCGTACATCTCATGAAAATACTGAACTAAGATTTTTCTTTTTGGGACTGCCATTTGAAACTACCTCTTTTAGGTGCATTTGAAATAAAACCACCTGCCTTCTTTCCAGGTGTGGTTCCAGAACCGTCGAGCGAAGTGGCGCAAGACTGAGAAGTGCTGGGGGCGGTCCACCATCATGGCGGAGTACGGGCTATACGGCGCCATGGTGCGCCACTCCTTACCACTGCCCGAGACCATCCTCAAGAGCGCCAAGGAGAACGACTCGGTCGCGCCCTGGCTACTCGGTGAGTGTGCGTTATCATTTGTTTCCTACTGTAGACCGCTTGATACATGTAGCTAGCTAGTAGCTGGTAGCTGGTGGTTGGAGCTAGGTTTGAGTGTGGAGGATGGAGCTGATGATGATAGTCTTCTAAGTTTCACCAGGAGGCATATACTACATTGACATGGATGGATGGCGCAAAAGAACTTAGCGATATGTTATATGAGTAGGATGGTGGTGGAAGTGTGATGTAATAAGTGAATTTTTTGTGCATTCATACGAAACCACCGGGCACATTTCATCGAGTAAAGGCAAGACGACGTTTTTATGGTGGTTTTCAGATAACTTTGTTAAGTTCAGTATAACGTACATTTTTGCATTTTATGAAATAGCCGCAAATCAATAGTTGAGCTATCTAATGGTAAGTGGTCAGCTTGGCTGATTGATATAAGAAAAGCAGTATTGTGAGTCAAGTCTTAACGTTGTGATATGAATGTCACCTCCATGTACCTACGGATGAGCAAGGAAGCAAATATTAATTATTTTTTTCTTATCAATATAATACAGTAAACACTGTGGTGTCTCAAGAACAGTGACTAGATAGGATAGGGATTAAACTGCTACAAACGTTCAAGACTAATATCATAATAATAATAAGGTAGGAGTAACAAGTAACCTTGGTCTACCACCAGTAGTTAAATTCCGTCCAAAAACAGTAGCCGATCAAACAAGCTGAATTAAACTTGGACTGGTAAGTAAGTAGTATGTATGTATGTGTGTGGATAGTTGTTAATTTTGATGTTGTCAGTAGTTACACTTAAAAAACAAACTTTACGTACATTTTTGAGTTACGTCCAATTTCAAAAAAGTTGATGCTTCACGCGGAATACTTTAAGGCTATTTAAAGCCCGATCGAGGAAATTATTTGAGGGATTCAGTTGATAGCAATTCCTGTAACATATATGCATATGTATATGCAAAAGTTATACCGTTGTCTGATGATTTTGTTCAAGAGTCGAGCGCGGTGAGTGAGGCGGGTCGCCCGTAGCAATGCGCGCGCGCCGGTCCGGATCGGCCCGGTGAGTCCCCCTCTTTACTAACAAACAAACAAACAAACAAACGACAAAAGAAACAACAAACTCATGCTCACGAACCGCGGACTAAAGTTGACGTAATTAGCCGACTCTTGAACAATTGTTAATTAGTTTATACGGTCTATATTGATCATAAAAGAAAGGTGGAGCATCAATTTGACTTTCTTATCTTTTGCTTTTAGTGTTTGAGTTTTGTGCATGAACAGTGAACAGCTTGTTTATTTATTTGATTTCAGACTTGATATATTTTGCTGCGAAATACTCGTATACCCACGGTTTCAGTTCGCCCAAGATTGTTGTATCTTGTTGTACCTAATTCAAATTTAAAAAGTGACTATCATTGACTATAATTGGTTGATACTTTTAAATTGTGAACCTTGGACCTAATTATTTTTGTTGTTTGATTTATGAGGACAAGGTTTATGTGAAAGAATAGGTATCTTAAAATAATCCACCACAACCCTGAAAAGTTTTGCTGGTACTTTCGTATGAAAATATAATTATCTAATTTGGTGAAGCACGACGTCTGCTGGGTCAGCTAGTTATAATAAAGAACTTTGGCAAGCTTAATATTTCACGATTTTCTACTTTTTCAATTATTACATAACAAACAAACGCTAACGAATAAAACAATAAAACAGATTATGAAATTTGAATAAGCGTAGTAGTTGAAAACAAAATATTTGAAAACGGAACATCCCACTGAAACAAAGCTCCGCATAATTTTTAATCTCGACAAGAGATGCTCATTTTTCAGAGGAAAGCTTCCTCTCGACAAGTCTCACAATGGCGTCAAAGTGAAATATGCCTTATCTAGTCACAATAGAGTCTAGATTGTCCGCGGGGAGACGAGCGCTCTTGTGCCCAAAGTAAAAATCTGGCGACGGCTTATGAGAAGCCTTTTATTTGAAACAGCGCAGCGGTTCGCAGCCTGCGCCGAGCTGACTGACAGCTAAATAAACAAGGAAAAATGCGAGGGAAAATGTTAGCAGTTTACTCGATTTAGGGATGAGTCTTTATGTAGCTACGGCTATAGGATAGATCGGAGGTATGCACGCGTATAACAAGGTCTGAGCGGTCGCCTTATAACTACTCGTATAATATGTTGATGCGTGAAAGATTGATAGGAGAAGAAAAGTGGAAATAATTTTTTTGTATTAAATTGTTTATCAATTTCGTTTCACAATTTGGATAGAACACGAAACTTTGTATGAATTACAGGAACTGTATAAAATTAATTTGTCGTAGTGTTCATATTTAACTGGCTAGTGCAGAACAATTGTGTGTTGTAAATACCTACTTACATTGAATATAGGAAATTAAACATTACACATAAGTACTTCTACATCTACTGTTTTTGACAGAGACATAGCCCCTCAGACAGAGCCCTGGTGACAAACACTTGTCGTTAACAATAGTTGTTCACAATTGTTATTAACATTATTGTTAACAATTGTTGCCAACCGAAGCCACAGCTGATTCTTTAAAAAGCTTTGACACTTATATTAGTAACTTTTTTATAGAAAAAAAACAGCCACGAGGTGGTAAGGTTATGGTCACATTATGAACTTATCAAAATTATCCAGATAGAAACTAAACGATAAGCTGCTATTATTGATACTAAATAATAAATTGCTATTGACTCGTCGTCTCTTCTTTGCAGTAAAACCTTTTTATTAATTAATTTTAGGTGTTATTGTAATGTTGAGAGAGAGAGGTAGCGCTCATAACCCGGCGGCTTCTGTTGATTGTAAGTGACCGACAAAGTTAAACAGCTGTGGGCGCGGTAGGGAAGTGGATGGGTGACCGCTAGTGGCAAAAATGTCTTAATTTTTTTTCATGCTTTGGAGGGCA
>LGAG01000341.1:418728-450428 GCA_001278395.1 Lerema accius | reverse complement strand
GACGCCGCCCTCCCCGCGCCCCGCCGCCGACACACTCTGCCGACACTACCACTAGCTGACGTCAGAGCTGCTCCGTGGACTGGTAGCAGCTGCTCCAGCACCGACTGGAACACTATTGGAAAGGAACAAAGAAGACGTGTTTGGAAGAAGACAGACCGAGACAGACGACAGAATTTTCGAGGAAGATTGAACTTTGATCCAGAGGTGATAGATTTAGTCTCTTTTTTTGAGCAACTGAGACTTCAAGGGGATTTGAACACCCGTGGTCCCCTGGCTACTGATGTAATAAAGATCGAACGGAGGTACCGAGTGAGCCATTATCAGCTTTACTATGACCAGCCTAGTTCAACCCTAGAAGCCAGTCGCTTCAACAGCATCAGTAACCATTATAATCGTCAGTGTTGGATCGCACTTTACAACTCAAAAGAACAACATTCGCAATGGAAAAAAATATGATGAAGAACTACGTCCAGCATCCTCAGTGATGCACTGAAAGATTTCTCCACATACAAGGATCCGTTCGGAGTGGCTTTATGCAAACTAACAGCAGGATCTGTGATATTGTCAAGATGAGTGGTCTGCGAGGCGCAACGATCCTCCACCACGGTTCCCACGTCGTCGTCACCGTATCCGTATCCGAACCGAGCAGTGAGGTGCCGCGTGCCGGCAGTGGGCGGTGTCCGAACTAACGAGCGGTGTCAAGTGTAATTATGTACATTGTAGTCGTAGTACTGGTAGTATTTAACTAAAGCCCCAGTTTTTCGTGCAATACCCTTAGTTAAGTATTTATCCGTTTAGCAGTTGTGTTAGCGTTGTATAAAGTTTCGGCAGCACATGTATCGTACGGCGAGGCAGGAACACTATGTAAATCGAATTAGCGTAGGATACGTCGCTCGGTACTAAAATATTAATTTAAATCGTAATCTAAGTGTTGGATACCTATCGAAAATTTTAAAATTATACCTTCTTATCTATTTTGGCTCGAAGTAATCTGTTCGAAACATTATTTAATAGTGTAATTAATTACTGATAAATATTATTATAATTTATATGTCCCGGTCGCGGTCGGTGTGCCGCGGCCGAGACGTACACTCGGACGAACGTACATAAACGTATTCCCGCAGAAGCCGGTCTTGTTATTTTTGTACTCCAGTGACCTTTGTGTAGCGAGTCCTCCAAAAACTACTTAAAGTACTTAATATTTACATTATCTGTGATTCAACGTGGCGGTTTCGAGTTCATTTGTCGAGTGGACAGATCAAAGGCGAAGGTAACTCATATTCCGAATTATATTTATTTAGAACTCCCAAATTATCTAAAGATAAGAATTAATTTAGAAATACTTCGGTATATGTTACCTCGTTTGTTTGCATTCTAAAACTGACTGACTGTCGGTGACGTTATAATATCGATCAGAATACTGAACTCAACGAATTATGAAGACTCGTAACAGTATTTATTTGTACTTCTTCGCTTTCAATTTTCCATTAGACTAAATATGTATTAAATAAGCACTTCTTATCGAAATCACATCGAAACATTCCATGAGACTAAATAAATAATTTATTATTCTTTCTATATTAAGTGTACCTGTAAAAATGTTTTGTAAATTGGAGAAGCTAACTACCGAACTAAGTCTTGCAATTTTGATGAGTGTGGGAAATAAATTAAAAAAAATAAAACGATATTGAATATGTATATACGACAGCGACATCACTAAATCATAGATAAATTTAACTTATGTGATACAATAGTTTCATCAGACAAACTAAATTACTTTACTGTCTGTAATATGTTTCTTATTTGGATAACTTTGAATTATTATATTTTTTTCATATAATTTAAACTTTCCCACACTTCAATTACTAAAAACTTTAATTATCGAGTAGCCTGAATATTGGAATAATTTGTTTGTATCTACTACTGACATAATTAGGTAAGACAAAGCTGTATTTTTAAAGTAAAAAATTACAAATAGACATATTAAGTATTACAAAGATATTACACATTGTACATTAGGTTCCAAAACACTACTGTGATGGAATGTGAGGATGTTCAACCTTGGCACTCGACGACGATGTACGTCAAGACTATTATATACTTACCCACTAATTTACTTGGTAATTAATAAATCAAAGTTGAAATTTATTATTTTAATTGACGAGAGTATGAAACAACTTTAAAAGAGTTAGAGTTAGTTTATTTGATCCAAGTGAGTCGCCAAGTTTGAACAAAGTTCGACCGTTCCATACTAAACATCAGCGCCTCATCGTGTACTTACCGATATCTATAGAAATGTAACATATTTATTGAAATAAATCGTGCGAAAAAGTAATGTGAGATCATCGTTATTAATACTATTCCGATGAATAAACCAACTGTGTAAAAGTTTATTGCATTTTATTGTTCCCCTGCCGCCTGTAGCAAGTATCAAGAATACTCGGACGAAGCAAATCTTAATAAAAATCGTCAAAATCACAGGCATATTTTTTCGTCGCAATTTAAAAAGTTAACAATTTTATATTGTATTTTTATTGTAATTATCAATTTAATAATAAGACAGACACAAATTAACAAAAGTTAAAGAATAAACAATAATTTAATGTTAAAATAAATTTCTGTATACTTCTAAATAATTATTTAAATGAATGAAATAAATAGTGTCAAGATTGTTTGCTTTTTAAATCACGACGAAAAAAACGAGGTATACGATCCTACAGCAGCCTACAGTGTCCATTAGACGAAACTGATTTAAAGACAGATATTAAAACGTTCATGAGTTCGAAGAATCACAGAATTTTAACAAAATCAGATCTCAGATTGTATAAATATTGTTTAGAACTTAACATTAAAATGTTTATCTATTCGATTGTACAATAAATAAAACAGATTTGTACAACATCCAATGTAAATAACTTGTATTTTATTATATAAAGCACTTCATAGTGGAACACTTACATTGTACTGGCACTACATACTGCTGGCTACTGGTCAGTTACATTGTTCAAATGCTAAATAACAACACCACAATATTTAGGTCACATTTAAAATAATAGTATTTAACTATTTACTATTTGCAATAAGCATTCACAGAAAAAGAATACAATGGTTTGTAAATAAGCTCCTAATATGGGCATTGTAAAAATACATAGTTGCCAATCATAGTGCACATCACTTTATAAATGGCAATAACAATATATAAACATTAATATAATACTATATAAATATCAGTATAATAGTAGTTGCAATGTGTAAAAAATACAACAGAAACGATTTATATTAGAAGTCATTTTTACAAGTGAAACACACGAAGTATAATTTTTTATAAAATTATAAATGAACGGTCATACACACATCCCAATTTGTGACATATTGTCAATGCATTTTTGTGTGTGTGTACAATAATTAATAAACATTATTTCCCTATTAAACATCGTGATTACATTGACAGTTTGTACTATATGCGTCTCTTTCCAACACAACGGGAGAGACGTAAGAATATTAAGTTGCATATTGTTGGCCCAATCTATATTAAAATACATAGTGTGGAAATAATCAGATAGAAGAAACTTTAATCAAATTAAATACACTCCCTAAATACGAGTATATCAACTGAGTTAAAGAAGTTTCTCGAGATATTATGCTTTAAAAAGACAATATAACGTCATCTAGTCATACTAATAATTAAAATTGTAGTAAAAAAATACTATGGCACAAGCTTACATACATATCACTATACACATAATATAGATAATCAAATATATCTTAATCATTCTTCATGGTATAACATCGCTAAGACAATAATATCTTAACTATCAAAATAACACAAGAGTCAAAAATACAGCACATACAAAATTAAAGTGACTCTATAACAATAAAAAATGTATAAATAGCGGTCATATAACATCACGACACTAATATTTGAGATATTACTATGAAAAATGGACAGAGTAGGATAGCATAGCAAGTGGCAGTACACGTCTTAGAAACAAGATAATAAGACAGATCAATAAGAATAACACAGACCAAAAAATATATAGACACAGTCTTCGGAACAAAAAAGCGTACTAGGAAAAAATTTTACGTTAATAACAAATAATAACATTTTCCGGTACATTGCTCGGCAGACCGTGCTCGATGACATACGTTAGATCATAAAAAAAAGCTTGACCTCATTTTTTTTTGTTTCGAACACTGCTTCTATATATTTTTTAGTCTGAGAAGAATAACTACACTTACATAAGTACGAAGCATCTGTTAAAATAATATAAGATTCAATGCATAACAAGTCAGTTGCAAAATTGACTTAATTATAAACAATGCGTCTATTTTATTAATATAATTATATACTCTCCAGAAATTACTAATAAAATTGGTACATACAATAAATTATTTAAATATTGTATTAATAAAGGTGAAATGTGACGTAAATGTTTTCTTTAGGTCAATAGTAATACAATGTTAAATAGTTCTGCTTTTTAAGCGGGAAAATAGAGGGCGCCACACACGTAATGCTGTATACATACAGTAGGCGGCACTGTGTACATTAAAATAAAAACAACAGATTTAAATGCACAAAATAGGAAACAACTTTCATTCCTCTACTCACGTATGTAGTTTATTAAAGATTTAAAGGTAAAGTATATTAACTTTTAAAACAGTTGCAAATCAAACAAACCTATCCACGTTTTCATATTAACAAGACCAGTATCATGTATCCAGCTTCATAAGGTTTGTCTTGTTCATAGTTTAATTGTACCTTACTTACTCTAAACTGGCTTTAAAGTTAAGCGTATCACTAAAAGCAACACTGACAGAAATCAACTCTAATAGCACAAGTTTACAACACTGATAGCTTTAACAAGTTATTCATATAGTATTCCTCTATTCATTAAACAGTGAGACTACAAAATCGAACCCAGAGGGAAAGAGATAGCATATAGTAGCGAATGACATTTTAGACCTATTCTTCAACCAATGAATTTATATTAGAGAAGGTTAATAACCACCAAATCTCCAAACACAAAATATCGATTTTTAGAGTTTTTCAACGACATTTGGGGCGTTATAATAGTTAAAATTATGTTACTGTCACAACGTTTCAAAATACACTCCAACACATAAAGTTTGTAACTGAAATGATAGTTTCCACTATATGTGTCTCTTTTCGACTCTGATTTTATTTAAACGTACAACGTTTATAAAAGAAGAAGTAAAAAAGGTTTGGAGTTATATTCCCAATCTTTAATAAATGCAGTAATATATGAATCACATTACAATGAATTTGTAACCTAATGGAGTAAAATTATGTAAAAACTTCAAAATAAATGCAAAAAAAACTTTTGTGCATTTCTTATACGTCTATATAGTATATTATAAAAAGCACATCTTATAATTATTCATATAAGCACCTTCATCATGAGTAAAACTGTAGCAAAAAGTAAAAAATAATAGGCTCTTTTCGCTTACAATAAAGGATGAATTCGAGTTTCTAATAATTAATTAATATAAGTATTAAGTAGATAACAAAAACCTATTTCTTTTCGTAAGATGTAACGTCATCTCTTTGATATACTTTTTCGAGAAATATTTTAATTGATTATTGGAAACGAAAAATACATAATGTAATTGTAAGTTTTAAATTTTGTTTTTTGTATAAAATAGTCTTAAAGGATTACGGACAACCAAGTTTAAAAATATATTTTGTAATTCGTTAGCTACAATAATCAAGTCACGCCTCGAAAGTCATCTTATATAATCTAAGTTTAAAACATCTCTATATTCTGTCTCCCTCTAATTATCGATTCCATTAATTTCATAAATAACGACAATTTATTCTGAAAGGCCATTTTTAAAATCTTAGTAAATATTCCATTCTTTAGTAAATAATTTTTGGCACGATAGAATCTACGAAAAAGTCTCTATATAATGTATATTATTTTGTCGTCTGCAATTTGGTTTTATATCATAATACATTGTATAATATATTAAACATAATATATTTATGTCGTATTCAATTACGCGATTGGCGCGTAAATTTTTAGTTAACGCAATACTTCACCCAAGACAACTTGCTCCGCTTAACTTACATAAAAGCATTTATATTTATGTTTTACAATATAAATCACTTACAGAAGATCGCTAAAATATTTCAAGGGTTTCGTCGTCCAATAATCGTACAAAAAAAAAGTTTCGTTAATCAACTGCCCGTATTATGTTCATCAAAACATACATTTTATAAAATTGACAGCTGCTGTCAACTGTCAGTTTGACAGCTGTCATCTATAGTATATGTAATAGTAGTCAATAATTTTGCCCGTGGTAGGGAGCAAATTTGCGCTGTCACGGGCAAAAATATCTTGGGCCGGCTACCTTTCATCACCTACGTATGAAAGTAACTGTCAAATGTGAGTTAGTAGTAGAAGTGTGTATGTTATGCGATGTTAAATACCGGTAGAGGAGGCTAGTAGTCGACCTTGTTGGGGCGGTCGAGGTCCTCGGCGCTGCGCAGCATGAGGTAGTAGCTGTACACACACAGGATGCAGTACAGGATGGACACTGCAACACAAACACACACCGTGACACTACACTCAACACATAGGACATATTGACTATGAATTAATAGATAGCTAGCTATACATTACTACCACCATACTAAGATTTTATTCACAATGCGCATTAAATTCTAGCCGAGTAGTATAATGAAAATTAGACATTACGAGTATCAAATTACTTTGTCAAGTAAAACATACTACCCATTTTGGATCAAAATATAGAAACTAAACGAACAGAAATAAAAAAATGAAAAAAAGCAAATTTTTTAACACAAATAAAACGAAACTAAGTTATCGACGCTACAACTTTGGTGCCTTTAAGAAATATCTAGGCTAATCCCTAGATAGTTCTAACATGATTATAATATCACATTCTACACTTTAATTTGCCCCAAAAACGTAGGCAACATAATTGCCATGTTTCGTCAAGGTAGTCAGACCATAGAAGCTCGTGGTCAGTCAAGTATAGTCGGGTGACTCACCGAAGGCGACGAGTGCCTCAATGAAGCCGATGAAGATGTCGGAGCCGGTGGCGACCAGCCCGCCCACGGCCAGCGAGCCCAGCACGAACAGCACGGCCGCCGCCACCAGGCAGCACATCACTATCACCCACACGCGGAGCACGTTCGGACGACGCTACACACACACAGCACACATAGCGATACAAAATAGTCAACTAGTTATCATTAAAGAAAAAAATCCTCTTCGATATTAGAAGCAGATAATGTAAAAACGAAAACTTATGTAATTTAAATTTGAAAAAATTAACCTTTTAAAAAAAAAGTATTGGGAGGTTTTTGGCTTTGCCGTAATCGGGTAAAAAACTAGAACAGCGTATAGTGTCTCACCCAGAACACGCCGTAGAAGAGCAGGCAGGCGAGCAGCACGTGCACGACGCTGACGAGCGCGACCACCGTCGCGCCGTAGTAGAATGTGGTGTACACGCCGTCCGCGTCCTCCGCCGAGCCCATGTACTGCCGCGCGTCCGCCGCCATCACGCTGCACGCCACCACGAAGCTCGCTGACACCAGCTGCAACACCGACAATGACCGACACTTAACAATACTGCTGACCTCAAAGTCTGGCTATAGACAGACTGCTTCGATTAAGCAGCGTGCATGCGTGCGTTGCATGAACCATTGCTTCAAGCATCTCGTGTATGTATCGCGAGCTGCTTACAATTGCTAACGCAACTGCTTCAAATGCGGCTTTGGTCAGCCTCAGAGGCGACAAAAACTGGTCGAGCACATAGTGGGTTCAACATAAGGACGATTATTATCAATATTATTAATAGACCTTGGGTAACTGTCATTGACCTCTTACCAACCCTGCTCTACTCTCTGCTTGTTTGTGATGTGATGTGATGAAATGGATGTTAAACAAGACGGTACTCACAAAATGCAAGATGCTGGTGATCTTGGAGCCGACCTTGAGGCTCATGCAACACAGGAACGACGTGAGGTACGGCACCGCCATGTTGGAGCCTTCGCTCTCTACACTGGAATACATTCGAACAACACACTTTAAATAGTCCATAATAAACATATTACATCATTGACGGCAATCCATTACCGAGCAACTGCTGGGCTCGGACATAGGCGTCACCTGATAAATCTAAAGAGAAGGAAGCTTATACCCAAGGAGAGGGCAAGAAGATAGGGAGCATGAAAATTGTAGGTAAATCTACTTAGATTTTTTGGAAATTACAAAATTGCGTACACTTAAAATCCTTGATTAAATACATTTACACATATTTTCGCAGCTCAAGAAGGTGGGGAACAGCTGCTAAACAAAAATAACTAATATAAATTAACGCCCCCACAAACATACGCCCCCACAATTATTAGATACGTAATAAAAATGTAAAAAGACTATGCCAACATAACGCCTACACTTATCTTTCATAATTTCTCATCAACTACATCGTATGTTTAGTTAGGGAAATCAATATTAAATTATATTGTATCACTACTCCAATATTAATACAATATCAATATGAATAACTCACAAGGTGTTTCCGTTGTGTTCCATGACCGGTCCGTCAACGACTGATCGTTTATTGTCGGACTAGCGGACGACACAATAAAATAAAAGCAACAACCAGAATAAAATGGTAAATGGTCCATTTTTTCGCGCAATAATGCAGTTTGCACTTTACGGCACCCGGCTCTCCTGCGGTGCAAGTGAGAGGCTGCAGACGACACGCGACACGATTTTATAAAGTGACTTTCAATTCGTTTATGAAATTGAAAACTACCTACATGTATAACTGATTTGTAGATTTCTTTCAGTCTGCTCTAAATGGAATTTTGATAATAATTTTTAACACAAGAAATTGATTCACTGGGCAATATGTATTATCATCAATGCGAATTAAATTATTAAAATAAAATAACAATATGCGCTTGCCCGATTTACAGAAAAGACGTGTTACTCTTATTTATAGTGTTTTTATAAGCGCTCTTATTAGCGTTGTTAGAGAGCATTAAAGTGTAACGAATTTTTTTTAGGATTCTTGACAACCCATCACTAAATGACAAATTTTACTAGACTGACTAGTAAAAATTATTATTTCCTAGTGTGTTTTAGTAATACAAAAATAATGTTACGTCACTCGTTCTTCGATCCCACCTCCCCCTATGTAAGGCATCATAACATTTTACAAGACAAAATTACGTTACATAGTACTTGAACGACACCTAACTTATACAACAGTGTCTCTCATACCAACTGTACACAAGTTACTTTACAATATTATCAGAAATCCGTTTCCGCCTGTACCTCCTACCACACGGCCGTAGTACCGCTCTCTGAGTTATACTGACCGTATGAAGGCCGCTCGTCATCGTCGCCGTTAATACCACCCTACAACACTATTATACAGGGTGTCCTTAAATTCAATTATTTTTTAATAAAAAAAAATTCTAGTGGTTAATATAAAAGTATGTAGTAGATAATGATAGAAAGGCCTCATTATTGCTACTATTTCTCATTATGTTATCGTATGACCAAATAATTAATAGACAAGACAAAATAATTAATGACATAATTAGATTTTAAAGTTTAAACTTTGCTTTATTAAAATTTATTGAACTTTATTGTATTGTATTATTATTTTTATATTTGTCTTTTCATACATTTTTCTTTTGATGAAGATGTACATATAATAATTATACTACATTTAAATAATAAAATATAAACACCCTGTATCTACTATGCCGGGTGGAAACAATGTTCCTATAGCTGGAAACAACTTTTTATAAAGACTTCAGCTCCCTATAATCACTGGCATATTTTTATTTTACTTTTAATTTGATTGTTTGAACCTGGTTACACTGCAATTAACTGTGAAGATGCTACTGGAACTAGAATCTTCTAGAAAAACAAGCATTGGACAGTGTACAATTGATATTTTTTACAATATCTACTTAAAATCTCTGAAGTAAGTTATTTACATCTGCTTATTATCTTGTGCTTTAATACCAGTTTGATTAGAAACTATGTAAATGAAGCAACAAACGGCTTCAGAAACTTCAAATTCAAAAAGTAAGTACTGCAGCGGATTTTATTTCATATCCATTTGTTACAAAAGTGGTAGCTCAAAATGGTATGTCATATAGTTTCTTAACACACCATTATCTATAACATGCCTGCAAATATGTAATTAAAATAATACATACTTAAGATAAATTACATGTTGTTATTCTCTTTTAGTTTTTAGTAGAAAATATTTTACCACTGAAATAATTTTACATGTTTGCCTTCATCAACTCAAGGACTATCTGAAGACTGTGAATCATACAATTAATGAGAGTATTTTTTTCAGCATATAATTGATGTATGTTGGCTAGCAATAGGCATTTATCTTTTGGCTATTTGTATACTCATAGAACTGTTGATATGCAGCAAAGAGTTGCAATAGAATGTATTGTTGAGGACCTCGGCCATTTGTTTTGTTGATATTGAAATAAGAATCCCGAACCATGCGGATAAATAATTGCAACAATGAATATATTTAACTACATTAAATAAATATGTAATTATAAGTATCATAGATCTTTGTATTACTTGATTACATGGAAGCCGGGTTTTAGGAATAGCATCTGTTATTTAATTGCCACTCTTTTACATGGAGTAATACTCAAACAGTGGCTAACAAAGCAAAGCTACTAGAACAATAACAAAAACATTATGTAACCTATAAATTTTCAAGACAACACTTTGGTGTTATAATTAAGAACATTTTTTGTGTCTTAAGATTAATAGAAAGAAATATTTCTTGTGTCTTAGGATAAATAGAAAATTTATGATACATGTAAAAGCATTGTTGACAAGAATTTTATTTTGAAATGTTCTTCAAATTCGTAATTTTATGAAAAACATTATGTATTTACCTTCGTTATTTAAAACAACACGACCTCAGAATGCCTCACAACTACGCAGCTATAACTTGGCGGTCACTAAACAAATCTTTACATGCACGTAGCAAATTATAATTTAGTTGAAATACTGAAAAATTCAAGTATTTAAATTTCTAAAACTTATATATTTAGGTTTACTTTCTTCAAAACTTATACCACATAAAATTAACATTAACACACGGCTTTAAACATACTATAGATATTGATTTATTATGAATGAAATTATGTATGATTTAAAATAATCAATGTCACTGTCATCAATTCAATTGACATCTTACAAACATGACATGAAATGAGATGACGTCAACATTCCTTTAACTCATGCGTTCCGTTTTACTTTAGTATAACGAAGAAGTTTAATGTAAGAAAATAATAACTCATTTGGTTATATTTACAACTATAATTTTATAGGTTTTATTTTACAGCTTGTTTACGTAATCTATACTTAGATGAGAAGTAACAGCACAACACAGACTATTTATTACAAACATTTTAATTCTTTAACTTATTAAAAAGAACATAGTATTCTAACACGATCCATTTCTTAACACCACAACCTTTACATAAAAAACAAGTATTTTAAGTATATTTAATGTCTATATACAAAAGTCAGTCATCGTCATTTTTTTAAATATTGCTTCATAAACTTTAACAATAAATAAGTGCCTACTAATCCCAAGATGAATGTAACTAAACATTACATTTATGTAACAAACGCAACGATATAATAAGTAGTATGAATGCATCGGAACGTTATATAACTTGGCCAGTATTTATTTACTACTCCAAGATTTGGGTTGGATTGGTCTCATCCAGGCCGACGGCTTGGTACAGCTTGCCGGACCGCTGGAACACCTCCTCGTGTTCCTCGTACATCATCTCCTTGTGCCGGCTGTGGACCACCACTATGCAATACACTGACACGCCTGTAACGAAAATATCGATTTGTATGTCATAGGAATACGCAGACATTAGTTTGAGATGTGCTAGGATCAATGAAACCAATTGTTTCTAGTCAAAAGCCTTGTCTCTAGACAGCTTTATTGTCTGATAGACTTTATTTCTCTCTCTCAAGGGTCATTCGACTCTTTTTTTTTTACGGGGGAAATCCTCATGGACTACCCTTCCCTCAGGCGGAGGGCCGAGGGGCCTGTTCTGACTACGAAAGCACATAATTGGCTTATAAAATCTTTCCTTCAACACAATTTTAAACTCTACCGTCTAATACCTCCTCATTTTAACATGCTTGACTTTGGTAACCGTCTAAGTTAAGCGGTCCTTGGCCGGTAGTTCATCAATGACTACGCCATGATACAAATAAAACATGGATGAAACTTTGCGATACCAACCTCTGGACCCTAATCGATGATGACTTTAAAAATCTACATAGGTAATTAATGTGTTACTTACAAGCCCGAGCAAAGTGTAGGAATATGATGAAGGCTTCGACCTCGAGTAACTCGCCGGAGTCCTGCATGATGAGGCTGATGCCAGTGAGGCTCATCACGAAGAAGATCGCGGTCAGGATGCCCGTCACTATCGTCCACGGCAATGTCAGGAACGCCAGTTTCTGAATTATACATAATATAAGAAACTGGTCATATTGACTGCTAGTTTAAGGGGGGGATTAAAAAAAAATATAGCCTGTGTTACTCTAACAAGGGATGAATTCAATGACATCCCGTATGTTGAAATCCATCAAGCTGTTGAGGCTCTAGAGCCTGCCAAAGACAAGGACATACAATCAAAAATATTTAGGTTTCATGAAATATTTAAGTAATAATATAGTTATTTTTATTTTTCATAATATAATTATTTAGTGCCTTTCACTTTTATGACAGAGTAGTTTGGTAGGTATTATTTATTAGGCAGTTTCATGTATTCAGATAATTTATTTTTCGTTTAAATTAGATCGTGTGTTGTAGTGAAATTCAGGCAAAATTCAATATGTATTACGACTGAATTTTGCGACACTATTAATTAAGTATTCAGCGTAAAATTTTTAAGTAAGTAGATATACTGACAGGTATTTAAATATTAATTTATTACACCTGAATAAACAAGCGATGGGAAATTTTTGTAACAAGTTATTATTGAAATTTTTAATAAAATAAGACAGTTAATAGACCATAAAGAAGGTGCAAATGATGTCAATGACATGATAAACAATATCACGATGAAATCGTAACACACCTACAATTGTCTATTTTACAGAATAGCAAAATAACTCTATGTTAGGTGTTGGCTCTGCTAATAATGCCTTACAGTTTTTACGCGGAGTCAGCTTTTCATCATGTCATCAGATTAGGTACGTCCATTCTGATTGGTCGAAAAAACCGCCTGACCTTTCATCATTTCATTAAAATTGCTTTAGTTTAGACATTGGTTTATTTACCAGTTAGTTCCTGACGAAATGTACCTACCTATAAAGGCGGGCGATGCTAATTGTGTACGTTTGCGCCCGCCCTAAATAACTTAACTGACTTTACAACATTGTGCTCATGTAACTCGTAATTCACATCGGTCACACATCCACCGCGGCCGCTGTTGCTTAAATCCGTCATCCTTTCAACAGCAGCTGCCGGGCTAGACTCGCTCGCTTCAATAAATAAATGCCCGCACTTGGATTCCCTGTGTCGCGGGTGGCATGGACAACACAAATAACACATCACTAACACCCAGGACCGAGAACAAACATTTATCTGTCACATCAATATCTGCGGGAATCGAACCCGGGACCCTCGCTGCTCAGGCAGGGTCACTACCAACTAGGCTAT
Organism: Lerema accius; assembly: GCA_001278395.1. Taxonomy (NCBI): domain Eukaryota; kingdom Metazoa; phylum Arthropoda; class Insecta; order Lepidoptera; family Hesperiidae; genus Lerema; species Lerema accius. The sequence goes on along the minus strand of LGAG01000341.1, from coordinate 436,676 downwards.
AAGATACCTTATAAGCAGCAACGATGAGCAGCATGGAGCTGACGAGCTGCAGGGCGCTGACGACGGCTGCCGTGACGTACAGCCCTGACTTGTGCGAGGAGATGACGCCGGCCTTGCCGAGTGGGGCCAGCGTCACCAGAAGACAGTACGCCGTCAGCTCCAGAAGCGCCCATACCTGACAAAACCAGCTACAGTCAACTACTTCTGAGCCTGTGATGAAAGGCTAACCAAAAGGGACGGTTTTTAGGAAATAACCAATTAAGAATATGTTAGGTACCCATTACGCTCCAATAGGACCCCAAATTGGTGTGTCTTTAAAGGCCCCGAGATGCCCTAAGACGGCTCTATATGACTCCTCAGCGCGTTTGTCAACTACTTAATCTAGTGTGATATCATTCAGGGTCAATCACAATTTGACTAAACAAAGTAATGTGAATGCAATCTACCAATATGTCGGTAGCAGGTTTCAGGAACTTTACCTTAGTACACAATTATGCATCTATGTACATATTTAATATTCTATGATCCATCCAGATGGCTCGTTATCAGTATTCTCGCTCGCGTCGTGTTCAAGGTTTGATGACGTCACGAATAAACATCGCATCTCGTATCGTTGAGAATAGAAATGTTCGTGAGTTACAGTTTTACGCTATTTCAGGACTTCAAGCCGGAAGTTGATGGCAAAAACATTTTATGGCTTAACTATGAGATCAATTGTTTAAATGATTCATCAGTTAATGCAAATAACTCCTCAGTTAATGAAAAAATATAGGTAGTTAGGTAATTTTTGCATGTCCGTTGAAACTACTTAGGTAAATAAAAGTCTAGTTCAAGGGAGATTACTACCCAAAAATATTCAAAATCCGTAAAAATTCACTTAATTAAATTTAACTCAATGAAATATTTAAGTTTAAAATCTCATATTAACGGAATTTTACAAAATTTTGGTAGAATGACTGACCAACAATATAATTTTGACCAATTAATGGATACCTGAATACATTGGCGCAGACTTCATTGATGACATACTTTTATTTATTTTAAAAATAAGATGACATTAAACGATAAGCAGCTGTTCCAAGAAATCTTCACGTAATCTCGATAGTATTAGATACAATAATTTTAAAGCATAATATTTGCACGTTCTGTGATGTGACATACGGACCTGGAGTAATAAATATTCATTTGTTTTACAATTTTATATAGATATCAGTTATACTATAAACCAAAGTTGAGTAACGAAACACTTACTATATACATATAACCGATGATCAATGTACCCGTATGTAGAGAGGCGCAGTAACAGCAGGACTTCACCATAGGGACTCCCATGGTTCTTATTACTAAAGCACTAAACACTAAAATCGTTCTCTTTCGACACCACAGCACTGGGCAGATCAAATGTTTATAGATGAATCCAGCAAGGTATTGCAAGCGACATATTGTGAACGTGTGTTTGTATCGCAGCCAACGCTATCACTAGAGGTATTGGCTGTCTCGCACTTTCCTTGTTGATATTGATAAGCTACCGCGTGAATAGCAAATTAGTGTGTATTATGTAGATAAAGCCATATTCATTACAAATCCACTTAATTAAATCATTTGTAACTGACTGACGGACAACCCCGGTGAGTGAGTGACTGGTAATGGGAAACATTTTTTGATCGTTTCAGATCGCAAGGCATATTAAACCGTGTCGGTCCCGGTTGTTATCATACGTTACAATCATAGATAATACATATAAGTCGGAAGTTACAATCGTTATGCCATTTTGAAGGCCCGTGGGCGGCATAAAAATTCAGACACGGGTTGGAATCTAACTCCGTCAATCCACACTGGAGCACCGTGGCGAAGTATGTTCTATGCCTACTTACTTAAGAGAGATGAAGAGTAGGCACGTAATTGTCTTCAAGGTGCTCCCTCACCCCACCTCACGCGAAAGCTACCAGTGAGGGAGCTTAAACAAAATTCACATAATGATATTTCGCATGTTCGCCGAAGATCGTTTCTTCGAAATTCTTAAATATCCCACTGCTGAGCCTTTTTTATAGCCTTCTTTCACAGTAGGTACGAGAAGTACAAATACACCTCATGTAGGTATTCCTTCACTTCAGACATCTTTACATCCTTCTGGAGAACTTTTTGTTCTTTTCAGATATAATTCTTCTTAGTCTTGTTGTCAATCGGAATTTTCGGCATGCCAATTGAAGTTCCAACGCAATGACGAATTTAAAGTTATGTTTAAAACCAATATTAATGTTTATCTATTTTGATTGCAAGAATTACAGCGATATCAAAGATAACATTGGAATGGTCGGAGCCGGGGAATTAGTTCAGTAGGGGCTTACTTGTCAACAACTACACTCCGGTCATACTAAAAACTAAATAATTAAATAATTGTTGGAATCTTCAACATAAAATATAATTAATAAACTTCTGTGCGTTTGAAATAAATAGTCTTAATAGAGTTCATTCATCAAAGTTCCCTCAGACTTAGTTAAAATAATAAGCAATCATGTGTTTCCCCGTGAACAAATGCTGCTTCTGCGTCAGTTTAAAGACAGGGGCGAAAATAATATCTGTTTTAAGTCTGGTAAGTCATAATATAACAATGATCACCGAGTGAATCTTTCATTTTGAGTGCTTCCTGAACCCCTCTCTATTTTAACCCTCTTTTTTTTTGTTTGCGCTGATGGGCGTCTATTGATAATTGAAAGTTTAAATACTAATAAAAATAAATCTTTCAATAAACATTGATTGACTTTAATCCTTATCTTATCTTTGTATTATTAAGATTAAGTAAGTATTAATAAATATACCTAGACTGAGCTGGGAGTAAGTAAGTGCATAAGTGTATCATTGATACCTATATGAATAAATGATTTTGAATTTTTGGAATTTTGTAAAGTCAAATTCTCTCCTTCAATTAAAGTTAATCCTAGAATTAGCAAGTTTGAGCATAAATTCAGACCAAGAATTTATTAAGATATACTTATAGCTGTAGGCCTATTTGTTTACCGCACGTAACGAAGACTGTAGCTTGAGAAACGCCTAGAGAATACACTCTAGCATGTTTAGCTTCGACCGTCATGCTAAGAACTTTCACTAGTGTAATATTAACTACTTATGATTAAAAGACCAAGTCGAATCATTAAAAATTCAGATATTATACGGACATAAAGAATTTTTTTTTTAAGCTTGTACCTTTTTGGGCTGACTGGCTAAAGTTAATTTAACTACCGTCTCGTGGACGTAAGATGAGAAGGTTATAAACGCCAATCGTTGCTTTTCTATAAATAATCGGTCAGGGAACATATTTTCAAAGAAGAGGAGTTCGTAATATTAGGGATGTAGAATTAGGACGTATAGCGTTAGAAGCTTAGCTCTACATAAGATCTGAAAGTTTTTAAAAGTGCTAGTGTGTGTTGAAGGTCCCTTTTTTTTAATATGTGGGGAGTTTTTTCCCCTTTCGTCTCCTCCATATTAAAGCACCTTTACGAAACGGGGATAGATTAAAAAAAATGACATGTATACCTAACTGTATCATTGATACTGCATGAATAATTGGTTTTCGATTTCGATTTTGATTTGCGATTCTCCTCGTGTGGGCAATATTTTACATGCAAATACTTTTGCTATGATTGCTTATTCCGCAGCTATGTTCGACGGTAGCCGTGGTGGTGTACGCGGGCGCGGGGCTCGTCCTGCCAGCCGCGACACAGACCAAGCAATGCTTCTACATGCTGGTGGCAGCCATTGCGCTCTGTCACGTCGTTATCTGCAGCCTGCTGGTCTATGGAGCGTTCTGGGTACATTGGTGATTCTATTGCTTAAACCGTTGAGACTATTCTGAACGATCAAGCTAAGTGAATGCGAACGCAGACAGTCTCTGATAGTGACCCACTTAAGTCCTTCTGTGCTTTGGAGGATAATTTTAAAAATAAGCTTGAGTTTTTGTGGTTAGTATTCGCCTGATCATGTCGAAAATCTTCGAGCGACATTTAGGTAGGTGTAGCCACTAGCGGTAGTCAACATTAATTAGGATAAGTCATAATAATTATTTTCGTTTGGCTGTAGGTACAAATCAGGCTGCCTAGTGTTAAAGTGCGGATATAAGTTGTATAATATATCCATAGACATATATACAATTCCACCATTTCGTACTTAAGCAGCTTACGGCCTCCTTAATTTGGTAAGAAACTTGAGTGTTAAAGTCGTCTTTTACTTCATATTTTATTGTATCCCCTTAAGAATAAGACGCTGCCCTATCATTCAGCGTCTAACGTAAACCAAATAATGCTAAATACATTGTTAGTAACTGTATTCAACGTGCCACTATCTCAATCACTATCGATATTAGGAATAGTTATCATCTTTACAATTTTATCTTTCTAGTTAACTGATACAATTTAGCAACTCGAAACTTATTCGTGATAATCAAACTTAGGAATTTATCCTTATAGTTACTAGTCAATTCTATAAATAGTGCGAGAATCTGTCTGCACAACAATTAACAATATCTGCCCTAAAAACTTAATGTAGTCGAAATAAAATAAAAATGAAATTGGAAATCCTCTGGTTTTCCCAAGATTACGATTGCCTTGTCCATGCAAAAAAAGTGATTGCTTTCATTCTATGCATAGGCGAACTCAGGACAGAAAATGCCAAAGAAATTTCTTTGCACTTCCCTTAAAAACGACCGGTGCAAGATGCTAAATGTTTACGTGTAATATTTAGTAAGTTAACCAGATTTTTTAACAGTTGAGTCACTCGCCTATAAAGCACAGTATTACATACATCACACTTAATCTATTACAAATTGGGAAATTCAATAAAGATTTTTTTTGTCCAGAGCAAACCAAGCTACCTGTGGCCGTGGCTGGTGACCTCCTGGATATCTTGCTGCAGCCTGGTGCTGCTGTCTCTGCTGGGCGTGGTGCTGCTCACCATACAATACTACGAGGACCTGGAGACCTTCGCTGACATCAGCACCATGTCTACCTTCTACTTCATATACGCAGGTTTGTTCTGGCATCTCTTTTTAATAGCAACACGTAGGTACAACGCGTTGAATATGATTCGTCAATACGATCTGGATACCTACCTACCTGCTGTTTGTCTATTTCACAGCATCTACTCTAATATTTCTTATTAGCATTTAGGCCTTAAACTATGGAATGAATTCTAATAGTTTTATATCTTAGTGTCCTTAAAAAAACACCCAACTATTGCTGTCTTTCCATCTGGAAGACGTTGCTAGTCATATTTCTGTACATGATGAGATCCACACCAAAGTACTCGTAGTCCGATCCGATTACTATTACACTAAGGTACTACGTTACTACAAATTACGTCAAGTGATGTCTCGTTGTTTACAGTGATAGTGTACTACTTCATCGCAGTGGTCCAGGGCAGGAGGATGCAGATGATACGAGCTCAGGAGACGGAGTCCGCTGACTCCCTAGTGCGACGAAAAGACGTCCCAAAGAACCTTGTAGTGTAATAAATTAACAGCGTGAGGGATGTCATCCTGATGGAGAATCGTTAATGACTCATGAAAGAGATTTATGACAATCATAGGTCACTTTTAAAAGGAGTTTTTGAAGGTATTCGGGGCAAAATTAAAAGCTACGCTCGCTCTACGGGTTATTTTTGGAATCGAAAAATATAAGGTAAGGTGGGGTAAGACTGCCACCGGGGTAAGACTGCCACTGTCTATTATCTCGATACGTATAGTTTATTTACGAAATTCTTATAGTGTGTAAGATAGTACAAACGTAAAAGTTCTCGTCTAAAAATACTCGTTTCTTTTCTTCAAGGATATGTGTCCGAAAACCGCCATTGAAAATTTCAGTAGTAAAACAAAAAAATCAAAGTTACCGACATGTAGGAGTTTTAAAAGTTTTAGTGAAAACAGTGCGAATATGGAAGTGTTCTCAAAGTAAATACCGTTAAAAGAATATTGACATTATCGTTATTGTATCAATTTACCGTAAAACTAACGAATTTCTAAAATATGATTCGAAACTCAAACATAACCTAAAAATTGCGACCTGGGGTAAGACTGTCACTTTATCTGGGCCAAGTCAAACGTATGTCAGTCTTACCCCATGTCAGAAGTAATAAACATTTTCATGGTGGATAAATTTTCAATTCAAAAACAACATCCCGTTTGCGTGTAATAACATAATATTTAAATTGCATTACACTATGGTTATGATTATATTTGATAAAGAGACATTTTTTTTTATCTGAAACAAAGATATTACTTTAAATATTTAAGAAAATATTCTTATCAAAGCACAGATTTGATATTAATTATCAAGTCACAGTTTGATATTGCCTTATCTGTTAAAAGTTTTTGTTATAAGAAAACTATTATCTGTGAAGTTTGTCTCAGGTAAGAATTTTCCCATGATTAAAATTTTACATTTTAGTTTAGTACAGCCACAGTTAATTTTATAGTTATAAAATTCAGTTTCTAGATATTGAATACGTATTAGCAATTTAGGTACACTAAATAAAGTAAAATTAAATAATAAGTAAATAAATTATAAAATAAGTAAATAAAATAAATTTTATACCTGATATAAAAGGTTTATTACCCCTGATTTTAATGGTATGTCAGTCTTGCCCCAGATTTACATTTACACGAATTACTTGAAAAGGAACCCTACTATGTTACTCGTAATATTAAAAACAATAAGTTAACATGTTATTATTATGGTTTTTCTTTAGAAACTGCAGTTTAGCTCACGTTTTAAAGGAAAAAAACGTACTGTCAGTCTTACCCCGCACACGGGGTAAGACTGACAGTTTTTCCAGTTTTACAATTGAATCAATATTCTCCTTCTGAAGATACCTGAGTGAATATCTTTACTGTAGCATAAAAGCCTAATTTATCATGTATCAGTATAACCTTTTACTTCTACAGTAGAACAAACAACTTCCTCATAATACCCTTTGTTTCCTATTGTGGATAAAAGTATGTCTGTCTTACCCCACCTTACCTTAATTCCTTTTCACTTGTATATTTGGATTTTTTTTTCTGTGCCCTACGAAATTGCTCTTTGATGTAATAAGTAGGAAACGATACACTGATAAGTTCTGTAAGCAGACTTTTGATAGAAGATTTAAATTAAATCAAGTATATACTTAGTAGAACGTAGTAATGAAATAAGACTCCCAGATAGTTGTGGCATCAAATTGGTCACTGACCTGTAGCAGAAAATATGGTTCGTTTAATGATGCAAGAACTTATAATTGGAGTACCAACTTTAATTTGGGATTTAGATTAGACCAAAGTACCTACTTCCTAAGTCCAAAACAAATCGCATCGTGAAAGTCAGCTTCCATTGTTGTGGTATAACTTCCTTGTCGGAGTGTTTAAAGATATAGTAATAGCTATCTGTACTATGTTATGCGCACGCGCACCGTGAACAATTACTTACATAGTGTCGTGCGCGATGAGTCCCCAACAATGCCGCGCCACTCGCTGGAAAATTGTCGTTTGCTAGTGATGTGCTTGTCATTTAATTCAAGTCTCAATAATTTTAATGAGGGTGTAGTGTTTTTTATAAATTCATAATGTCGAATCTATGCGTTTTACGTTTCTTATACAATCTAAGTTGATTATTTTGACTTGTACCTGTATATACTTCATATCAAAATACACATATACCTACAACCGTACCTAACAAACAAATTTTGATATAACACGATTTTTAAATAAGTAGAGGATGTAGGTACCTAATATTTATTTTTACATACCAGAGACGTAACATAACAAAATACCTTACCTACAGTCGACGTTAATAGACGAATGAAAGATAGAAAACTAAATTAGTGTTCAAATTAAACTCTATCACGGTAAAACATAGCAAATTAGACACACAGTAGCATTAAACAAACCGTTTACATCGACGTCGATAAATCGACAATCCGTCGCATCTCTCAGGTTCTTAAGTTGAAGCTAAATCTAGGAACAATAGCGTCCACCGCCCGCTCTGAGTGTTGACATATTATAAGTGAAGATGGTGGCACCACCGCGTGGTGCGACCACCACGGCCGGGGGACGAACACGCACGATCATGGTAAGTTGCTATTATATTAGCTTTTATTACAATATTTTAAATTAATCCTAGTACCTAACAGTAATTTAAAATTAAACAAATTATTCTGTTCAAAAGACCTTTAGGTAATACCTACCTACTAATATAATAACCTAAGGCGAAAGGGTTGTTGGTTTGTAACAAAAACGTAAAAGAGTGAGTGAACTAAGGATCCCTGAAAACGGTTTAACAGTCGCTATTTTCGTAGAGTCAACGAAGAGTATAGTCTAGTACAATTTAGGGGTGCTAGCACCAACCCTACAAAGTCGGCAAACCTATAGAAAATCGTTGAGTAATCAGTGAGGAAAAATTTCACCCGGTAACTGACTTATGTCTGAAGCAGTATTACTATCTCTTGTGGTGCGACAAACGGTTATTTAACAACTTCATAATCATTACTAGAAATAAGTACCGACATGTTAATATAAATCACCGTGTCATTGGGCTATCGACGAAGCTACAGACAGAGCCTATAATTTACCCATCAATCGAATACCTTCGACAAACTAGCGACGTTATTCTTGACCGCAATTGATATCGCATCGTGACTGGATCGCTCGTTTAGCGAGACAGTTATCGTTATGATAGATGAGCTCGTACATTTTCATAGCATCTGTTCCGTTTCGTAACCTCCTTGATATTTAAATTTTATTTGATTTCAAATTGAAATTGACCGTATGAAAATTCAAGGAGTTAGTGAACCGTTCCATCTAGGTACAGTAAAGCTGTACATAGTATCTTTAATCAAGTTTAATCTGTTCTATAATCGATTAAAAATATAATCCTGTACACTTCAACCACCGCTGCCTACTTTAAAAGCTTCTAACAACGTTTCTAAGACAAACTTCACGTTACAATCTCGACATTGCTACGATACGCTTATGATTCGAGTTACATAACAACTGTGACTCAGCATTCCCACGGCTGCCACAGCGCGGCGCCACTGAGGCTCGTGCGCTTTCTCAAGCACCTGTTAGAACATAGAGATTGCTTTAAACAGTCACTGTTAAAAAAAATGTTAACTTTTTTTTACTTTTACTTTATTTAATATTTTTAACCACTTTTTAATTAATTTCGCCAAATTCTGTAGAGACGCATCTGGGAGTGCCGCAACGTAGCATATGAGAATAGGGTCAATGCCCATACTACCCCCAACCCATTTTCTGCAAGTATATCGTAAATATCGCCTAATTTTAGGCCCTAACCAGGGTGTTTACCCAACCAAGTCCGATTAACCTACAAAATGAAATGAGTCGTTATTGAGAGTAATAAATAAATGATAAAGCGTTCGACTATTATGTAACGGAGAGTGGCGCACTTTCACCCAAAACAGTAAGTCACTGACCGACCTCGCGGCACGTCACGTGACGTCACGCGACACGACACTAATGTCACGTCACAACGGCATAATCTAACAATCTTGGCCTTAGACTAATTTTAAAAAATGTTAATCGAGAATCGAGATTAACCAATAATCTAAACATTTTAAAGTGTAATCCTAAAATTCGATATATTTACTTTCTTTAACTTCGAGTGAAAGTAAAGCTCGAATATTCACAAATATCATAAACTTGTAAATCTCTGTTTGGAATGCCAGGCGTTGAACTCTGACCTTTAGGTCGCGAGTCTCACGGCACATCAGCTCGCAACAAACATCTGACAGCGTCATTTTCACCACTCTGTTTTATACAATAGACACTATACAACAATACCTCTCTATCGAAACCACTGTACGGATACACAGTGTGAACGCAGCTGAAGTTTAATATCTCGTGTATGCACCGAGCCTAATAATTAACATTAATTTTCTAGTTTCTACATCATAAGTGAAATGTAACATTATGCGCGGGTGATGAAATCATTATCCACAAAATATTTATAAACATTAAGATACACGGCATCACATTATAAGCATCATTTATCACCATCCGAACGCTTTCTAACACTTAATTCTTACATGTATCGTTTAACATTCCGTTCTACGTCGGAATTTTGAAACGGAAATTAAATAGTGCATCGGAATTCATTGCGCGTTATTCTACTGGTTTCGAAAGAACGATGTACCTATCGATTACACTCACCAAGAATTTCGTGACAGAATCGACATTCTTTTAATTAAATACCTATGTAACGAAATGTAAAGGGAAATCACAAAAAAAATAATGGATGTTGAAATATAGGCGAAAGCCTGTCTTGTTACACCAAAATCTAAACCTTTTTAAACACTAGGTATAAATAAACTTTAAATTAATACGACAAAAATGACCGTGTAAAGAGGGCCTCCCATAATTGATACCAATATCACCTCCAAGTAATGCATTTAAGTATGCGCATAATTGTGAAATGGATTTAAAATGAGATTTAATCGTTCCTCGTGGTACAACAAAATGCAAGTGTCGGCGCGGTGCAAGTTCCGAAGGCGCTGACCTTTGGCAATTTCACGGACCTTTCCCATCTGATACCATCTGCTGGTGCATTATATGAGAAACATCGCCGGGGCTGCCTTGTTCATGTAATATCAATCTGATAACGACTGTAAAACAATTAAAAGCCACAGCTGAATAAAATTGTATTTAAAATATCAATTAACCTAACCCCGAACAGAAAAATTTGTAGTATCAATTGATAATATTTACAATTTATGTACATTTACATTGATAATATTTACAAAATTATTGCTACATAAAACATATCATTAAATTAAGATGCTTCATATCACTGGTTACGTGCGCGTAAATAATTTCATTAATAACGTACAAATATTGATGAAATCTAGCATCACAATAGTGTCAATCATAAAATCTTTATAGACTTCAACTTTAACTAAACTAATCTTTTTTTACAGCTAGTGCATTGGCTGCTGCTTTTAGTCTCAGTCGCTGCAGGCCAGGAAGTATACGAAAGTACAGAAGATACGACATTTAACACTACGACACTTTACCCCACTAACAAAACTATAGACATCAACAGAAATTATAAAAACTACACCGAAACTCAACAACAGTCTAAAATAAGTGACATAAACGAAAGTAACGCTAAAGAGAACAGAAATAAAGAGAACAAAGATAAAGATGAAATTACTAGAACAAATAACGAAAAAGTTACAAAATGGGCAATCGATACAAATTATGCTCAGCCAAAAGACGAGCAAAGTCAAGCAATTTCTGCACAGACAGAAGATAAAGAAACTCAAGCAATTCGTGCACAATCAAAAGATATAAAAAAAGAATCTGTTTTTGCTCAGCCAACAGATGAAAAGAACTCAGATTCTCAACCAAAAGATAAGGAAAGTGAGGACTCAAACAGCATGGATTCAAAAGAACAATCATCAGTTGAAAGACCTGAAAATAACAGTAAATTAAATTATTTCAAGCCGAGTCCTCATTTAGGCAGTTTTTTTGACGATGAGAATTTAAATCTATTAAAATTCTCATCACCCGATTCGTCTATATACACAGGAAAGAAGCCTGTTAGTGATATTTTAGGGTAAGCACATTACCATTATGCCTTTTGTTTATGAAAGTTTAAATAAATAAATAAATATTTCTTCCTCTCCTTAATCAATTGTTTAAGCGTATAGAGGGTAAATTTTAATTAGCGCATCACCTTTTGCAGGCAACTTCTCCACATCAATCCTAACGACATTTGTTCTACGACTTTTCACATAGCTCGATAAATAACCAAAAATAACAAAAAACAAATAAATTTTGCTCCCTCTGTTATTTTAAACTCTGTATTTTGTAAGAAGTGCCTAAAATGACAACTCCCGCCAACGCAAGGTGCGTGGCATACTCGTGCGCAGAGTAATACTAGTTCAGAAGCAGCACATTAATTTTGTATGGGAAAACTTAAATTTAAAAATGTATTAATTTCAAAAAGTCGTAGAACAAATGTCGTTGGGATTGACGAGGAGAAGCTGCTTGCAAAAGGTGATGCGCTAATTAAAATTAACCCTGTATATACGAGTATCTAGAAGTTTTATATGTATATAGACGTCAATACAATTTACGATCAGTCGTGGCTAGAAATACATAAGATTTTATATACTATTTATTTCTTTACAGCTCCAAAGACTTCTACATGTTGAACTATAAAAGCCCCAAGGACACCTACCGGGATCAACTGGAAGCACCTTACCGTTTTGAGACCTCCCACTTCCTCACTGCTAATAACTGGGGGCAGACCCTGGACTCCAAACCGACAGTGGAATCGTCTGTTAAGATCCCAGCGGGCGGGCTTTACAAACACCCCAACCCCTTTAAAGAGAAGCCGAACTCAGATGACGACGATTTTGGATTAAGTTTTAGTGAAGATGGAAGAGGAAAGGAAAATGCTGTCAAGAAACGGTAAGAAATAACTCAGTTTACTGGTTTTTCTAACTACTTGTTTCCATACGCTATTTAAACGGTTAATCTGCATAATTAAAGCGGTGAATTCCTATCTACAGCATTACTTAGATTCGTCTTATCTAACGAAGAAAAACCTGTAAATGTAAATACAAATTTAATTAATACTGTCATTCTCATTGCACTTACACTCCATGTTTTGTACTGCCGAACATATTAATGTATTAAGCGAGAAGAAACTATTAAATTAATTATTTAAAAAATCCATACGACAAGCTCAGTAAACATAGTAGATGGAGACAAATTAAAATATTATTACGTATTCAGTGGCAGTCTTTCTAAAACATGATACGCAAGATATCGCGAGCGGTTTTAGTAAGACAACAGATGATCTATTTTTAATAAGACACTATCGCTACATAATGGTTGTTAAATATGAAAGTGGTTAAAGCTGAGTTCAAACAAAGCGGGCCCGAGAGCGGCTCGGTCGGAGTCGATCGCCATTCTCTCACTGCACGCTAATTCAAATCCTTTCACTGATCGACGAATTAATCATTTCATTGCTCCACGAAAGTCAAAGCTCAGGAGTGAGTGTTGGCAGAGGAACGTTGGAATGTTAATTGTGTATGCACATATAAGAACGTAGATATTCGGCGGAGGCACTTCACGCCGTCTTCCGCTCACAACTCGGAAATTCTTCGGCGATTTTGCAACAGATGAATAAATGGTTGTTGGAGCCTGTTATCCTGAGCTCAAAGCTTGCATTGTTATGCAAATTTCCACTTGCTAACGTCGTTGTAATGTATTATGTTTTAGGCCTAACCCTTTTAAGAGCTTTGTGCAGCTGATGACGGCGTTCCTGCCCGTTGGTCTCATCATATCTGCGCTTACGCCCAACATCATTACCCTGCAGACCACTGATAACGATCCCTTGTGAGTATATCATCCGTAAGAAACTTCACTCATAACAAAATTAGGTAAACACTGTCTCCTATATCATCAGCGAAAGGACCCGAGGTTTGGTTACAGTCGTCGTAAGTCTCAGTTTAAGTTTTCCGGTAAATTTCTCATTCACAATTTTCCTGTTACATTTCCTGTGTTATGTTACCGTTCACGTCAGATTAGCGTCACAGAGATAGCGAGCGGTAAATTGATATCACGCATGGCTTATACAATATCTTGAATTAATAACTTGCACTCATTACTCCGTGACGAGTGTATTATAAACGATCACGAAAGTAAGACTCAGTTGAATGTTACACGGCACAAGGAAGGCTTGGATCCTTTTATAAATAACGGGTTATCTGTAGAGACAGAGATAAGCTTTCTCCTCATCACCGTGGTTCCATCATCTCCCTCATCCGCGACCCTTGAATTTCACATCATATCGCATCACTGTTGTCAACTAAGCAAAAATTGCCAAAGTTGCATATGATAGCAGTATCTTCTACTTAGTAATGACTAGCTTGGGTAGATTGTAGTAGGAATATCATACGGTAGGCAAATACGCATAATATAATCATTTTATCAGCATATAAAAGTTATATGATTATTGTCAGGTTTAGAATAACTCTTCGCGTAGGTAGGTACTTATTTATGTTTACGAGAGCCCGCCAATAGGCTACTAAATATGTAGCCAACTAATCTAATTTTATGTTAATCGATCGTAGTAGTACTATGATTAAACGTTTAATAACATGAGGCAAGTGCGTGCGCACGTCCGCTTTCCGCGTTGTGCGCTTTACAAACTTTTAAAACATCCGTATAATGCAACTGCACTGCGGGGCAGTTTGCTAACCGCAGATTTAAAGACTTTAAGGTCTAGGCTCCTAGCAACAGGAGTATTTAGGCTCCAAACGTTTCAACTTCTTGACCATTACTTGGTTGACGAAATTCGTCGGTACCAAGACATATTTTCGATTCGCCATTCCAAATCATTAACTCAGAAACATGGACTGCTCAATTCATCTCTGTCATCCGTCAAAGCTTATCTTAGCGACAACGTTATCTAATCAATCAATCGTTTATTAAATTTTGCTGGACACGTCACTGGTATTTCCGTACGAAGTGATTACGGACCGTCGCGCCGCCTGTCGACTGCCGACCACAGTAAAGTGGTGATTACCGTCAACTACGAACAGTGTAGTGAAGCGAGCCACGCGCGATCATCGCCGCCGGAAGGACGCGCGTCCGTGTTGCACAAGCGAGAAAGCGGACGCACTGAGCCGCTTGTCGCATACCTCGGGGATACGCGATAAACGAAACGGAGATAACTATGCATTGCATGCAAATATGAACTGTAATTACTGTTGATAAGTTTCAATGTTCTTTACCACATTGTAAAATGCCACCCGGCGTGCCCGGTGCGAGCCGGTTGGTCTGAATCGTACCTAAGAATCCAATGCCTGAATTAATGATAATAGGTTATCTATTAAATATTACAATACAAACAACTCAAGTCATGACTTTGTCACAATTATCATTCCCTTATCAGCTATATGGGAACCACATCGCAATAAGTTTTGTTTTCTATTCGTCGAGCTCATCAATCTTCCACGCCACAATTAATTGTTATCATAATCATCGTATAATCCTGAACAGTCTGTCATTTTCTCAATGGGTCTATGACCGCTTAATCTTTTGTAAACCGTGTGTAACCTTACAATGGTTGATAGGCACTCTTTTTTTCTTCATTTCTTTTTATTACACACCAGTATGGCGTCTATATGAATAAAATCGTTTTAGCGTAGATCTCCATGATTAATCATATCAAGACGAAGTAACCAACAATTTCTTTCTTTGTTTGTTAACTGATTTCTTTCTCGTATACCGTTACTCGTTCACTATAGGCCCAGGTACTTAATCGGTTTTGCGCGTGCAAACATTTCCATCTATGTCCAGTGGTGGAGATGACAGAAGATGCGCGGAACCGGTTTCGGATTGTGTTTGCGTTTATCATAAAATATTGGGTAATTTCCGTGAAATGGCCATTCATACAAACTAGGACTACAAACATCCGTCTTGACTTGTAGCTATTTGATAAAAACTGATAATTACTGTGATTTTTTAAAGCATTAATTAATCAATTACTTAGCTTGATAAAAACTTGATAATGTTGATGTTGTGTTGTCCTCGTCAGCCGTGGCCACGGTCGTGGCGGGATGTCGCGGCGTGCTGACGGCGTTGCTGACGGTCTCTCCACCATCCCGGCCATCAGCGAGCGCTGTCGTAGAAGACTACTCTGCGAAATACACGCCGAACAAAACTACTTGCGGTGGGTCTTCATTTTAAATTATTTTGCAATAAATACTGGCTGATATTGTGAACGTGTTTAAAATATAGTTTAAGTTTCTGTTCTATTTGGCGAAAGATCCCTGTTTAGATTAGATTTTGATTTATCCGTTTTTGATAAATATTGGTAGTTGTGATTTTTGCTTTGAAAACGACAACAGGAAAATCATAATAATTTTATCAAATGTTATCAGCAATCAAGTAATTAATGTATCATTACTGATTAACTAATTGATAATTTTGAAAACTCATTGAGTCAACAGTTGGCGTTATCTACATGAAAAAATATAAATTCTTGTTTTACGGTGACTTCCAAGAAATTTTATTTATAAGTACTTCATTTCCATTTCAATATACTCCGCGGACCTTGCTCTAACAGATTACTATTTGTTTCGTAATTTTGTCAAACTACCTACTTGCTACGAAAGAAATTAAATTTCTATATGACAGTCCAAACTACCATAAACATTTTATTGATTATGGCTCCAACATTTATTATTAATTTATTTTCCGCAACGAACTCCGATAACGATCTCTTAAAGCATGCCTTAGATCTGGCAAATGTGTGCGAACTATGTTAATAACAATTCAGAACCGAAACCGTAGTTTCCTCCAGAAACCGTATTTTTTACTGAAATTCCAATCAAGTATTTCGACTCCAGCAGGTCGCAGGATATGTCAGGCCTCGTCCGCAAGCACTGCTACAAGCTACACTGCGAGGACCTGTCTAGCCTGGGTCGGGTCCTGACCTGGCTGTTGGCCCACCAGTCACACCACCAACCCTCCCACCGGCTACCCCAAGAACCACAGCGAAACACTGACGTGGTCAACTACCGTCACAGGTCCCACGACTTTATCTGATTTAAAGCTAATAAAAAAAATTTTTTGTTCTGATTTCGCTTTATTGTGATAACTTGTGTCCTAATCTTTATTAACACGTTAAACATGAGTAGCTTAAGCAAGATTCGTCTTCCAAGTTTTACAAAGTAATCATCACGTCATAAAATAAAATAAGTACCTAAGTACGTAATCAAAAGTGTCCTTTTCCGTTAACATCTTTACAACGTCCCAACTAAATATATCACCTGGCGATTTAAAACCCTTTAGCTAAGGTAAAATTTCAAAAGGAAGCTCCCATTATATCTAGCGGATGCACTCTTGTAGAAAGATGCACTATTAGCAACCTTTCTACTATACCTAATTGCGCTTCACATAGCTTATTGATTAGCGTTTACAGAGGCTCGTTAGTACCACGTTAACGATTTAATAATAGCTCACTTGATGAGTAATGGGGTCATAGAGATGTAAAGTTCTGTCATATCGAGATGGTATCCGGCGGAAACGTGAAGAGTAAGCACAAAGTTGACCTTATCGTTGGACCCTTACTTGAATACTTACAGCCTTATTATATCTGAGTATACAGAATTAACACAGTCTGTAACAAATTCGACCAAAACATCTTAACCACTAGCGCTTATACTCATATAAGTAAAACATAAATTAATGTACCTACCTAGAAAGCCTTAAGGCGTTTCACTTTGTTTCTGTAAAAATTATGATGGTGTCTATAGCTAGTATAATCCATATCTCATTTAAATACCAATCTTTCGTAACTTCACAGTAAATTTTCCTTTACCAGTTGGTACACAAGTAAGTTAGTCAAGTGTAAAACTTGTAACAATAAAAAATACGCAACGTTTTGTGCGTGTGAGCACACGTGTTTGGGAGAGTGGTTAAAATTGTGCACTTTCAACAGTGGTCATGATTCATTGTTTCCTCGCGCATCACAAGTATAAATAAATAAAATATTAACAATTTCTGCTACTTAGTTTCACTTGACTACGAATAAAAAATCGCACATCACACGCCTTTCTCCTTCCAGGGATCGGAAAACCTATTTAAAAGTATAACCTGTTAAAACGGTTAACCTGTTAATCTGTTAACCTGATAAAACGGTTAACCCGTTAAAACGGTTAACCTGTTAAAATCGTAATATAATGATTCGGTTAACAGGCTTAAAACGTTACTGCTAGAAGAGAAGATATAAATTGTATCTTATTAGATGTATTTTGGCTCAAAAAAACTATTTATTGTGGTTTTATTTGCAGATAAATACGTTTTCATGTATTATTTAAATGATTTTGAACATAATGGTGGCGACATCTTGAAAAATGCATGACAAAAAATGTGAACTAATTTG
>LGAG01000341.1:394266-418721 GCA_001278395.1 Lerema accius | reverse complement strand
GTTTCCTCGCGCATCACAAGTATAAATAAATAAAATATTAACAATTTCTGCTACTTAGTTTCACTTGACTACGAATAAAAAATCGCACATCACACGCCTTTCTCCTTCACAAACATACTTCATTGACAAATGTGTCATTAGTACAGTGGGAAATTGTTTAAAGTGTGCAAATGAAGTCTATTTACTTACTAGTTACTACCGGAAGAACAATCACCTCATTCTGAAATCAAACTTAGCCATATTTTTTACATAATTATTATAGGAACCGTTATTTCCTATGTAATTTTAATACAGTTTGGTTTGACCATCACATTAGTAAAAGTTTAGTTTTTCTGAGTGTTTTCAATGCTCTACATTTCGAGCAATTCCTGCATTTAAACTTCCTAGTTAAGGTTTATTTTAGTGTATTTAAATAAACCAAAATTAAAAAAGTCCTAGTACATCGTGCACTATAACCACCAGGACATTAGGGCTTACTTTACTTAGTGTTACTAGGCATCAGTGGTATGTGACCTCGTTGGCATGGTAACTTTCGTAAAAGAATGTAGAAATTTAATTTACACATCGCACTGTTGTGTAACGATTCTCGCTCCCAGAGAATGATCAAGACACGGCTTCGCTACTCCGCTACTGGGTTCCGCATAATAAATTGAATGAATCTCTTCGTTAATAACAAACAAGAAAGTGTTGAATATAAACTTGAATCGAAACTTTTCCCAAGAATATTTACCTGATGTAATATAACTATAATTTTTCTTTTCCTATCCAACATACCTACTATTAAACCCAAGCCTTCAGACATCGGCTACCCCTTTTTAGATCAGGCGATTGGCGATTCCCTTAACGCTGCAAATGTGACGCAAAAATTATAACCATTAACTGCGGACCTCTAAAGCCGCATAGCGAACACGCGGAGATACTATAGCCATTCAAAGAGCATTGTCAAGTACGTTTGATGGTGCCACATTATTAATCCGCCGGCGGCAAAAAGACTACATTATGTAAAGTTAAACATTAAGCCTTAGAAAGCTAGAGATATTTCTGTTTCCGAGCATCGTTCGCCACGACGGGGACATATCGAGGCAGGCAACTATTTCCGATGGGCTTGAAATTGGAAAATATTGCCGAGGACACGAATGCAACTTTTTATCCCATAGATTTATTAGCTTCATCCTTTCGTTTAAAGCTTCGATGTAAAATATTCTTTAATTGGTGTATAAATAAGTAAATCAAAAGTACCTTCGAGTTTGCTATCAGGTAGACGTAAAAAAAAAATTTCAATGTTTAAATGCAATCGTAATTTCTTATGACGATAATAATACCATTGCTTATTTATGTTAATACACGATAATTGAGCAACCGGATTATTCTTCAATGTATAAGACCTTTAAAGGAAAATGTTTTAACACAAAAGACCTCAACGCGCGCTGTAACCGCATCAGAGTGGATTTTAGCCAGATGTGGTCGATTGGTTTATCGACAACTACCCATCTTCTGAATCTGAATTAAACTACACACAGTACAAAGATCAACAGCCGAAACACTAAAAAACTGCCGCAACTTAATCTTATTGAAAAGGATAAACGGAGCTTTTTACAGTTTAAAATCTTAATTTGTTTACAGATGTTTTGATTGTAAGGGTAATTTATTTTCATAACTTTCGAACCATTAAAATACACGTAATTACATATTTATTTTATTTGTGTTTATATTATTCATTGATATTTAAATTCTATAGTCGTGACAAAAATAGTTATAACGATTTATAGTGTAATACGCAATCGAATGCACTGTTTGTCTGTTTGGAGCGAAACTGGGAGAAAGTGAACGTCCTTGCAGTTATGAACTCACGCTGCATACTGACTCGTCCCTGCACTGGTCGGAGTCCGAGCACATCCTACATAACAGGGACTATTTGCTTTATTGGATATATTATTTCCAAATCATTCAATATCTCTTCTGCAACATCTAAGACCCAGCCGACCACATCAAACCTAACGACAACGATCGTCACAGAGATCTTCAAGGACCAAACTATTGTTATAGAAACACCGTCATAGCAAAAGTTCGATCTTACACGCATCTGTATGTGAATTGCGTAAGTATTGAAGGTGGTACGTGTATGCGTACTGAAGCTAAGGGGTCTACCAAATTATAAAAGACAATTCTCTAAAGAGCAACGTCCAACCCGTTTTCCAGTATCATACTAAAATGTACAAGTTTTTTTATAAAACGCGTGTCATATTTCCGTTTTTATTTCGTGTTACGCAAGCTTCTCGCGAGCCGGAGACACTCAGGCTGCTTGTTGACAACATATTATCTAACGTATCTAAACTGGCCGGACAATAAAATAAGTATTTATCGTTTTGAATACCAACACCACATAGTATTACAGGTATTTGCAGGCTGTGTGCGGGCTGGCCGTCAAGAATATAGTTTTCTCCGGCACGAGGCGACCCGCTGCGTGTTACGTCACTTGATCAGTTATCGGTTATCAGACGACAGATATCGGAGGCTGGACGACGGATATCAGACTTAACGAACGGTGCTTTACTAGTAGACTGTCTTTTATTAGTAAGCTTCGCTACGAACACATACCAGAAACAATTTTTTTACTTAAATTCGTTTTTACGGGACAATCCAAAAAACCTAATGAGAAAAAAATCAAGGAATACAGTTTGGCGTTGTAATTTCGTGTCTATCGTCTACATCCAAAATTATAAGTATTAATGGATAGCTAATGTCAAACAATTAATTACAATAAGCGGGAACAATGGAGCGGGAAACGCTGTAATCAGTTGGTCAGTTTCCATGTCAAACCATGACTTCAGACTCTGCATGGTCCACCATAGTACTAAACTGACTTCTAACTAACGTCTAGATCGTGATGCTGTAAGGAAGTTGCATCCTAAGCGTAGGAAGTACGTTTTCTGACCACTACTGTAGTATGAGTTGGTGGCGTGCAGAGGAAATCGAAAGTTCGCTTGGATTTTCACTATGTTATTAATAGTTAAGCCAAATTACACAAAAGCTTCATAAATTATACACTAAACTTCGTCGTAATTGTCGTAGATTAATGTTTTCGTGTTGGTAATTGATGTTTTGAAACCACTTCTGACCTGCTTTGAAAGCCCTGTTTACTTTTTTGGCATTTTTACGAGTATTTGTAAATGTATAAAAATTTTAACTTCGTTACTTGTAAATATTTATATTTGTTGTATTTATTTATATATCGTAAAAATATCAATTTGGAAAACGTCCCCCGAGATTAAAATTACGATAATACACTAAATCTACATTTTAAAAAATCACAGCTGTACAAAAACAAAACCCCACCAAACACATACGTTAACTAACACATGTATTATAAGAATTAAACTAATTATTGACACGAGGGAAATCTGTGTCACTCGCATCTCCCTGCCAGAGGAGCTGGCAGCAGCCACCACCACACGGGCTTACACAACACCGGCCGAGCCAGCGCTCGCCACGCCGCAGTTACACCTGATCCTCCGTCGACAACACACCACGTGACGTGACTCCGCGAAGTGTTGTGAACTGTTTAGTTCGATCGCACATCGAAGCACCCCGGCCGGATAGTGAGAGTGGTTGTTGAAAGTAAGACCGGAGCATGCGCTTGGGCCTGCGCCTGCGCTGATTTTCACTTTCTACGTGACGGGACACATTGACGGTGAGGTGATTGTGCAATACGTTACTTTAAGTACTAACTAATGTTTTGCTAATTTTAAGTAAAGACGTAAATTAGTAGATTTTTGGTCTCCTAGCAGACTTTCCTATGAAAATTTTTGCTTTGCTCAAAATAAAACGTAAATGATAAATGAAAATGATTATTCATATAGGTCCTTATTTATGACTTACGTATTAAGAAAAGATTTCCGGGTTCGATTCCCGACGGGAACATACTTCTAAGAACCTAAGAGATAAAAAGTGTTTATTCGCCATGGGTATTTATGATCATATTTTTTAATTTAATTAGACAACATTTATTAGACAGTATTGTCAATATATCAATAGTCACAAATGTTATACCTTATAGACATACATTTGGTCATATTAAATAGAGCCCGTATTCCTTCTAACTAGGTTGCGATAATTACGAAATAGGTACATATTAAATCAATCTTGAGAACCCGTATCATAAAGATAATAATAGTGAATAAGTAATATGTAATACATGTAATGATCTACTAACACTCTTAAATCACCTAAAATCTAACTTTTTCTTCTTGCCCCCAACGCATCGGCAATGCTAGATACTAATATCTACGGGAAATGCACTTATCATCTCGTAATAAAGAAAAAACAACCAATTTGAAAAGTATTCTTTCAACAATACATTACACACATACACTAAATATCACAGCTTTCTTGCAAAAAGTAATTGGTTGTAGAGAAACTAGAAGCATAGGCGTGAAAAAACAATTTGAACTCTATGCCCCCGTGTCACAGTCCACAGCCCCGTGTACATTATTACACCATGGGAATTACAGTAGGGTTAGCAAAAACGATCGATCACATTGTGTAACAGCCAGTATTGAACGCGGTGATGTGATATTGCTCATGGGAAGTAGACCATGATCCCATTGTTCAGATTTCCCATACATGGTAATTTCCTCAGCGATTGAAACTGACAGTACGAGCAGACATGTTCTTTATGTCATCACAAACGGTAATACGATTTTTCATTGAAATTATCTCAATTAGTGTAGTACCTACTACTGTAGCACATTATCATTAGTCGAATTAATACGAGAGATATGACACTTGTTTGTATAATACATCTCTTTCGAACACTAGTCTTATTTAAATGTTTGAGAAAGACGTAAGAATAAATGGGTTACGTCTTGTAGTCCAATTCCTTGTTAGAAACAAATTTGATAACAAAAAAGTGACTATTATCTTAAGGGAAATCTTATAATAATATATGAGCTTATTTTATGATCTAGCTGATCTGTAAATCACTAAATCCGTTAAGATGTGATGAAGTACCTAATTTTACCACAGGTGGTCATTCACCTTACTCTTGATCCCGCGGCATTTCCTACTTGATCGATGGTTCATTATTGCCATCTGGTGGTCACAAGTCAGGAACACTTAAATCTTATGTGTTTATTTCACCGATTTTCAAAAATAAGGCAAATACTCGTAGTATGATGTCTAGATATCTTATGTATGGGGGCATTAATGAAACACCTTACCTTTAACCTCTATAATCCAGTCATCTGTTTATTATACAAACGACGTAACGCAAAGGTCTTCTCTGTAGAGAAGTTGAAACTGAAAGCTTAATCAACGTGGATGTTTAGGCCTTCTTGTAGCTAGAGCCTGAAGACGCTTGTGGAGGGCCGTAAAGTCCCAAGAAGATATGGAAATATACAAAAAGAATAACAGTTAACATAATAATGACACACTCTGTATATGTAAAGAAAAATCCGGGCGATGGGCGCTAGAAAATCAAATACTGATTCTCTTTAATCTCTTTACTGTCCCTAACCGAAATAGGTATAATAACCTCTGATGTACGTTATCAGTGAAAAAATTCTCATCGTCATAGTGCAGTGCTTCAGTGAGCAACTACAGAGCACTGTACCAATGATAACATCGTTGGTCACACACTAATTACGACAGTATTTGGGTCACACTGCCGCGATGCCGGTACTCGCGGTTCGGAAGGTCGGAAGACCATTGGCCTAATTGTTTCGGACACGTTTCATCGACGACATTAGCATACGTACGACCTCTGTAAATCGTCAAGTGTTATTGCATAATTTTTTCTTCTTTGTATCTATAGGCTATAATGCTATAAATATTGCATCCATTGTCGCTAATAAAAATCAAATAAAGTTTTAATCGATGTTAATAGAATCACGGTAAAACAGGCACCGTTTATTTATTTTATCTAGATTTAATATATGACAAACAGATTTTTTATTTGGTCACAAAATAATAATAAAAAAAAATCAATTTAATGGAGAACTCTTATTATGTGCAGTTTTTCTCAAAATGTTTTCCTTCGCCGAAGGCATAGTGTAGAAGTAGATGTACAATTTTGTCAGATTCTTTTTCTTTTTACCTAAGCAAACTGTTATCTTCGTGAAATGGCGAAACAGTACCACGTTGTACTACTCTATTAGATGAGAATCATTGTTAACTACCAGCTAATACATTATTCAGAGGTGTAACGCAACCGCCCAGCCGATACCGAGCAGCCATCTTCAAATATATTTCGAAACAACCTGTTCGATGCTATTGTCTGATCCGGTTCAGAGTACGCGGACGAAATTACTTACGTGTAATTTATATATATATATATATATATATATATATGTGTGTGTATTTTTAACCGACTGAGATATACTGAGGGTAATCTTTTCGAGAGCATTTATGTTTATAGATATACCGATGTATGTATGATAATTATGTCCATTTGTTTGCCAAGCTTACAGCAGCCCAAACGGCTTCACGGATGAAATGTCATTAGATTTGTGTTTTTGTGTGAGTGATATAGGCTACATAATTTTTGCCAACCCTAGAATTTTTCGCAGCTGGGTTTATCATTATGTTATTGGCTAATCGTTAAAATATATTGCTAACATTACGAGCTTTTAATAACGAATATAAATTCATAATAATAAAGTGAAAGAATTATATATTCAAAAAAATATATGTATTCATATAAAGCTGAATGCATTTAGATGTTAATATTAATTTTATTAATGTTTATTCATTATAGTATAAACTTAATTATGTTTAGCAGATAATATATTTATGTAACTTATGGCAGTCATGATCGTAAATGACGAGCCTCTAGCGTAATAGTATACCTCTTATAGTAGTTACGATCTCCACAATTTGTTAAACATAAAAATGATAATTCATTAAATACGTCAGCGGCCGCGTCTCGTAACGGCCACTCATTAATTCGTAGCCTCATAACTGCGAAAGTGAAAATGAAAAGAACTAGACGTATGCTTATATAAATCATAATTATAATTATTGTACGTGCCGGTTCGTGAAGTCATCACATTTAATAGCGTACAATTAGTCGGTGGAGTCGCGAAAAGCAATCATTAGCAATTATAACTGAATGTCGGCGAATCACGTGGGATTATCGTAGGCACCCAGTGGGCGGGGTAACGTCAATTATCGACAAATTTCATGTCGCATTCGTAAACGTGGGAAATTGTGGGAATTGTTGTTTGCAACCTGTTTCATAGCCACTGATGCAGTAACATACCTACATGGTACATTAACATCGTACTTAACAAATACATTTTGACACATAAGTAGTTTGGCCTATAAGTTTAATTTATAAAGTTATATCGTTCTACAAACGAACTCTACATTACAAAAAGCTCTACATAGTCAAACACAAGCATGATAGTTACGAAAGAAACTTGACCATGGGCTGCAGGTGGCAGTAGCCACTGAAGACAACGTGAACTAAATTTATTGTTCATAAGCCTTCGCTACTACTTACTTTAACTCGGGCATAAACCAAAAAATTGTATTAATAATAATTCTGACATACACCGTAATCCCATCGGAAATTATCAACATTTACAATATCAGTTAATGTTTTAAACTTGTGTTTAAAACTTCAAACCAACATAATTAAAGTACTCGGTGTATTAGTCGGCGGTCGCTTCGTGCATCTTCGGTAATTTCCGCGCTCAGCACGCGCGCAGTGCGCCCGCGCCGCGCTGCGCCCAATCAGCGTAACATGACGTAACTGCTTTCACTGTTCGCGCCCAAACACGTCCATCGATTCCGATTTTGTAATTATATCGGAATGCGTTGCTTTCTTATTTCGATTCGATTCGGTTTCCTCGCTTACATAACGGCCGCAGCCAGTCGATGGCCGACTTCCGTTTTTGGCGGCAATCTTGACATGATAAAGACACGCCATATAGGATTTATCACCTGATCCTACGGTCTGGCGTGTTGCGAGCAGTGTGGGCATAACCTTGCTGCGTCTTAGCACAGGTCAAGAACGCATAGGTCATCGTTTATTATACAAACAACAGCTTTATAGGTTGCCTATTTGAGCAAAGTCAACTAGCACTTGCAAAAACTATGAGCGGTGTGACACGACGGTTAGTTTATACAAGTAGGTAAACTATTGGTTTTCCTAGGTCAAAACCTTGTTTGTCTGTTTAACCAAATGTCGTGAAATCTTTTTTTATATTTATAGGAAAAATATCTTTTCCGCGTAATATTCAGTAAATCCAGTAATGAGCCTTTAAAGAAGACTGCGGTACTTTAAAATCTTTTAACTAAATACCACACCAAACTGAACGAACCGATATTGATGTGATTCTTTCACTAAACAGTAAACACCATTATGACGGCATTGCGTAATCCAAAACACCCGTACATTAGTAAACTGAAGCCATTAGTAAACTGAATGCCCTGTGATATTGTGTTACTGTGTACTACGGAGACATTATGAGGCTGTTACATGTCCAATGTTCCGAGATTACCAAGACGCTTTAATGCAGAAGTTTTGTTTATAAGAATACAGCTTCCAACAGTGTCATCATTGTTTATAAAAGTGGTTTTGTTTATCGCAGTTTTGTTTATAAACACAAATTTAATACGGTGTACAAACGTTACATAAAGGGGGCTTCTATTAGTCACGACTTTTAGGGAGGCAGAAGAGCTGAATCTTATCGAATCTTACCTTGGGAGAGAGGTGAAGGAACTAAAAGTAAGTAAAATAAAAATCCAATACGTTTACTCTAAAAAGTCCCTGTTGAAAATTGTCATTCAGCACGTGAGATTTGGTTGAGCCAAATCTCACGACATTTCCAAAGGGTCCAAAAAAAATTCATAAATACCGAAGTTATGAAAGCTCCTTGTTCAGGTTATTACGCGTAATTTTACTTTTCAGTACATTTTTAAAGGAATAAAACTTTTCAGGTATAGGTAAAGATATGTAGGTTACGTAGGTAATATTCCATATGTCCCATAGCACCGCAGCCTGTAACCATGTGACATGAATAGATAAATATCTGGCGTGCACAAGAGTTTCGCACGCCGCATAAACAATTGATCACGTGTTACGCAATATTGAGCTAATGCCACCGATGCAATAGCAACACTGGAAACTTCGCGATTGTCGCCATGTTGCAATACCTACATAGTTCACTATGGCTCTGCGACAGCCATACCTTTGCCTCATTATAGTCAAAGAAACAAGTCAAACAATTTCCAGAAAAAAATACTTTGGTAAGAGACCTATTTACTGAAATTTAAAATGGTGAGTTTATCTGAAATTGATGGGTTTTCAGTCGACAACAGTTTTTTTCAACACGAACTGTCCATGAAATAACTTTTAAACCCTTCAATCAACAAGATCGATGTTTTCAAGTCTTAGAATTATCTTCAATGCTCACCAACACTGTAGGTAGGTACTGCCCTGATTTCAGCTTTTTCCATACTCACGTTAATTAATTAAATAGAGATATAAATACAGTGTGCGAATTGTGATACTATCGTACTCTCGTACGCAAAATAACTTGGAATGTAAATAAAACAAATAGGTACTCGTAACTACCAGTATTGAAGCAACAAAGGTAGTCACGACTGTAAATGCCAGCTATATTGCTATTATCCCGATTTGGTTACAATTATTTTGTTATTTAGTGGCTTAAGTTCAAGCCATAATAGCTTGAAACTTCACGATTTAATGCTTCGCAACTAAACGTGATACGATAAATAAGTACCTTCGTTCATCGTCATTCCTCTGGCGTAACTCCCGCATTAGAATTCTGATGTGATGAGTTAATTGTAACCTAAATTGTTTGTTTGATTCATGTTTAGCTCTGACTATAAAACATGTCTCTAGTTTAACATATTTTGTTTAAGAGTAGTGTAGTAGTGTACGATTCTATTTATTACTTAAATTAAATGTATTTATAACATATACCTACCACCTAAACATAAAATTTAACTTTTTACACTTCCTCTCTATGTAAACTTTAACTATGCTAAATGCCAAAAACTAACGTGTCCTTGCTATTCTTAAAAAAGGTTCCCAATACTCTTTCTTTCTAAGTGCCTCGCTTCATTGAAAGTGCGGAACTCCGAACCCAAAAACACCTTTTAACCGATTACTCAATGCATAGTTTCGTTATCTTATTAGGCCATCGGATAATCTCCGGAAAACCCAACGATAACTATCTGCAGATAACGAGTCCGACAGCTAAACATACCCCAAACAAGGTTAGGAATCAATTGAATTAACGACCTCTATCAATTGCAGAGTCGAATTTAACATCACTACACTAGTGACCCGTCGTTGCTTCGCTACACACTTATTAATTCCACGTTAATACAAAATCATTTAGGAGAACAACTGTTACTGCACTGTAAATACTATAAACATGGAACAATCCTTACTTTCCATAGAGTAGGTAATAAAATACTATTAAGTTACTTTCCCTGACAGAACTTAATAAGTAACAAAATTGAGAAACGATTACTTTTTAGAGACACATTTACCAGCCAGAATGGAAAACTAACGTAATGATCTAAGTATAGTATCATATCGATAATCAAGATAATATTAAATAGTTTTATTATTGGCATAAGTACAGGCTAAACGACTGGGTGGACACTTGTGTCAATTGAAAACAGTTGTAGTAACTTTCAATTGCATTAAATAAATATCAGAATGCAATAAAGAGCACTACGATATCCACAAGAAAACTTATGATGGACCCATCTTTCTAATCAATTATCTCGTAACATACACCCGTAGCTGTAATTCATGTAATGTTATCCCGTATACGTTCTAATGAGAGGTTAGGTTTCACTTTCATGGTGTCGCATGGGTGGGTCGTTCACCCCACGAGAGGTAGACAGCCCGAACGCACGACATGCGATTGCCAGACCTCGGTCGGCCGGTCGCCAGTCGCCAGTGGCCAACGCACATCAGACATCTCGACTTTCCTTTTGATAGACGACCGTAGAGATGGAAAGCATTTTCCACGTACGATTTCAATGTACACTAAATTACCCTTACTTACTTTAATGTGGGGTTTCGATAATGTTGATGTGTGGGCTACCACAAACTAACTGGTGTTCAGTTAATTTTCCCTGTTTGACAAGACTTACATTTACGTAAGGCAATGATCGCATCGCGGTCTATCTGTGTGTCTTACTTTGCGACAATAGAAACAGACACAGAAGACAGAAAAATATGTGACAAAGTTCGGTAGCCATTGAAAAGGAGGTACCTAGTTATTGTTGGATTTTGATTGGGCCTGCCCAATTCGTAGACAATATTACTCAAGATAATACGTAAAGATTTATCGTTACGATCTTTATTACGAGTACCTATCAAAAAACTGCCAAAAGTGTAAAAGAAAATATTTTCTTTGTCTAAACGATGCGATGAGTTGCGCTTAAAACGTTTATTCGTAGCTTGGAACCTCCGCTATTATTCATAAATCTATAAAATAAACAAACAGTATCTATTGTAAACAGAAAATGACGAATCATGAACTGTATTTGTGTACATTTTCCTCAACCTCCCTGAGAAGGGGCAGAAGAAACACGCGGGGCAATGACTCTGCTGAGCAAAAACTCGCTCGACTGAGTTACCGTGAATATGGGTCAGTTTCTAAGAGACACCATGTGAAACGAAGTTGAGATCGCGCGTTTCCACCACGCTGCACAATCGGCAAGAAACCTCGTGTCAAATAGAAAAGGCACAAGCCAACAGCCTACCTTATTTAACCACATGACTGATAAAACAATCCAAGTGGGTCATTACTGCCTTTTAAACTTTTTAAGGCCTTACTAACTTTTTCAATTTTATTAATACTAAAGTATCGGTTATAATATTGGACCGCAAATGTGCTGTTTTAATATTTCAATATGAAATAGCACCGAAACGATACAATATTATATGTAAGAGATTGTATGGTAATAACCCCTAACTAGAGGCATTCATAGGTCAAGAAATTAACTCCTAAGCGTGCGGGAGATTAATGTGAATTTTGATTGCTGCATTTAAATTCACCTTTTATAATAATGCCGCAACCGGTTACAGTTCCGACAGGTTAGAAATTGACGCTGTAGATTATCTATCTACAATTATATTGCTTTACAAAGATGTGCTGAAGAATTTCTCCGTTTATTCTTTTCCATACCTACCGCACGTTTATATTGAGAAAAATTGGAAAAGAAGCAAAAATTACACATTTAAGTGTACTATCACTGTTTTAAAGAGGAAATTAATCATAACTTGTTTATTTCTTTCAAATTCGTAGCAATTAACCTTTCCAACAGATTGCGATAGTTATCTCGGCATAGCTCCTACAATTATGTCCGCTCCAGTTACCCAGTGTACACTCGGCTTTATTTAAGTGCACTTGTAATTATTTTCAAATAAACTAAATGCTAATAGTCATGTGTAGTCTGGACCGTGAACAAAATTTAATT
The DNA here is from genome assembly GCA_001278395.1 of Lerema accius. Lineage (NCBI taxonomy): Eukaryota > Metazoa > Arthropoda > Insecta > Lepidoptera > Hesperiidae > Lerema > Lerema accius. The sequence goes on along the minus strand of LGAG01000341.1, from coordinate 406,247 downwards.
ATACATTGAATGCCCGCATGCACCCGATTTCTCTACTTTTATTAACGCTAAATATTTTTTAGGTCTAAAACGTAATACTTACATAAAAATTATTTCTTTGCGCGTAACCGGAAGTTCATAAACCTCTTTTGGTGTATTTTTTATATCTCTCTTTTACTTAACATTTTTTGTAGGGATTAATACCAAGTAGTTAAGTTTACTGCTCACGGAAATTATGAATTAATAAGTTATTGATCTTGGAAATAATTACAGCTGGAATACTTCTTACATCACCTGTTTAGATTTTTTTACAACTGCATATAGGATGATTCAGGCTACACCGTGCCCGGAACGGGCCGTGCCCCGGCCGGAGCACGTTCAAACATTGTGGGTATACATTTTGTATGAAGTAATTCATGCCAGACCGTGTCTCGGCCGGGCCCGACCGTGCGCCGTCCGGGCACGGCCGGGGCACGGCGTTGAAATGTTGGTGGATATTGTTTCCCGGCACCGGCACGGGCCACCAAACAAAACACATACACAGATATAAGAATACACCGAAACAGCCCGGTGTAGCATGAATGACCCGTGTCCCGGCCGAGGCCCGGCCCGGTTACCACACGGTGTAGCGTGAATCATCCTTATTACAGTACTTTATGAGTTTGAGTCAAACATGACACAAGGTGGTCAGTGCAATTTCATACAATCTAATGTTATATCGGTCAATATTACGATTCCTTTGAAGTTGGCTTCAGAACTTTCGTAAAACTGCAGCAGGTACCCACTTATCCATTTTCTTCACTTTCAAGATTCTTTAGATCAAGTTCACTTTTATCACGTATGGTGAAAGTTGCTGATAATTTAGACGAAGTAGACAATTTTATGTCTACAACGAACTACATATTACCTCGTTTTCCAATCGTGTGTAAGCATCTAGCCGACGCTTTTCATAAGATTCAATATCAATTTTTAAGAGGATAGTTAAAAGGTTAAGTATGTATATGAGCTTGCTAACTTTCATAAACATTGTAATCAATAATAAAATAAATTATTAAAATTTATGATTAATAGACAATACACATAAATACTTACTTTAATAAGATTTAAAAATTAAATACTGTAAAAAAGACTTCAATTATAATGACAGAAATATATATTATCTAAAATATAACTTGACATCGTACTAAAAATATTGAACTTTCAGAAATCTTTCACCACGCGCGAAGTTTAATGACTGTCATAATTATTTAAAGCCCTGTATACTAACCAATGAATTACTACCAATTAAAACGTGAGATGACTAGATTATATAACAACCGTTTCGATTAAATAAGAGCATAATAAAACATTAAAAAACTATTACAACTCAGAGCATTAAATTTTATTTAGCTATTAACAAAATAGAAATGAAACTGGAATATAATTAATAATCTCCTTAGTGACTACTTATATACCTAACATACATACTAAATCGTCTGACTAATGACAGACAAGTTGTTAGCGACTACATGTGAGTTTTACTATACGCTAAGATTTGTTTCATGTTGCCGATAGTGACGTTGATTTGAAGCCCATTAAAATGTTCACGCAAAAAATATCTGAACTTTCGAATTTCAACTCAGATTTAATTTATGTAAATCCGTTTTTGCAGGATCAATACAGTGATTATTGATTACAGTCAGACATATGCGCAGAAAAAAAATGTCCAAATTTCTACAGTCCGTGACACGTAAAAATAAATGCAATAGTGTACTTGTTTATATATATCATGGAGGTTTCGTATTAAGTTCCATAGATCCGATTGTATTGCAATTGCATAAGTTATCCATGTTATCCATTCGCCGTATTTTCTTCCGCCTGTTATCGTAAAAAACATATCTATTCAATTATTCATAATTACGATATGGATCCATTCCAATTAGGCGTATTATAGACTCATTATATCATCGAATCGATGCCCACACGTCACGTGCCTTTCTACCAAACAAATGATATTAATTAATATTCCAACAGCAAATACATATCGTATCTATGTTAATAGTCACACTATACTGACATTACACAAGTTGGAAAACTCGCACACAGCCCACTGCCCCAACAATTTCCACTGTCGCTTTCTCTCGTAAATCAATTTGTAGCAAATTCAACGCATTTTTGTGTTTCGTTTTAAAGACACGCTCGATTAGTCGTGTTATTGCTTCGCTTTATTTGTTTACGCATCGTTCACGCTACTTTGTTAAAAACCACCCATTTAGTTTCACATTTCTTTACACATTTAAAATAATGATAATTTTCTTTGTTGCAGATGGCTCCCGTAAGCCAAATACGGATATGTGCCGTGCTGTGGCTGTTCTGCGCTGTGCTCAACACACTAGCAGAGCCCAGTGAGCAGAATACGACTACCACAAAAGCTATTCGCACAACTATCCTACCGTCGAGAACCACGCGCACAGAATTAAAAGTTTCAAGAAGTTTGAACCCTCATGACACGCAGACGTTAAATGTGAGAACGAAGTCGGGTCATGTTACTCAACTTATTGTTAAGAAGAAGGATAAGTCTACAACGCATGGGAGTAGCACGACTCTAGCACCGACAACAATACCGGTAAAAACCACGTTACCTATCACCAAAATTAACAGTTCATCGGAAGAAATCAAAAACAAAACAGACTCGCGAGACCAAAGAAAGCTCAACTTTGGACCGGTCAACAGTGATCTAGCTGGTTTTGATTATTATTTGAACCGCAACAAGCAAGACGAACTTAGCGACATTAAAGCTGAATACGGGAATTGGTCGCCGGTGTCGGTGTATCCTGAATCTCATATCCAAGAAGATGGAGGCAAGCCGGATACAGATCCAGAAACATCCAGCTACTACCCGACATATGACAATGAAAAAAGAACGGAAAATAAAAAAGTGTACATAACTTCCACGAGTTACATGGACTATGGTGGGCCTATTAAGAGCTATAGGTTTGATCCTCATAATCCAGTTATAAAGAATGACAGAAATCCGGTTTACATTGAGGTTGTCAGCACAAAAGTTTCGTCCGATGACGAACAAAAACCTTACAATGTACCTGACCCAGTAATAGTAAGCTCGGATCCAATGTACATTAAAAAAGCCATAGACAAGTACAATAAACGTGGGAGATCCATTCTGACTCTAGGCGATGATGGTATTCCTGAAATTCAGGGCATAAGAGTGCCCGATGATGAGTCTGACAAAAAAACTTGGCGAAATGCTAGAGTAGTTAATGGCGAACTACTGCCCTATCCCGAAGGATATACTCCACCAAAAGCAATACCAGAGGCAGATGTTTATCCTGATTTGTCAGCTACTGAACCTGAACAAAACTTCGGACCTTTTACCAAGGAAGATAATTTTGAACCCAAAGACGGTCCGTTCACCAAATTCGATAATATCAAATTTAATATAGACGATGTAACTGGCACATACATTGCTAACGACAACAATTATCCGTATGTTTATAAACTAAAAAAAGATAATCATTATATAAAATCCGGCTACGGTCCTTTCACTAAAGCTGATAATTCAAAAGTTGCCAACTCGAAACTTATCGAGTACATCAAACAAATAAACGACCAGGAATCGAAACGAGATTACTTCAGTGGACGAAGTTCGAGAGCACACACTGGTGACATGGAGTATGCTGAAAGTCACATACAGCGGCGTATGCTCCAGCATCCCGGTGAGGTGAGCTTTCCTAACTCGATTATGTACACTCCGAAGAATGCTAAGCCAGGGTTTGACGAAAGTGTCAGAAATCCCGTCCTTCAGTACGCTCATCCTGAACTCGGGGTACAACCTGCAAAAGCTACTCGCGACAATATCGACAATTATGAAAACAAAGATAGAAAAATCAAATATTACACGAACGTGCCTAAGAGTGCTCATCCCTACCCTATGGAACCGGTGAATGGATACGGTCAACAACGGTCTCAAAGTAATATTCAAGCTTTACCAAATAAGTATTATGAAGACGAATACAACAAATTCTCTTATTATGACCGTACTCCTAGTGCTAAATACACACCATACAATTACGGCTACTACAAAAGGTTTCCTGAGCCATCGCTGTGGAAAAGATTTACAGATTCTATGAAAGAGACTATTAATACTGCAAGCCAAACTGTACATCAACTCACTAGACCTATTATAGATCCCATTGCTAAAGTAACGCAGCCCGTCATAGATCCGCTCGTTGAGGCAACGCAAAAAATATCACATAACTTGGGATTATACCCCTCTAATTCTTTACAAACTCAGAGATATGCCCAAGACAAGATCGGCGTAGCGGCTGCCGCTTCTGGTGCACCGGCCATGTTACCTGCGCTCGGCCTTATGGCCGGAGGAGCTGCCTTGGGTCTCGGAGCAGTAGCGGTCGGCCGTCTTCTAGATGTAAACCTTATGCGTAGTAGAAATCAGGATGATGACCTAGAAGACGATCCTCTGGATAAGGAACACAAAAGGACGTTTGGTAATGCGCCGTTCGACATCGACAGAAAAATCTTAAGCAGACAAAAGTTCTTCGAAGATAATTACAAAATGCCCAGTGAGAATGTGTATGTTGTGATGTCACCCGACCGTACCGACGGCAGTCGTGCTAAGCGTGATATCTTCAACGTTTTTCATGAGCCATATCAAGGTATCTTTAGGAGTGTTAGACGAAGGCGTAGTGTAAAAAGATCTTTGGCTGAGTCTGATGATATATCTGACGAGTTACAACACATAGACAGCAACCCGACGCCGTCTAGCTTGAACGCGGCGGCCATGGGTCTAGTGAAACAAACAGATTGGAGAGATTCCCAGTGCGCTAAATTCACATTTTGCAAAGTGCTTACATCACAATCCTCGGACTCGATATTCGCGATGGAGAAGAAGATGGAATCGTTGCTCAAAATGTAAGTACTCATTCATGTTTCCCTAGCCGTTACATCATCACGGTCACGCAGCACGTTCGAATGTCGTAAGAGAATCGAATGAGTTGACATGTAAGTTTGTCTTCGTACCGGTTTTATTCCGTTTCATTGCCGTCTATCTGTAATGGTTAGAAACGAGTTTGAAATCGCTGTCGACTGTGTACATAAGCATTTCTACGCCGTTACGAAATCTCCCATAAACGCGAGACTAAATGAAATGTGTTAAAGCATTACAAGTGTCGTAAAACATGAATTGGACGGGTTGTAAGCTAACTCGACTGGCTTTCATGAGTGAAGTAAAAACTAAGCTGAACCGTATTCTAAAGAGTTGAATAGGACTTGCATCACGGTACGGTCATTGTACTCAAGTTAACCGTAAACATCGTTCTAGTTTAACTTTAGTCAAGGTTTACTATCACTAGATAGTTTACGTAACCACTATTTAAGATTATAAATACTTTAATCAATCTAAACGACATACCAATACCTATAAACAGTTTCTTCTAAATACTTAACCATTCATCGATATAAGTATAATGTAATTATTTTGCCTATGTTAAGCATAATAATATTTTTAAAATTAAAATTGAAAAAAAAAGCGAAAGTAGCTATTTAATATCCATAATTATTATACGATTTGCATTTAAAAATTCGCGAGTTGCAAATCTAAATCAACATACTGGTTTCATTAATAAACCTTTACTTCTGTTTTTGATGCCGACTAATGGCATTTATACTTCAACCAATCGCTTTATTTTTTTTCTCCTGATTGATATTAATGGTCATTGAACTCAGCAGGTCTATGGTTTCACTGAGGCCCTAATAGGTACTAGGTATTAGGACCATATTAAATGAAATGTTGCTGTGGTCAACCTTGAGCTAGAAGATGCCAAGTGCTTTTTAAACCTGCTACCTACAAACAGTTTTCCATTGACCATAAGCGGTTACAACCTCACAAACAATCGCGATCATCTAAAGGCTATCTGAAATGACCTTTAAATTGAATGGTAGATATACACAATGATACAATACAACAAAATATAATCACAATATTCCATTAATATCTAAAATCTTTAAAAGTAACCCAATAAAGGTCATAGAATACGAGCACACTATTTACCTGTAGTACCTGTTACCTCCGTATAATCAAGATATTGATAAAAATTATTGTAAGTAGTAAAAATATTTATAATATTAGTATATTTTTAATTTTTCATAGTTTCGGAAAACTTTAGGGACCTCAATATGGTTTTCTTGAAAAAAGATCACCGCAAATATTGATGCCACAGAAGTAAGCTACAATAAATTATTCACTGGTCATTAATTACTGATTTACTTTGCATTAATATGTTTAAAATTCTGTTATCGAGGACACTAAACATTTTAACTAATAATTAATCAACATTTTAAGTCGAAAGTACCTACGTTGTAAAATACATCAATAATGAGAACTGGTTATAGTTAAAAGTATGACGTACATTATCAGTACAAGTTATACAGACATTGTAAGGATAGAAACAAGCGCCAAATCACTCTCTTTCGCATCATTATTGAGCTATTTAAAAACAAAACACCATGCAACTGCAGCACGCGGTGTTTGCAGAGCTTTCATAACAGGGTATCATCATGCAAGCAGTTCGCTCACCACTTTCTCGCGTCACGTAACACTGTCCACCATTTCCACGTGTTACTAATCGCCACGAAATTCACACCAACGAAAGTTCTATGAAAGTAAAAGTTGATACGGAACAATGGACGCAACGTGGAAATCGTATGGGATTGAGATTAGTGCTAATAGTCGCTTTGTTCTGTAATTAAGTCATCAAAGTAATCTCCCACGACGGCTAATATTGTAGCAATTTGGCCTTCTGATGTCGACTACCTTTTTTTCCGCTTCCAGATGTTAAGGCATCAATTTTGCAATTATAATAACACCACCGATGATAGTAGCAATTAAATTATCATCAGGTTACCATGTTTTTATCGCACTATTCGTCTTATTTAAATTGACTGTTATTATATTATGTTACTTGTATTCTTTAAGCTTTCACGTTAAAGATCAGTTTCCTATCATCTAGTTTCTTTTTAACTGTGATAGTTTTCCTAAAGGTACGAATATAGCCCCCTTTACCGTAAAAACATAAGGAGTACAGAAACGTACATTGTAATAATTTGTCTCAATATAAACTAAGCTTCTTCGTAAAAAACACAGTAAACAAACAATTGACTTTGAATTTATGAGCCTTGAAAAATCTACATAATATGTTTTCAAAAATAATTATAACGGAACTTCGGGCCTAAATAAATTAATAAGACTACTACTACTACAAGTCCAACTGAATGAATAACTAAGCAATTATTTATTTATTGAATAATAAACATAATTTTACTTTTTATAGATATGATTACAATAGTAGTTTTATTACAAAAAAAAAATTAAAGGCCGCCTTAACAATTTTCGCGCGCTAGGTTCACTAGAATCATTGTGCATCTCACAAACCTTAACTAGCATTTTTTTCGGTGGTTCTTATGAAAATACTTCACATGTATTTTGTAAAATAGCATTGGTGACATATAGGTATCATGTATTCGGTCGTGCATCACGTTGGTTACTTTAAGCCAAGTTTAATGCACAGTTTGTTTTATGCATGAGATGCACTCTAAAAGTAGTTTTAAACATTTTTAAAGAACATTAGTTTAATTCAATTGCAAATGTTGAATCGTCAATTGAAGTGAAAAAAGCATAGAGTAATATTAGGAAAGAAGCACAGGAAAGAAGTGACACATAATTAACACAGTGGAAATGACTAGAGTTCCTATTATGACGGTTACAAAACATGAAAGTAATAAAATAAAAGTACCTACCTAACTACGTTCAAGGAAAACCGCTGACCGCATTTCTTTAATTAACATCCGACGACTGTCACACACGTAATATCACATAACACTTACATCACTTTTCGAATTCAAACGATGCGAAATAAAAAATGAAATGATCAGTTTTATTTTTTGTCCCGTCAGACCGCTTGCCGCCAAAACGTAACCTACTGCGTTATGTAACAATGATGGCGGCCGCGGCGGCGCGGGCGCGTTCGGATACGCGCATACACGACGCGGTGAAAGTGGCCAAACCACATTCTGCCTCCGGAAAACATATAAAAATTATTTTTAACGACGGAAAACAACGAAAATTTATTTAATACTTGCCATGTTTCTTAAAACAAATAAAAAATTTCCTTAAAATAAACAAACAAATTCAATAGCGCTTTTTATTTTTTAATAGCGCTTTTTTTTAGTTTTTAATAACAATTTTATATGGTAAATAATACTTAAAAATTATAAAAATAATCCAATTGAGAATTAAAAATGGTAATAAAACAAGGGATTTAGTAGACAGGTATCTCTTTACTTCATTAGGAGGTAGTACAAAATGTGTACCTACATCGGTAGAAACATGAGTTTTCAATAAAAACAAAAATACAATGTTTTTTTTTTCTTTATGACTAAGTATGTCGGTATTTTGAGGTAGTTTAATAAGCCTTGTGTTAATATGCTGTGCACATAATAAAAAAAAACTGTGTTAACGCTGAATAAAATGTTATCATCCCGCTTGACACAGTATAGTGGAAAGCAGAACCGGAAACGCGGCTCCGACAGAATGCCCTTCAATGAATCATTCCACTAACGCAACAGCATTTTACGCACCTGTAGTAAAATACTTTTCCTTTTATGAAGCACACACATAAAACGAATATTACGAAAGATTGTGTTGAATAAAAAAGTCGGTCAAGTGCTCGGGCGAGGCGGCGCGCTGCGGTTCCGCGGTGGAAATAATATTATTAGCTTCCTGTACATTCACGGTCCACGGACGACTGGTCGCATTATGACTGATATCCTTCACTTTGTGTGCGTTCTTGATTAATGCTTGGAATTACCTACACCATGCACAGCTGCACCTCGACGGCCAAATTAATAAAATATTTATTTATGAACATAACGTAGTTGGTCCTCCTATAGGCAGTGTATTCAATTAACAACGGGTTTTAAATCCGTTTCGCGTAAATGGTCCATAATAGCCAAAAAGTATTGTTCAGCCACAAGGGATCACTATAACGTTTTTCTTTCTTTTCTATAAAGCCTTTTTATTTTCAACCTCAGATACTCTAATCTCATTGACAGGTGTTCGAAGTAACCAGAACACTATTGTGTATTTCCAGGATTTCCCGAGGAGGAGCGGAGAGTGCAGCGGCGGTGGCGCATCAGCTCGGTGACGTCATGGCGGCCAGCCGGGACCACGACTGCAGCAGGTTCCACTGCGACGCACATTGAACCACTACCACCTTCTCATTCTCACCTTTCATCGTCCCACAAGTGATAGTGATTAAGTATTATTTTCTCTTACTGACACGATTGAGTAGTTTAAGCAAATAATAAGTTATAAAAATCTTTATGAATTGTACGGCAAAAAAATGCAACACTAATATAATTTTTAAATTCCAGCCCGAAGATACATAATGAGACGATTTATTGTAAGTGATAAGACCCGACTATCCGATCGTGTAACGTATTTCTATTTAAATCAGTGAACAGTGCGTTCGAATTTAAAAAAAAAAGAATAGTATTTTTTTTTATGGCGGCGGCGGGCCGCTTTCAGTAGAGCGTTACTTTAAAAAGATAGAAAGAATAGTATACTGTTTTCCGGTACACTATTCTATGGAATAGAAGGCAACGTTTTGTATACAAAAATGGCAACAGTGTGAAAGGTGGTTGTGAATAGGGGAACCGAGTTGCCATTACCGTCGAAGATAATTATTTATTGTATTAGAGTGAGCAATAATATTTATAAATATTTTATTTAAGAGTGTGTGCTCGTTGTCGACAAAATAATGTGCCGTGACTCAAATGTATTAAATAAAATAAAAGTGATGTTAAATATTATTAAACACGACTCTCTTGTCTCAGTTTCTATAATAATTATATTTTTCGCAGTTCACGTGAGCGTGAGTTCAAAGTTCTTGCAATAGATACTTATTATACAGATTAATCGAAAACGAGAGAAACTCAGGCAAAGAGAGTACAAATTAGGTTAATAATATTATTATGGACGGACAACGTATTATTTATATTTTTAAGAATATTGATAGGTGGATTAAAATGGCTTCACTAGGAATTTGAGACATTTAAATTTTTTATTGCCTACATAAGACAATTATACATAGGTAGACATAATAAATTCTTTGCTTAGTTTCATTTCATCATTTACATAATATAAATCATTTTTCATTTTCATCTCATATTTTAACACAGTATTTAGTTCATCATTCATTATAATATTAATTATTCATCATAATACCATCAGTCAAGAAATCAAAATGACAAAATAATCTTATTTGTATTATTAAAACATACATGAATATTGTTGTCTTATGATTATAACTATTAATAATATAGATGTCTACTTTACTGTATTTACCCTTAGGTAGGTATGTGTACGTTTGTACAGTACACTATGCTTTATTACAATTACCTATATTTAATCAATATTTTATTCCAAGTTATAATTTAATCCCTAACTTATTCTAAATGTATCCGTCCAATAATTTATTTATTTAAATTATTTTAGACTGCGCTTTAAGTTGTAAATACGCTTTTCTAGGAAAATGTAAATTATTTATTTATTTTTATAACAAAATAAAAGAATTGAAGTAAAAGAAATATGATTATTTTATTTTTATCGAATATTTTTATAATTATAGTAATTGAATAATACTTTCTTTGAAAATTTAGTAGCGATAGCATGTTACCTCGTGTTATAGTGACGTCATAGCTCACTACTCTTCTGGGATCGTCGGCGGTACTGGCGCTGAAAAATATTAACAGTCAGTTGTCGACACTACAGCAAAAGATTGACTACTAAGATTGGCATCATTGTGAATTTTCCAACATACTAACAACTCTAGTATCCATCTATCATACATCGTGGCCGATTTAAAAATGTAATCAAGGACTTGTCGTGTATTACCTCCCTACTACTTAAACTTCGTTTTTACAGCAATCTGCTGCTAGGATACAGATTAGTTTCCCACGGATACCATCGGATACGGAGACGGATGGGTATCCGGCGCATCATTACTGTGTACCATATTACCTTGGTCCCCCGCGCCCTCCTCCCCGACGGGCGGCGGCCGCTCCATGGCAGCTTGTTCTGCTTCCAGTATCATGTTGCACTCCTTGCACGGATGTAGTTCCTCCTCGAACATGTATAGCTGAAACACACGAGTTGTAGCACCATCTATTATTCCTGATCAGCCGGGAATCGAACACTGAACCGCGATCTCAGCATGATTACTATCAACAGCTAAGTAGATTCTGCTACCTATTTGTCGCTGACACGAAAAGCAAATCGGATCATGATTTTAGACCAGTAATAAAGTACAATCAGCGACCAAAAAAAGTCCTCATTAAATAAGTACCAAAATTAATTTTGGTAGCTTTTTTTGTTTTTTTTACGGTCAACATAATGAGGGTTCGAAAATAGGAGTCAGTATGAATATAAACAAGAAAAGCCTATAAGTACCTACCTATGTCATAAATAGCTAATCAAATTATAAACATTAAAATATGTATTACAACATTAATTAAATTTTTGTGTAATCTGTGTTAGGTGTCCCATAAATAATTTTTTTTTTCATCGAGACAGAAAAAGCACGATTTGGGGCAATATTGAAATTACGTTTTGTATGTAATTTTTATATTAGTGAGGGGTCGCATATAAAGTAGGTCCTCACCCGTCCGTCCCGGCCGTAGTCGGTGAACTTCCTGGTGGGGGCGGCGAGCACCTGCAGCGCCGGCGCCTGCTCGCGCGTCGTGTGCTCCGTCACCAGCGTGTGCGAGCCGCCGCACCAGCGCAGGCACGTGTGACTGGGGATCAAGTTAACATGGTCAATGGAGCTCAAACAAAATATCATATGTAGATCAACAATAAGGGGTTGAGTAACAGTGCATTTTTCGAAAGCACTTAGTAGTTAGGTACGTCATCGCTCCTGTCTTGAAAGCGA
>LGAG01000341.1:346787-360602 GCA_001278395.1 Lerema accius | reverse complement strand
TTATGTAACTTGAACATTACCGTCCCGTGACCGTAAGTTTAAGCATTGTTTATTACTTAGGTATCTTGATGATAATTATTGTTACCTGTATTATCACCGTACCTAGCAATAATTCAACTATTATGTAGTGTACACTAACGATAGGAAAAATATTACTATTAAGTATAGCTAATAATAATGGTGACATAGTAATTTATATCTTGCAGTAATTTTGATAACAGCTCTTACATGACGATCCCTAAATTGATACTTTTTTAATAAAAATGTGTAAATTAAATATTTTGCTTTGTCTCGAATATGCAGATGGTTATAAGAAATATCTACTTATGTTATTGTTTTAAAATGATTAACCTAATTTTTATTTTTGTTTGATCACAATTATTATTTTTATTGATTAATAAATAGAAACTACAATAAATTGTTTGTTTCTCAACGTATCAAATCAAAGCAAACAATAATAAACCTAATAACAATTTAAATCTATTTTTTTTTCAGCGTTTAATGACGCGCAAAATAAGGCAATTATATAGGCGCATGATATATTATGTGTAATTCCGTCGCAGATATTTGATTTTTTTCAATAATATAAGATGAATCGTTGAATTACTTCAGTTTTATTTAAACGTAAACCAAATACCCACATAACATAAAACAGTAATCATTTTAATAAATCACAACATAACATTGGCTGGAAACCTCACATGGACCATGACGTAAGCTTAAAAATAATATATCACAATTTATAAAATAATGAGTATGTGTACCTACCTATTAAATATGAATGTAATTCGTGACAACAGATAATCGACTAGATAGAAAACTATACTCGTAATGTTATTGTATAATAAAACCCGTGACTAACGATCAAGCACTGAGTTCTGTATCTCTAGACAAATTCACTTTCTGTTGACAGTAAAAAGAAATATTCAAAATTGGCGCCGCGGTCCAAAATGTAGCAAAGGACGCCATTTTTGTGTCGCGTCTTCCCATACATTTAGAAAGCTGAGTTTGGCGTGAGCGTCAACAGAGAATATTTGTCTAGAGTAATACCATGATATAGAGACTGCCAGTAGTAAAAGTAGTATGTACAGTGGTACACATTCGAAACCGAAATCCGTATCCGTACAAAATGTCTGTCTGAGTGCGTTGTTAGCGCGCTCACTGTGTAGTTTAACTTCTGTTAGTCTGTATACTGTGGTTATAGGATCTGAACCTCTAGCCCAATTCCCTTTCCTTCGAACGCCCACGCCAAACGCTGTCTAAAAATGTATGAAACTGACATTAGGCGCAGAAAAAAATGGCGTCGTTTACGTCATTTCCATACATTTTTGGATAGCGTTTGGCGTGAGCGTTCGAAGGAAACAGCATTTGTCTAGACTCTAGCTAGAGGCTCAGAGCAGCGAGCGTGGTCGCGGCGCCGCGCCGACCTCCTTCACGAGCCAAAACCCGTCGACGACTCGTCCGTCGAGGTCCACCGACACCTGCAACAATTTATATTAATAATTTCGTCGCGGGGTACGCTAGACCCGATCAAAAACTTATAAGAATAACAAAACATAAAAAAATATTCATTTCGAGTCGACAACACATATCCACAAAATTCGGATTATGGAGTATTGCGTTAAATTCTAATGGCACTGACAAACAAATCGCATTCGCCATCGTGGTCAGTTAATAACAGTCAGTTATCAGTTATAGTCACTTTCACATATAAATAAAATGATATGTCACGAAACTTAAGTGGCAGACGAAATTTTACGCGAGCGAAGCAGCGGGCAACAGCTAGTTATAAATAAACACACACTACACCTATCGGTCAGCATCTTCGGCAACTCTGCTAGTACACATTGGACTCTACGCCACCCGATTTAGAGTTGACAATACATTTTGTAACAAATGTTTACGAATATTGGAAGAATCTCTTGTACATTTTTTTAAACCGAGTAGATAAACTACAAGCAGAACAAAAAAACAATTATTAAAAGGTCAACCTCCTGCCGTTTGAATTATCTTTCAGCAGTATCATTATAACCTCAGGCTAGCATTTCATATTGATATAGCAGCCATAATGATAAACAAGTGCGTGTCGCACTCACACACGAAGGGTTCCGTACCATTATCTTAAAAATAATTCACGTTTTTTGAAAAAAAAACATGTTTATTGTATGGGGACCCCCCTTTTTTTTAAATTTTTAAAATTCTTGGCATTCGTAAAACTATAACGACAACGGAAATAAATATTTAGTGAAAATCTCAGCTTTCTAGCTACCACGATTTGTCAGATACAGCCTGCTGACAGACAGACAGACAGCGGCGGCTCAGTAACAGGGTCCCATATTTACCTTTCAGGTACGAAACATTAAAAACGAATTAGCGTGGTAAGTGAGTCGTTAACAAGTGTGATAGAACCTGCTCGATGTTGACGTGTGTGTTGTTGAGCGCCTTGAGCCGCGTGTAGCCGTAGTCCTGCGAGCGGGCCGCCGACCACGCCGCCGCGCGACCTGCCATTTATTACAAGCTTTTATTTAGTTTCACCTGCCCCTATGTTTGTAATGAAATCTTGCAAGCTAAATTTCACCCACTTCCCGGTGTCCGATTGAGTTAAAATTGTACACACTGGTCCAGTCCTGATGACAATGCATGTTTATAATAAGCATGATGTGATACTGCTACCAGGATTGGCTCCAGACGATTGAACTCCTCAACGGTTAACAGTAGGGACTTGAAATTTTGCACTTTTTAACTTTTTAGTTCTATTTCTTATGAAGAAGTAATAAAAGCTTGGTTTAAAAAAAAATTTAACTTTAGCTTTTTAAGACAAATTCATTCTTTACTATTTCTAACATCTAGCTACTTTATATTGTTGTATTCGTTGTTTTAGAAGGAACACTGCAATAAACTTAATTAAGTACGTAATTTTAAGGGAGACTTTCTATTGCTTTCGATTTGTGAACCGAATATATAAAAAAAGAAGATTGTGGACGCTTCTTCTCAGTTTTGTCGTAGGTGTTTGAGAAATTATGATTTTGGTTGGCTACTATACGATGTCGTTTGCTCAAAAAAGGAACATTTTTTAAATATTAAATTTAAATCAATTTTCATGATCGCTAAGTTTTGCACTGAATTAGAGCACATTAGAGACGGAAACTATAAAGATGAGAAAAATGATTGTCACTACTCACTCCTGAAATGGTCCCGCCCCTCCTGGCAGCCGGCCGAGCCTGTCACCAGGTGCACGGGTGCCCTGCGGGGTACAAACAAACATCATACACGTTTCTCAACTTACTTTTCTCTCATCCAAGTGGGTGGAGTAATTTTAACATCTAGATCTGCGAAAATATGATGTACATACTTAGTAGTACTAACTCGAGTGTACTTGGAAAATCAGCAGATCAACGTGACGCAGTACGATTTAATCCTCAGAAATCAACTTTCTGCACTTCTCCATGGAAACTTCAACTATTCCGAATCTCAGTCGTACGTGCCTTTATCATTCAACAGAGACCACAGTCGATCTCTCGTATTAATAAATAATGGTTGGGATCTCAATGTGTGCAAGTTTCCTCAATTCTTTTACCGAAGCGATTACTAAGTATCCAAATTCTGGATTAAATAACTCTTTGTTAATAAAAGCCGATTCAATTGGTCGGCAACGCATTGGCGATGTCTTATACCTGGCCTCTGTTACAACACTAATCTGCTCATCTACTATTAAAATGTATGAGTAATTTTGTTCTTAATTTTGAGTTCTGTGTTTACTACTGCATAACATTTATTACTGTATTTAGTACTATTATTTAGTACCATTAATTGATTCAAATGTTTTTGTATACCCGAAATGGTAAACAAAGTAAGTAACGATCTAATAATTTCTCAAAGGCGTATTGTCGCTGGAAAAAAACAAAAAAAGTTAATATATTTTTTTATTAATATCAATTACATAATATGTTATGTAAGTACTAAGACTACTAAGTAGACGATAATTATTGCACAATATATTAAATCCGGACATAACTCCACCACTTAAAGAATGGGACCGACATGTTGTTCGTTACTATATGCGTCTCTTTCGAACACTTGTTTAAACTTTGTAAGATACGTAAAAATAAACGTAAAACGTTTTGTACTCCCATTCTTTATGTAATGGATTATTTGACAAGTGATTCCGGAGTAGTTCATATTCATAAAAAATAGCACTAAAGAATTATTAAGATTTAAGATCTAATATATTTTTAAAAATAGAATATTTAAAATACAAAAATAATAGAATTACAATTATTTAAATTAACATTTAATTAATAATATCACCAATAAAACTTTGGAAGTGTTTTCGCTAATAGCGCGGAATGTTCCGATCTATAACATCATATTATGTTAGGGACTACTAACGGCTTAGCGCTTTAATTCACGTGTAACTAATGGCACTACGCTGATCCATGCGGCACCATTATTATTTCTTTTTTTTAATTTATTTATTTAAAATAAGTTCTTGACTACAATCCCACTTACTAGTAAGCGGCGATGAAGAACAAAACGTATTTTACTAATTTAAAACAGCCTATTCACCTCTTCCTTAAGACTATCGGCTTTAAGCGATAAATCAGATCGGAACTCTATAAATGTAGGCACGGTGTGACGTGCATTTTATAGTGTCAAGTATAGCGCTAGGCCGTTAATCACTAACTATAATAGTGACAAGTAGTTCGCTACAGCTGCGTGTAGGCGGCGTGCGCGGCCTTCACGATCCACACGGAGTCGATCACTCTCCCCTTCAGGTCCACATCGACCTGCAAATATAACAAACCACGTCATTTTTATCTAAAATTAGCAATCGCGCTCAGCTACGCGCGCGTATTTTTCCCCTGTTCTGCAATTCTTTTTTTTATTGCTGCTTCTCTCCTATTCATCTTAGCAAAAAGTGTACTTAAATAAATGTATAGAGTAGGGTCGTGCAGTACCTGTTCGATGTGTAGATGCGTGTAGTTGGGGGCGAGGAACCGCGTGTAGCCGTAGTCGCTGGAGCGGAAGGCCGACCACGGCGCCGGCCGCGCTGCAATCATATATATAACGGTTTATATATCATTTCCTCGGTAATATTACAAGTCATTATTCAACACAAAAACAAAAACTATACTGCTAAACTTTTTTGAGGGAGTTACCATAATAAAAGCATATAAAGCAATCGAGAAAAATGCAATGATGACTTATGTTATATTATAATCTTTAAATCGTTTATTAATTCCTAAAACGAAATAAACAATTTGACTTTACGTTTACGAATAAAAGAAATATTATTTATTTAATGTTAAAATTTGTATTTGGGTATTGATCTACTTTAAGGAGTACGCAATCCTAATTTTTGGTACTAACAATAAATAGCAGAAGGTACTTACGATTAAACTTGTCGGTGTCCTCCTGGCAGCCCGCCGAGCCCGTTATAATGTGCACGGGCGCCCTGAAACATACAAACAAACTATCAAATATACATATTACATAGTCATACTGAAATCATTAACTATTTCAGTTGTTGACATGCTGAGAATAATATTGTTACTACGCTATTGTACGTAGAATAAATAAGTAAATATACTAAAAACTTATTTTACTAACTGTCCCAGATGATTATATTATGTAGACGAATCCAAAAAATTATTAACAAGCAACAATTTTATGCAACCTTTACTGCCCGGCATGTATGAATGAGTTTTACAAAAAATACGACAAAGATTATTTTTATTTTATTTTATAATGTAATTTATATTGTAAATTTTCATGTTAGTTAACAGAGCTATTAGTTCTGAAGACGAAATTAATAATTTTAATTTGAACGAGGTATCCTAAAAATCATATAATTCCTTATATTACGGCTGAGTTGTGCATGATAATAAAAAAAAAAGATTTTTTACAGTTCAAAATAACTGAAAATAAAATCAAAACGCTTCGAATGTGCTACAGAAATAGTGTTAATGTTTGGAAAAACAAAAATTTTGATAAAAATATTAAACACGGTTTACCTTAAATCAACAAAATTATTTGTTCATCGTCCCGACACAAAACACTGGCGCGTTTAACGATATTTCTGCGGTAATATTTGATACAGCCTGAAGGACTGATGAAAAAAATAAATTTGATCACAATTAAATGGTATTTCATTTTTAGCCTACTATAACTAATTGGTTGAAATTATAAAAGATCCAAAAATTGCATCAAATTATAGAGATTATTTTTATGCTTACAATATGTACGAGTAAAATGCATCTATACTTGTGTTAGTCACTGAATTCAAAAACAATTTAAATAGAAGAATAAAAAGTTGTATACATGATTGTCCTTTAAAATGATTACAGCTACTTGATTTTTTTATATGGAGCTACCCGACAAACGAGCAGATGGTAACACCAAATAGGACATCAGTACACAGAGTACACCAAAAGAATCACCGATGCGTTGCCTGACAACCGGATAAAAAGGAGGAAAGTATTAACCCAGTGGGTCCACGAGCCCCTTTTGCACCCACAGCAGTGGTTGTGACGTGCACTGACCTCGGGTTGACGTAGGGTTGCGTCCGCGACCCGTTGTAGACGCGCTGGTCGTAGAGCGGCCACGTGCGCTCGTACGAGTGCTCGTGCGCCCAGATCACCAGGTCCACGCCGAACTCTTTCAGCAGCGGCTCCAGACCTACACACACACACACACACATTTTAAATAATATTAGATAATCCGGAGAACTCCGTATTACTTACCAATATAATATATACGGTTTTTTATACTTAAAAAGTTAATTGCCGTTTTTTTTTGCAATCTTAACATATTTTTTCCACTTTTAAATCGCTTATTTTTTTTTATTTCACTCCATTTACCGTTAACGAGCTTTAATCGTGTCTCAAAGCAGGTGGACTCTATATTGTGGTTTGCAGGGAATTCTAATGATGCTTTATTATTGGTGGCGTATTTTATTAATTATTAAAAAAATGCCATACATGTGTTCATGTGTGTGTATATGTTCTGCGAGCATTAGCATGCGCGCGTGAAGGCGTATTTGTGTGTTTGTGTGCGTGAGACTGCGTGTGTGTGTTCCACTCACTGTAAATGCCGAGGAAGGGCAGGCCGTTCCGCGTGTACTCGACGGCGCAGTCGATGTCGTCGGAGTTGCTGCAGTACATCGGTCGGTGACCGTACAGCACCAGCCACGGCCGCCGCGCCCTGGGGGGTCACACACCCGTGACAGCTGGGATGTTGACGGCCGGGGACAACCGATTAAGAGGTTCGAACACTCGTATGATTAATATAAGTAACCGAGCGGTTGTTGACTTCGCGCTACGTACAGTTTGTCTGCCCCTTCCACCGTCCACAAAGATAGAACTCATGCCTACAGCCTTATAGGTAGCTTGGCTGTTACTTTACTACGTAATTCTTAGCGGTTTGATTATCACACTCACAATAGCACTATGTAGGTGTTAATGCGTTTAGTACAGTTTAAATGGTTAACAGCAACTGCGATGACTATTGCGCTAAACTGTTAACATTTACGTATAAAACTAATCCAATGTTCTGGACATTGTTATAATGGAAATTTTGCAATGTTTTAATGCCATCAACATCCCAATTAATACGAGTAGTTATTATTTACATGTGGACATACATTAAATTGTTATTAAAATACCATACTAATACATCTGTACCAAAATTATTCGCGACTCCACCAACAGAGCTCCATCTACCGTGACAACAGCGACCGCGGCTGCCAGCAACCCAACCTCGCGTCGGACAATTATTACACGAAACCCGGACATTTGGGCGATCTACACTTTCCCCGGACATTTACAAAGAGTGCGTAAACGTAATGTTTTAGGATGTGTTGCATGTAAAGTGTCGCTGAGTAAAGGCCCAGAGCCGGGAAACATTTCATTTTCCCCGGTGAGCAGGCTGGCAACACTCACCGCAGCCGAGGCGCGGCAGTCCGACGCGGTTGGGCAGGAAGTGGTTCCAGCAGTCGTCGGCCACGTTGCCACAGTACATGGGGCGGTGGCCCAGCAACACTAGCCACGGCCGGCGACGTCTGTCGGCCAATGTGCCAGCTGCCTTACAGTGGAACTTACCAATCTTCAACTTATCTCATATTGTCACTTCGACAGCAAGGAATCGAATCTTGTCGAAGTTATGTAATTACAAACTAATATTTGGAGTAGGTAGTTGATACTCTCACTGAAAATATTTATGTATATAAAAGATTTTTTTTGACTCGACCAACTGTTTCTTAATTATTTAGTAAATCATCAATATCCCAAGTTTATTTTAAATCCATCACTTCTCCAACTGTTTCCTCATGAGCCACCAGTTCTCTACCTCTATGTTATTAAACCATGAGTTCTCCAAACTGCCTTTGACTAACCAAGCAATACCAGCAACTCTTTTATACACAATCATTGGTACCCGAACCATTCTTCTACTAAACCACCAGTTTCCTGTAACAAACCAACCTGTTCTCCGGTGTATTGGCCTCAGCGAGGTCCCTCCGCAGCCAGTCGAACTGGTTGATGAGCATCTTGACGCCGTAGTTGAGGAAGTAGTAGTACTCGGTGGAGATGGACACGAAGTGCACCGGCCCGAGGTCGAACGAGTAGAACATGCTCTCGGAGCTGCCCGGCATCGAGAACCGAGCGCGGTAGTTGCTGAAGTTGCTGGGAACAGAATGAAAGAGTGAAGTAATAAAGAAAAGAATGAATGAACGGATGAATGTTTGAAACAATGAATGTACCACTAGATACCAATATAGAATAGAAATACTTTAAAAACTATATAATAGTCACAGGCATTGGACAGTATACCATAGTACTTTAGTCTGTAGTTTTGCTTCTTATGACGAACTACAAGTGGGATAAATACTAACGATTACTAACCGGACTAATGACATTCACTAACATTAACTCCCGTGGTCCCCACCCTAACGAATTAACGACAACTAATATTCTTATTAATATGTATTACTAACAGGACCCACGAACCAATTTACAGTCCTCACTAAGAAGTCCTACCCGAAGTTTGTTACAATGTCCATGGGCGGTGTAGGGGTTGGTAGTACTGTCAGCTTATTTGCTATCTTGAAACCATAAAAAAAGTACTAACTATTTCTCCTCGTGGTTTCCCGGGCACACCATGTAGGGCACCCTGGAGGCGAGCG
This sequence comes from Lerema accius, assembly GCA_001278395.1. Lineage (NCBI taxonomy): Eukaryota > Metazoa > Arthropoda > Insecta > Lepidoptera > Hesperiidae > Lerema > Lerema accius. The sequence goes on along the minus strand of LGAG01000341.1, from coordinate 351,421 downwards.
GCTCGATCTGCCTCATGAACTGGTCTCCGACCAGCGCGTCGTCCGTGTCCATGTCGTACGCGAAGTCGCCCACGTGCAGGATCACGTCGAAGTGGTCGCGCTCCGCCTCGTCTTGGAGGTACGAGAGCGACTGGACATGTCACCACAAAGACGTCAATTACAAAGAAAGACATAAATAAATTTTATTAGGGATACTAGTGGACCCGCCCTCGCTTCGCTTCGGTGTACCTTTCACCTGGTATCTCGCGGTAACAAAAACGTTTCCCTAAACAAAACTTATTCTAAATTACGACTTATCATAGTCTTCATATAAGCAAGAAACATTCAATATTAAATAAAATAAATGTGTACTATTGTATGTTTTATCAATATGGCTGACCACGTCAGTCATTTACGTCCCATACAAACTTTAAATTGTAATAACTTTTGATAGAGTGGACTGATTTAAATAAGAGTTAAGGATTATGAATCTTTTTCATCCATTGTTCTGTCAGATTAGCCGTTTTGGCGTGATGCTCTTTGAAATACAGAGCCCCCCAACTTTAAATTTTATTATAATATGTGTATAGCTAGTCAGTATCCTCACGTGAGCGTTCTTGTTGCCCATGTCGCCGTAGATGGCGGCCCGCACCGGCCACGCGTCCCCAGCCGGCGGAGTCTTGAACGACAGCCGCTCCGACCAGCCGTACACTGAGCCCGCGTGGTACACTGCAATCAACATACTAATTAATAATATTATGTACCTCAAATTCAAAATCATACACTTGTGTACAGCTTTTTGTCTAAGGTACTGCTGTTAAAAAATTTAATTACATTTACAGCATTTATATTAAGTTAATATGTACATGGTTCTTTGCATGATGCAATGCTCATGGTGGGGCCTTTTATGAATACGTAATTCTAACGCGAACTATTTTGAAATTTGGCATACTTAAAGTTAAACTGGAGATGTGAGATGGAATGGAGAAAAAGTCCACAAAGTATTTTATGTGTGATATTCAATAATATACATTTCATTTAGAATATTAATCAAATCACATACTCTTAGTTTTCTTCATAATGGTGTTGTCATAAAAAGTTGTAAAAAAGTTGATTCTTAAAATGAGCAGTATACAAAATAATCAAGTAAGTTTAAAAATCTCTGTTCGAAACAAAGATAATGAACATACAGCATTGTAATTAACAAACCATATCTAGTATTAAACTTGAGATCAGGCAATAGCACCCGATGTATCCACTGCCTCCTGTGAAGGTTTCCACCGTCAGTGAACAAACTCCTGGTGCCCTGGGCTTCCTGATCCATGTCTCCGATCCCATACTGCACCCTCGTCTCATGTGTGTCGTTGAATGTCGACCATGTTACCACTATGTCGTTAGATTTAGCTGAAATAGTTTTTATAAAGTAGTCAATGAATGTTAGGTCACGGAGATCATAAAAGAATTTTTATTTACATAATGACAAAAAGAACTATAATAAAGGATGTGGGGACAAGAATAGCCAAAGAAAAGACAGATGGATATATTGCACCGACCCCATATAAAATAGGATAATGTACAGGGATAAAGAGAAATGGTAAATAGTAGTAAATAAGCTTGTAGTGCCACTGTCTCCTATTACTTTTTTACATAAATTTACTCCTTAATAATAAATTAAATTAAGCTTCATTAAGTATGTTTAGTAATGTATAAGTTTCATGATTTATTCAAGTCAAACTGCAAACAAAAAATATGCTAAAAATAATGCCTACACTGCTTGTGACTATATTGTTATTAAATAATAATATTAATGTTGGTTTATCTTGAACTAGTTTATCCATTTGTTATCTATCACTTGGTCTCTTCATCCTGTCGGGTTATCATTAGCAAACATGTTTTGACCGCAGCAAATAATGTGATTTCTAATGTACTTGGCTGTACTCATGAATAAATAACACAATTATTTAACTCAAGGATAAAACTTCAATTACCAAGTCTAATTTACAGAATAGAGCATAATTACAATCAGTATTACAAATCATCACTATTGGTAGTTTATGATTTTATGTATGAATCAATATAAAATATATAAAACAATCCCTCATGACAGTACATTGATTCCCTTTAATTTAATTTTCCTTGTCTTCAAATGGTATTTGTAGTTTGATAGCTTTGATTGCTTAGGTCAGTCTTTCTCAAAGTGAGCAAAGTGATTGAAGAAACAAGGGTAAAGATAATTTAACTTACAAAAAAACTTAGATGGCACACTAAGTTTAAAATATTAAAGTAATAAACAATTCTCAAAGTGGAAAGTACCTAAAGTATGTTTAAGAACCTCCTGGTGTAGGTTACATTAGTATCATTATTGTTTTCAGGAGGGTTTCCTAAAGATTACTACTATATATAATCGGTGGTAGCTAAGCATTATTATTATCTTTGGTTCGACCTCATCATTATATAAATTGATCAAATGGGTTTGTCTTTCAAGTCATTCATACAATAAAATATCTCTTTATATGTAGGATGCCAGTAAGATGTCTCCTAACAGTCTTATTATAAAATAAAACTAAATTATAATCTATTGTTACTAGTTTAGAACTTACACAATGTATAATTGTAATAAAATTGTAACCTAATGGACTAGTTTCACTGATTGTAAAAGTAAATAATCAGTTTTATGGTACCTACCTATCATTTGTCAAGAAAAGTAATGTAAAATTACATTAACAAATATCTCACATTCGCTTACGAACTAGTATTACGGTTATTATAAAAATAAATAATGATCACCATACACAAAAACTTGGTGAAACAATAAGTAGGTATTTCATGAAATATTTTATTTGAAGTTAATACTTACATCCAAAAGCTATATGAATTTGTTCCGGCTGACAATACCCACAATCGTAAGCAGGACCAGGGATTGCGTTAATTAAACCGCAACAGGCTCCGAACATCAATAGAATAAATAAATTCCCCATTTTCTATTGTATACCACCGTAGCCACTTATCGTAACAATTCACTAAATAAAAAACGCACCTATGCAGAACAGCAAACGGATTACAACTATGAAGCAAAACTATTAATAATTAATAGGTAATTAAGTACGGTACACGATATGCGAAAACGTATGCTGAAATTGTTTTGAAAATAAAACAAACAAAACTTAAGCCAACCCCACCACAATATCTGTCGCACCACCACCATAAACAAACCACAGACCACAACCACAAACAAACACTACCATAGAGATGTCAACAGACCACTATCTATACAATCTGTCAATTGTTTGTGTGTATTCCATGACATTTGACTAATAATAGTGATGGATATAAGTATTTGTAACTCAATATCGATTAATAGGATTTTTTTTTAAAGTATATTAAAAATTATATATGATGTTCGAATGTCGTAGTATCGAATGGAAAATCCTGTAATGCAAAATAGTACAGCTTTCGGCCGCTCGGAGAAAAATACTCTAAATAAAAATTCCGATCGGTGTCCAAAATATGAAGGTTTTAAAAATACACACGTTTTATTGACCTTAATACTACACTTTCATGTACACCACGTCCCCAAATTGATGAAATTTGATGCGTTTTTTCTGTTATCTTAATCCTTATAGACATATCTATCTTCTTCGTCTTCTTTTCTTTCGATTCACAGATCACCCCCAATAGATTCCGCATTGAAGGCAACATTTTTTCACCACACATATGTGCATTTGCACTTATAAAGATAATGCGGTCAAATTGACAAATTAGTGTCAACCAGACATCAGACCCGTGACAACGTACATATTTTCGCGTTTCATAAATATACAAAAATATTTTATTTATTAAAAATTAACAAAAATGACTAGCTGTGCTGTTAAATGGTGTGGAAAAAATTCAAGGAGCTCAAGTTATAAAAAAAGATGGTGTAACACTTCACAGGAAAGTTACAAAATTCTAAAATATGTAGATGTGCAGAGTTCAAGTTATAATGGTTACTTAGTAGTAAATCACAAAAAACGTGCATTACGCCCGTTGATGTCTTTTTGACAAACGGCTGCCCTTTAAATAGCCAATCATAGTGCACTAGCCGCCCCCCGCGCAACCCGCACGTTCCGCCAACTTTGGTGAATCCGAAACGGAACAAAATTTTCAATATGCGGTATCTATTGGGGGTGATCTGTGTTTCGATTATAATTTTAAACGTGTCACATCCCTTTCATAATGTGCCAAAGTCAAAAGTGTCATCTGCTTTACGTAGTCTGTGTTGAAAACTGTTTACACTTTACATTTACAGTGATATTATCTGTGATTATGATTTTGATATTAATTCAAATTATAGAATTTAAAACTCATATCCTTTACTAATTACAACGAAGTGTTTATATAGCTTTATATGGAATCAAAATGTACATGAGTTAAATAATAGCATACAAGAAATAAACGCGGATAACCCAGTGACATTGCAGTTTTGTATTCGTAAGTAAAACAGACGAATTGCACCTAAAACTTTGAAATTAAACATCCATCTGTAAGCCGACAGTAAATCTTTAATTTTGTCTGACAGCCTACTTATACTTCGTTTTTTTCGTCGTGACATAAAAGGTAAACAATCTTACAGCGTCTTTTTTATGTAATTATCGATTTAAAATTATCTTTTTTGT
>LGAG01000341.1:306215-326230 GCA_001278395.1 Lerema accius | reverse complement strand
CTGAAAACTGTTCTCATTCGTTCGTTACGTCATTTAAATCGATTTAAATTTTTATAACCTCAGGCACCTGTTATGCAACCGCAATTACGACACCGATAATAGCGTGGTCTAAGCGATCAGGTGTTATCGGAACGTTCTCATTGAATAGTTTCGACACTTCGATTTGGATGGTTCGTTATCTGCAGGTACTTTACCTGGAAGATAAGCTGACGTTTTTAATATTCCTGCTATCTCGCCTGCGTTCTGTTTGTTCCAATATACTGATATGATATTGATCGGTTTAACAAAGCTTGGAAAGATAATCGCCCCAATCACCTGACATAGCACTTCGCTATTTTCATTGGTGGATATTGTTCTAGACTTCGCCATTAACAAGGGTAATTAGCAACCCACAATTTCCAGATAGTTTAGATAAAGCGCATCAACCAGCAAATATTTTGCGGGATAAATAACTATCTAAGGCTGCATCTGATGAGATACTGAAAGCCAAAGGAAGTCTTTGACGTAGTCTATATTTAAAATCAGTAACAGTACCTCATCCTGATATTAGGTTGGCTGTCTTTACTCATGTGTACTATGTGTAATATATAATACTATGTGTAATATTGTCCATATGTATGTACTGACCGACGATCGACGAGACGTTTGTATATACATACGACGTGCGTGTATTTATTTATGTTTAGCAATTTTACGGCAAACAAAACGAAGTTGATTATATGTGTGGAATAACACAATGGCAGTAGCGAATTGTTGTTAATTATTACATTTGTCAACGTCGCTATCAATGTCATAGAGACCGACCTTGAATTTACTATGTAACGTTCCTTCAACTTTCTAACCATTAATTTGTCTTCTAATAATGTCGATCTTTTTGACTTTCAAGATGTTAGAGGTAAGCTGGTTGGAGCCCTCATTCCCTTGCTATACCACGTCGTTCCCCGATCAATAGGCGTCAACCAATCCTTGGTCCACACCCAGTACCAGTGCGTTACAACTTCTTAGTTGATGTCGTAGCATTGGTCATTATAATTACATTATATGGACAATTATACATGTAATACTGGCGTGACGTTGATGATGGCGTTTCAATGTATGTAAACAAAAGGAGCCATAAATGTCGAGTACATAATTATGAATTCAACAGTCATTGTTCGTTGCTCTATAATTTGAAGCTAAATAGCCTAGAAAACATACGAACAAGTATACGCGGTGTCTTATCTAGTTCGTACACACTTTAATCCAGTTAATACTACACTATTGTATATATCATAATATAGGAGGTGAGTCGCCAATAACTTGAACTAAGGTTCATACGCTACCACGTGTCCAGAAATTTGCTTATGTATAATTAAGGTATAGAACTTTAGTGACAGATATACTGCTAGAATATCCGTTCACCAAAATCCAGTTTCACAACACAAAATGATAAAGTACCTACTTATTTAACGGATGCAAAAATACAAACAGAGATCAAGAACTGCCAATGCAATCCAATAAAACATTTGCATTAAAACCTACTTGCGAACAGGTTCGACAGGCATCTGGCACGACATCGAGATACTGAGGTCCGGGAAGTGATCAGTGTCTCCTCGTGAACACCTGCAGCTTCGCCAACACGCCGCAGTGCAGCTGGCCATTTAGTTATTACACTAACAACCTCTTAAAGACAGCATTCAAATACCTACCGACCAAGGCGTCGAAACAGGAATTACAAAATTGGGCCTCGAGAAAACCTGTCTGAAAATGCACGGATCAACCGAATTGAATCAATTACTCTTGCAGAAGAACAACTGAATATTAATGTACGGACAAGTAAAATGCATACATTTGCATTCCTTTGTGTCAAACTGGCTAGCAAATTATCAGTCATGAGATATCACTTAGAAGTTAAATATCTGAGAACTCTGGAGAGCTCGTGTTACAGTGGTGCGGATCGATCAGCGGAGGCCACATTTGATACGACATCCGCAGGATCCTTGGCCCCGTTCCCGACGTGACCCGGTCTTTGCTCCCGCGCCCCGGATGACCTCAAACTGAGAGTACGCTGAGCAGACCTCTCGCTTTTATAGTAAACACGGCACATTCGATTATTCAACCTTTGTTGGAGGGCCTAGATAGATCTAGGACGAGCTGAAATTGCTGAAAGTATAGAAATGGAAATAATTTGTAAACTTGAAACCAATATTATGATGATTTATATGGTCAAAATTAGAAGTGGAATTTCCCATTAATTTCCACCGGTTCAAGCGTCGTTCGATGAAATTCAAATCTTTCCAAATTTCAAACAGGGGCTTCAATTTTATATTACGAAGAAATAGAAAATGAAGATCCAATATTGATAATTCTGGAAATACAGGTTTTTAATCAACCAGTGAATGAGTTGAATTCGCAGAACGCTGTAGTCTAAATAAGCATCAGATTCAGAATATTGTTTGCTAATAATAGAACACTTTATACCCTTATATCTCACATTATAGTGAAACATAGACATCACAATGCCATTAAAGTATCCGAGAAACCTACTAATTTCTGCAACGAAGATGGAGTACGATCGTAAAGCAACACAGGGATTGAGAGGCGCATGTCAGGCAAGATTCACTGTCGTCCTTGGCCTATTTTTCTCGGATGTATGTAGACTTAGTTTCTTGTAGCTTTCCTTACCAAGTTCACAGACCTGTTCTGCAATAGTAGTATAAGTAGGTACCTACTTGGAGCATCTTGTTTGAGCATGATCTTGGAGCCTTTAAGACCCATGTGGTTGGAAGTGTCGAAACATAGTACTAGTAAGGTACTTAACGCAAGTGAAAGTATCAATTAAATATCAACAATAAACATGTCATGAATAAGAAGAATATAATAATATTTGGATGCCTAAAATAAATGATCTTTGTAGTAATTTGTGACGTGAATATAAGTCAGAGCGTGACCTTGCAACTGCCAAATATGGTATCAAGTTGTTCATCTCACTTTAATCACTTCGGCGTTAAAACATAACTGTATATGGTAATTTACCTACTTGATTACCTACTATGCTATGAGTAAAGTGGCTTTGCTAAACTCTGCCAATCAGGAGACTACATATATGATCAGAAAGAAGAAAACCGATTGATTTGACATCTTTAGGGAGATATCAGTAGGTAGTACCTTTAACTTATGTCAATAAAAAATGGATAGTGAAATTGTTGAAAGAAAACTCGTACGGCAGAATATATTAACTTAATGGGTTCATAACTAGGTCTCACATCTCATCTGTGTTGCTATGCATTCGTAGTATGGTATTAAGACACATAATTCTTTGAAACAAGTACAAGTCGTCAGGCCGCAACTCTGCCTTTTAAATGAGGACGAAGTGAATGAAACAGGAAACAGGCGCGTATTGAACGCTGAGAGGATATCTTCTACTATCCTTGGCCCCGTACCCTAATTGGAGCCTTGTAGACTCTCGCGGGAGGATGTCCACTATTCAAATAACAAAACGAAATGACGAGGGGAAGTGAAATGGCTATTATAAGCGAAGACCTAACTTTAAAGTTGTCTTAAAATTATTGCTCTTCACCCCTGCCTTAATGAAATCACAATAAATAGGATTAAAAGTACTCTGTGATATCGGTTATAATATTAGGGACAAGTGGACACCTCGATTAACATCTTTAAATGGCAACTACCACTGCATAAGTTTTATAAGAGTACACTAACAGAAACCACTCCCATGTTCAAACTAAGAACATGCATTGATGTTATTGACCTGAACCATAGTCGTGGTGCGCAGTCTGTGGCCAGTCGCTGCAGGGATCGATACCCGGATGAGCCGGTCGCGACCCGGCTGTCCCGGTCACCGGATCCTTGGCCCGGGTGTCTACTCCACGCCGGGTAGCGTAAACTCCTACTGACCCCACTTGAAAAGTCTGTAGTATTAGTATTAATTACTATTATGCATTTTTAACCCCAAATGGGAACCGTTAGTTTGTTAGTAGCTTAAGCCATTTAAGCTTGGTTAATAAGAATATTAATCGTTAATTCTACAGGGACCTCGGGAGTTAGTGTTAGTACCAATGATGCCGGTTAGTTTTTAGTAAATATAAGTAGTCCTATTTGTCATCGTTTGCTCCCACTCGACAAACTTAAAACCAAATTCGACGGTATTATGTCATCCCATATACCGTCCACTTTTAGAGGTGGCTGACCAAATCGACAATTTACATCATGTTGACTCGATAAGAGAACTACGTTGTTATTCATTTAATTATTTAAGTTACCTATTGTATTGAGTGGTGATGGTGATTCACACGAGGTTTAATTATGACTAGCGGCGTCGGTCTGTTCTGCGGTTTGCCTGTTTTTCCACCGCGGCTGGCGGAAATAGACCGCGTTTCAATAGAAATGAGCTAATTAATGCAAATTAATTACGTCGCAGTAGCTGCCGATTACACTGCATTAGACTTAGGTAGGTATTAGTGCGTAGTGTACCACGTACCTACCTATATCTACGTAGTAGTTTACGCATTAGATGGTGTGAAAGATGCAAGCATACCTCCACGAGTTGTGACAAGTGACCAAGCTGTCTTAGCTGACAACCTACAAACGTGGAAAGATGACCAATTACCAATACAATGCTATTACACACAAAATATAATAAATTATGCACAACAGAACTATAAAGACTTACAACTGCGTACTGCATCGTACCTTATCATATCGCAAAAAATACAAATCTGTCAGGATGTGCGATATACCTGCACCTATAGATGTGATACACGAACTTCAGAAGTAAACCGAATATGCGTAGGTATGGCAAATAACATAATCTTATCTCCGTTTGTGTTATATGACACGGCTTCAACAGAGTCGTAGTAGATATGGGAGGAAATATGTATACAACAGCTGCACATTGTGACTATATGCCATAAACCTGTTCGTGGCAGGACGCCATCACTATAGGAAAAAACAAAAGAAGTGTAAAACAGGAGAAATATTTTGGTGTCTGGATTTTCCCTTACAGAAGGAAAAGAAACGTTAAATAAATGCCACACGTCACGGTCCTTGAAAAAGCAGGAAATAGGGCAGTAAATGATGACGTCAAAAAAGAGGACTTTGCTGTTAAGAGCGAAAGGCAAAATAACATTAGACACATGACCCAGCATAGTTATCTTTCTGGAATTAATGAAGATCTAACAGACGCACCAAATTAAGAAATATATTAATTAAGACAATCACACCGATTCGATGAATAGATTCCGACAAAACATGATTATTTCTTTAAAAAATCTTGAACATTGTAACATACAATTTCCGCTAAACGATTCATTGTATAAGTCCTTCGTCTGCCGGACACGAGCCCTGATAAGGGCGTCCGTCCGTCCGCAAATAGACGCATCCTTAGGAAACGAACCAGATAGTGACGACAATCCTGATACGATGGAGCCCTCGAGTCTGTTTGTTGTAGCCAAGGTCTTTCGAGATATGGACGCCTACTTCTTTACCTGGCAAATAAAATATCCCCACCTAGAATCGAGAACATCTAACAATTTCAATTCAGGCTAAAATGGTGCGCTCTTCCTACGAAAACATCGTGCGGCATGATAACTTAGTAAAGCTTATTCTTGACTTAAAGTCTTGAGGACATCCACATCAGTAAAGAGATGATCGTTGGCGTCGTTTAAAAGCCTGTATATAACTAGATGAAATATACGTTTCCTGCTTCCATTTCATAAAAGTAAGAAATAATAACAAACAGTGGATCGCGCGTCGCTTCGTTCCATCCAGCCGATAAACAACGAGCCGCGTTATCGGCCGACGTGTACTGGCGATATAAATAGTACCGCCGAGTATTGACGGTCTCACGCCGTAAACAATGTCGGTGTACGACGTAATAGGATATTTAGTTAGCACACGCACACTGTGGGTACGAAAAGTTTTAAAACTAAACTGTGATGCAAGTCATCATCACAATCCATAACATTGTTTCAATGTCTTCTTACGACGACGGTGGAAATGCCATGGTTACCGGAGTGACTTTTCAGAACATTGTTGTAGGTGTCTCAGATGAACAGTGAAATTCTTTACCATCTTAACCTGTTGTTAAGTCACGCAAGTAAATTCAAGAACGAATAATGTTCATTTAGATGATGTGGATGTAGTCACTAACTACCTACTGAACAAACTATTGTAAAAATAGTAGTTGCAGGAAATATTTGCAGTTTTATACGAGTTACCGCTTTATAACAAACGTCTCTTTAAGAAACATATAGCTGTACCGTACGTAGTACAATCTAGAAGTATTGAAAACATACTGATGTAATTACCTACCTACATGATTCTAAAGTGTGGATCTTTGTATATCACTCAAATAATATCTGTAATTCTGTCAAGAGTTTCTCCACGCCATTGAAATTTAGCCGTGAGCACGATCTATGCACCTGGGTCTGATATCATCGATCTACAATGCAATATTATCGTGATTAACCGTATCATTTACAATGACGTGATGAATTTCTTCCACGACGCAGACATCGTCAAATCGAACAGAAAGGTCGCAAGATTGCAGTCATTCGCTTGTGCAATGCACGCGGTCATCCGTCTGTGAGTCGTATCCGGTTAGTGGATCGGCTCGTCAACAGGAATAGGTTAGTACAGGGTTCATATCGGCAGATACGGCGCGGCGCGGCGTGGAAAGTTCCCGTCGCCGCTGATAGCTTATCAGGCACGCCGCTCGGCCGTGCTGACGCCGTACACCGCCCGTAAACATAACATACAGAAAGATATCTCAATACTGTATAAGACCGCTAACAAATCAGAATGAATCTCTGGACCGTAGATCAGATTTCATAACAAAATTTTCAGATATTTCAGAATTTCGAGACTCTGTCAGGCAAACCAAATGCATTTAAACATTATAAAGCCTACTGAAGTTATAGGTAGAGGAACAATTATTGCACTTGCATCTTTGCACCGTCGAAATTCTTTTATGGAGCAAACCCTCTGTACCATTTGTCTAGTCTCGAGCTAGTACCGTTGTCCTACCGGATAAACATACGCGCTGCGGTCATCTAGATCTTTCTGACCTTGGCAATGACTCCACGTTTATGAATGCTGAACTAGAATTCGTGACGATACACAATCACCGTATATCGTTGGACGGTTTCGTTGATACAACGAGAAAATCACGTTTGATTTGTCTGAACTGAATCCTCTGGTTAGTTACCTACAATGTTCAATATTGCGTTTTGAGAAATTTCATTTGCAAATTTAATGTACGTAGGTATAATGTTCCTACCTATTACTGACAGATATTAACCTGCCGTTGCATTTAAGTCAAATATGATTTTGCAGTTTAAAAGTTACTGTTTCAAATAATATACTGAATACTGCATCGTGAAACATGAACCATTTATTTTAATGAAAATTTATCTCGTTACATTTTCTAAGTGGGCCAGTGAATTTTAGTAGGTAGATAGACAGTGGACAATTTCCTAATAAGTTTTGAATGGATTTGATGGATGGATGGATGGGGAAATAATGTAAAATTATTACAATATTCAAATTATTCCTGCATTACAAATTACAATCCTCTTCGGTTGAACAGAATATGATCGTAATAAAATTTCAGAAGCCCGTAAATACCGAAGTTATTTGCAGCAAAAATGTTGAAAGCAGCAATTCATGACAGGATAGATAAGAGGTCGTTCAACAAACAACCGATATGATAAGTGATATGGTTATCGCGTCACTCAGGAACAGATACCCTTTGACGAGCTCGCAACAACCATATAACGGAGTCTAACAAAAATGCTGATAACACGTTGGGGGTTTATGATGATCAATATGTTGCAATGGACACTACTGAGAATATTCTATTACGCAATGACATAAATAATCTCTTTACCATCAGTATTACATCAACTACTGATGTTACAGATACAATAATTAGAAATCCTATGCAGGTACTTAGTCCATGTTTAGGTAGATAGCATAGCTATACAATACTCTATATTAAAACAGGATGTAGCGATATAGCAGGTTAAACGATAAACCAATGTTAAGCAATTGAGAAAAGATAAGCGATTAACAGCTAAGTATATAAGCATTAATACTCGTAAGTTAAACAATGTTAAGCGATTACAAGATGTTTAGTGTTGTTTAGATTATATTTAGAGATTATGTTGAGATAGTTGGTTAAAAATTTTGGTCGACTCATGACAAGTAAGGGAGTAACAACATTACCTATTAAAACTATTAAAAGTGAGAAAAGGTCAAATGATAAATTAATTTTAAGCTTTAAACAATCTTGAGTAATTAAACAATTAAAGTGTGAAAGGATTGAAAAGTCTGATAAATACATAAAAGAAAAAGAATAAGACGCAATTACTAGTGAATAATAACCATAAATAGCATGAACCATTGAACAGTGGAGATTTACCAGATCCATTTAAATATTGTATTTACAAATCAGTCTACGGTGGTCTTCGATCGTGACCGTGGCGCAAAATGGGCCATGGCACTCGATTGCATATGGAAAAACTACTTGAGAGTCAGCAGTCAAATGCTATTACCGCATCATAACAGGAGTCGATCGGGCATCATGCAATTTTAATGTAAGAGGGGCCTTTTTTGACCGGCGAGTTGTTTAGCTTTAACACCAACATTTTGAGCAATTAGGTGTTAAAATAGATCTTGATTCTGTCAAAGTACATAAAATATGGCAAGAATCTGTCATGTCACAATAGTTAGTAAATGCGTAATTAACGACAGCAAGAACGCGTCGCATTGTGTCGGGTCATCTAGTGGGTTGCGCGTATCGCTTACATGATTCTGATATTACATTAATTATATTGTGGTTTAATGGCGAACACTATATTTATAGCTGTTACCGATAGCCGTCGAGATAACAGCGAAAAACAGTGCAATACTTATCGCCGGCTATGAGATATACGACAGCGCGTTAATTGGGTGACCCTGGCAACCTGGCTCGGACAGCTATTATCGACAAATACATACATGACTCACTGTGATAACCGCAACATACAATATACCTTATGCTGGAACGATTAAAATTTATAATCCCGCCAATAAAGCTATGGCAATTAAAAATATGTCGGCGTAAACAGTGGTATTCGAAGATAAATGTACCTACTACGGAATTGTTTATGAATACTGGTCACGTGTGAAGATTACCGACGCAACATGTACCTATTTGATGAACCTAAGATAAGAATATTTTGCTCATCATCACAATCCATAACTGTCCAACGAGAATGAGATAAGCATCTTAAGAATGACATCTAAAGCAATCGATAGAGGCGAGCTAATGGGCAATGTAGATACAATTTTTCAGAACGATTAGAAAAAAATTAGGAACTCACAGCTCACTTTAACGAATGATTAATTCATCAGCGTTAACATTTTATGGTGTAAGATCTTTGAGAGTTGAATCCCAAATAGAAGTACGATAAATAGTCAAACCGCACGCAAAACATACTTCAACAGATGTTTCTAGATCGAAGCAGATTTGTGCTTTACGATTAACATCACATTGACGGTACGTATGGTGATTCGGACATTGGACAGGACAGATTCAACACAGATTGTAATGATATACTCGTTTACCTAATGTGATATCAATGCTGCAGGTTTATCAGTTGTCGCAATGTCGTAAACCGGAGCGAGTTACCTCGTGATCGACCATCAACTCATCGGCGAACTAAAAATATCGATAGGTGATAATGATAAGATAATCCTCACTTGCGTCAATCGCCCGAGCACCGCAGTCTTTTATCTCGGTGCTATCAAACTTATTGATGTCACAGACCTGTATTTGGAGCATTTTTCCTTTATCGTTTGTAGGTATTGTCGATAGATAATATCGTGTTACTTATCAGTAATCAGTAATTGCTATTCCTGTCACGGATATACCTACCCTCTTTTGTTGTACGCGACACGAGTTTTACAACATACATTACCACAAGTTTTTAAAGTCACAATAACTACGTGAAAATCTAAAGATTTTATGTAGCTATTATCACTTCATTAGCGAAAGGGAATGTACAACTTACAGACATTATATCTAAATGGAATTCCCTGGAAATCATTGGTTCCCATAGAATGGCATTTGATGAAATGTCAGCAACGGCACGCGATTTAATAACTGTTCGTACTGGCTAGAGATACTGGGTCAAGAATAAGTAAAGGTGATGAGAATGTCGTCGACGAAGGTAACGTTTAATAAATGTTAGAATTAACTGCAATTTGAATCTTTTCCACTTTTATAGCTGACAATTTCAAAATAGCTGACAATCAAGGAATTGTATCAAGTGATAGTAAGTGGTCTGCTTCACCCATTGACGTGAGTAACAAAATACATCACTGATGCGTTGTGAACCAAGAAAAATGGAAGTAGATGCTTTACCTACTGCCTCCAGAACCCATAGTCTGATTACAAATCGATGTATGATTAGCGACAAAATGACGGACACCAATCGCTGTGATGTCGCCTATTATCAACTTTAAGATTTTGATCGCCAAGCGTTATCTGCGTGAAAAAGCTATGCATACCAAATTGGGACCACAATTGTAATTGTCAGAACGTCACTGCAATATCGTACCGTCGCACGCTTACACACTGCGTCCTCTATACGTATGCGAATAGCACCCACTACCCATTGTAAATGCGTCCATTAGTGAAAACCATTGGTGACGTCACAATGCCTCACTGGAGGTCAAAACCACGACATCAATGTTTACTAATCGATGCTGATGCGACGTCAGCACAAGACAATAGCAAGGAACGCCGATATCATTCATGCGAGATGATTAACGATCTCCCAACACGACTTATCTAACATTAAGGTCGCCGCAAACGAGACAACACTGCGAACACATTTCGCCAACAACGATTTTCAGTTCCTTAATATTCTTACGTTTTTTATTATTGGGACTAAGTTGTCGAAAAGGTTACAGTATCATAGATGAATTTACCGAACCTCTCGTTTGTGCCCAAAACAACTCAATCAAATAGAGAATGTAACCGAGATATTATGCTATGCGTCTCTTTCCAACCCTGGTTTGTTTAAAATATGTAATAAATGGGTGACGTCTTATAATCAAGTTTTTTTAAGGGTAACAAAATTAAATAACTTCATCCATTTGATGTTAGTAATTTTGGGAGCGCTTTAATTACTATCGTAGATAATTTATTTCCCCTTAGAGCCTAGACGGAGGGTGTGTCGGGACACGCATTTCAATTTATCAATAAGATCATTTTATCGGTGTATTATTATGATGCTTCTAGTGTCTACACATCAATATTTTTGAGTAGACTAAACAATCCGAGGGCTTCTCAATGTAGGCAACTCACACAGTTTCAGTATAGTTGCACCAGCCACAAACAAACAGGGTTAAAGTGAAAAAAAATAAAACACTTTCTTTGGGATTATTAACATTGTAATTGACAAAATTTCCATGAAAACAAACTTAAAACGTTATATTTCGCTTTACTGTTCTGTAAATTCTGTTACAATCAGTTGAAACTAAACAAAAATGACATTATTACAATTTAAATTTTTGGAGGTCTACTGTTGACATACCGTAAAAAGTTAGAAAAGTGAAAAAAAAACAAATCAATAACTTCTGGTTCACTGCTTGATACCAGCCTTATATCGAATGTTGCTCAAGCATACTTCGTAGACAGATACACTTACGGACTACGTAGTCTTAAAATAAAAATGTTCTGAAAAAAACTAAACTTGACTTTCTTTAAACTCACAGGAACGTGCCGATAAACTCACTCTTTATCAGCATTTAAAAGTAACACGTAAACATTGGTTACATTATCAAGGTGGACACTTGACTGAATGTAATAACATCAAAACAATAATGACTCATTTAAATGCAGGTATAAATCAACGTAAAATGAAATATATTTATTTAACTACTAACATATCAGATCACTTTGAGGAAACTTTACCATTATCCATAACATATCTTCATAACATAATATTATATCACAATAATCTTTTTTTACAATTTCAAATCAAAAGTTTACCTTTGATATTCTGCTACCTCTATTAGACATTAGTCCTTCATTTTCTAGCTCACCTTGAAGCTAGTCAAAGTAATCAACTTTTGCGTAACCGGTGTATAACCGGTGCACGTTAAACACGCCAATCCAAACTGTCTCGTTTGCTCGTCAATTTATATCTTTACACTTCGGACGTTTCCAATTCGAATACACTATAACAGTATGCTATTTCGAGATCCAAATCAGTAGCTTCTACAAGAATAGCATTAGTAGAATTATTGGTCTTATGAGACCGACAGACATCTAATATTATGTTTATTTGTTAAAATTCCTCCATATCTATCACCTCCACCTTTATAGGTATTGGATCGTTTATAAATGTGATACCCTGAAACGGAAACACACGATATATTATTCGTCATGTAATCGTTATAGTTACATAAAACTAGCTAGCTATATCCTAGGGACATGGAGACAAAACATTATTTATACATCTCATCATCATCAATTCATATTAGTAACTTACAGGAATTGATGCCTTTGCAGAAGCACTAGACGTTGTCGCCGTCGATTCTGTTGCTGTTTCTCTAAACAAATAAATAATATGAAATAATTAACAATTCTCACAAATTGACAAGTTGTTATTTCAAAGACGGCTTAAGCTAAACCGATTGAAATACGGTTTTTCTCGATTTACAGTGTCTTTAAGCAATAACATTTTAATGTTAACGGGCTCATAAATAAAATTAAATGTGTAACAATGAATAACTTACTCTTCTTGTACTTTCTCTTGTTTAATTTCTAATATATCTATGTGAGGCTTCGGTTCCTGTAACGATAAAACATGTTTTTATTGCTGGTTATTGTTGCTATGTACAAACTACATGCTATAACTCACGTGCAAAATCTTACAGGCGAGACCTAACGTGCGTAGTATAAAATTTGACATTCTATGAAAATAAACTTGGTTGTAACCTTAAGGTATATAAGTCATGTATATGCTAAGTACCTGTTTATAGGTCATTTGTTATGTGAAAACAGATAATACCTATAGGATAAAAATTGTGATTAACCATTTCATTTGCAATATGAAATGTTCGCGCTGATATTAAGTCGTAAATTAAATTAAATTAATAGTAATTAAATCAATTCAAATCCGTGGCAAGGTTATGACTGTTGCTCTTTTTTTTAATTTTTCTTAGATACTGGTTTAGTATCGCTTATTTCATCCTTTATAAAATTATAGTTCATTTCATTTAATATGTTTCGTAAATGCTCAGCACCGCCAAGAAAATTTACGTCTTTTTTCAATTTCTCTAGTAAATAATTCAAAGTAGGGAACCTTTTCTCGGTAACAAAAAAGTCTCGTATTGTTTCTTCAATGTAGATATAATCTTTCTTATCGAGTACTTGTCTAGGCAGCGGTTTCTTGACGCTTGCAATATCTCTTTTGGATTTGGCAAATATAACGCGTCTAGGGACCATTGGACTCGACGCTTCCTTTATAATTCTATTCACTGTTTGTTTGGACACGCCGGCCGCTAGGGCAGTTCGGTCTACACATTTAGAAAAATATTCCTTCGCATAAACTCTTTGTTCAGATTCTTTCGCTTCTTTGCACATGTATTGGTAGACATTATAAATAATTTCACGACTTTGTGCATCTATAGCTGAGTATCTCCAAGCCATTGCAAAGTATGTGTAAATAACTTGCGTGAAGTCGAACACGTGCAGTCTTGATGCTTAGTGGTGTCGAACTGACTATGGACTAGCCGTTGCCGTGGACAGAAGCGGGGCGCGGGGTGCGGAGCGCGGGAGGCAGGGCAAGCGAACGAGATACAGCGCACATCAAACATACAATATGAACAAACCAACATCAACGTTTCGGGAGGAACGAAACAACTATATTGGTCAGCGCAGCGTCAGCTTTTTCATTTTCGAATCTGAATTATCTATGCGACTGAACCATCAATAATTATTATTTCATATTCTTACACATGCCTTAAAGAAAGATTTACAGTGATTTGGACACAACTTTGCTTAAATTGTATAATACTGCCGTCCTCGATAGTTATTCTGACGTGTCATTCACTTCAACGTTTCACAATCATTACTTATTGTATAATAATTAAAATGAATGAAAATTAAGATAGAAGTAACAATAACAATTAGGTATCTTTTAAGCCAATATTACCTTCCTTCTGTGCCTTCCTTATAATATAATTTGATGACATTTATTATAATAGACATTTGAACATTGACAAGTGACATTTGAACTAAGCATATATTTTTTACTGTGATAAATTAAAGTTAGCAGTAATAATAGCATACCAATGTAGACATAATAGAAGGCGATATTTACTCCTAAGACCAATTTGTAACCTTAACAATTGCATGTAAGTAATCTTGACGTACGCAATTTTAATTCTCATAATAATTATTAGCTTTCGTTTCTTTATACTTACACCATCATTGTGTCCCAGTTGAGCTTCGTGTTTCAGTCCCAGTGAACTAAAACAACCAAGCAAAACATTAGGTACACCTTATACTCGCATCGAGAAGATGGCATTGGTGAAATCGTTCAGACCAAAGTTATCAGTCATGTAATTGTGAAATATTGTGTAGGTACGTGATTTTGCATTACACACAATAAAGTATACTGAAGCAACAGTGGTAAGGTAATATAAAATAGAGGACAAATTATAATTGTATAATAAGTTTAACATACACAAACTCGGTGGGAAGCGTGGTTTCCGCGGGAACCTGGCTGTTATGCTGCTCTTTGCTCGGGCTCGTTTTAGGCAATTCTGCTACTTTTCTGTACAGACAAGGCAAGGGAATCGATTTACCTATCAAAATTTCATTTTCAGGAAAAAGCCTTGAAAAGAAAAGTATATTGAAAAAAATGTTTCTAATCATTTATTTGGAGATTTTAATTATAAAAAGAGTAAAATAACACACTGCAACAGGTGTACACAAGCTTAGTGAATGGCATTATGGCATGTATCTTGTATCTTTACACTATAGCTATACCCAGAGTATTTCGTCACTGAATTGCTTCTAATGGGCTAAACTGAAATTAATAAACATTTTGTGGCGAATTCAACCGGTACAATGGCAGTATTATGTGTAACAAGAGGAGGAGCTCATAACCTTACCTTCTTTTAGCGGGAGTTCTCCTCGGTTTCTTTTCTACGCTTGGCTTGGGGTCAATCGTGATTTGTTGGACGTGTACCGGCTGGTCTACTATGGAAGCACTTGGCTGCATCACTTGCTCACTGTTTACCGTCTCTTCCTTTGATTCACGAACCTGTCTCTCTACTATCACGCCCTGAGCCATCACCGACCCATCGACCATCGGCACGTGCATTATCAGCTGCGTCGCACTGTCGTTAGGTTCGTGCGGGTTCGTTGAACAGAAGTTGTCGACCAAGTCTTGAACGGCATTCATCAACCGTATTCTCCCAGCGATAGCGTGTATACTTTTGATCTTTTTCGCTATCGATAACGCAAATCTATCGTATGCGTCCAATTCTGCATCTTCATCAGTAATATCGCTAATCTCTAATTGTATGGGTGTGATCTGTGAATTTGTTTGTCCCTGAAATGTTAAATACAATTTTCATGCGACCATACTAGAATAATAAGTGATTCATATAAATAAGTGATAAAGCATGTAAGGGTTAAAAATTTTATTCTAGTGATAGGGTGTGAGTTTTAGTAAAAACAGGCGGTGAATGTAGTTCATTAAATTTCTTGAAAAGTTAGGCAATTTAGTATACTAAAAACATGAAGCGAAATTATCTGTACGTATAAAAAATAATTACAAGTTTTACATAGAAAACTCTCTGATCGAGATATAATGTAAAAATTGCATGTATTGTAGTTGTAGCTTCGGATTTGTGATTCATTAACATATCTATCTTCGTACACCGTCTTGCATTGAAGGGTAACTGTGGAAATTTAAGGGAAAGGTCTGATAATTTTCACGATATCATTTGTCAATGATTGTGTCCCGTTTCCTGTTGAAATATGTAAGTGATAAAGCGTAACATTACGCTGTAATTAATGATTTCCCCGGAAGTCAAAATTGCATTTGCAAAAACAAAAGGCATGCATATTAAGGTTGTCGTCTTCCAAATGTTGTTAAGACGCCATTCCCTTATCATGCTGTTCTACCTCCGTTTTTATTCCGCAGGGCAACGATTCGTCGGGTTTTTGATACAACTGGACTTCTGTTTTCTCCACTTTTAGGACTTTCTTTACTTCTCGATTCTCTTCCTTTGGAATGACTGAATCTGAGAAAAGATGTAAGGCGCGTAAAAATCTTAGTATCATTGATTTCTCGTTCGTGTTCATATTTAATACTGTCATATTTTTTATTACCAACTTCTGTCGATTGCCATTCACTGGTGTTTTCACCCTTATCAACGATAAGGCTATTTTCATCCAATATGTTTGCTATTGTTGTTCCAGTATCTTCAGCCGAAGGAATATTTTTATAATCATAATTGTCTTTACAACTTGCGCCACCGTCATTCGAGGGCAAATTTAGAGTAGGATAAGCATATTCATTCAAATATTTCACTGTTCTACTTTTTGAAAATTAAATACAACTCGGATCGAAGTGACGTTCACAAATTCTGTAATTTCTTCTGGCGTGAGCTTCGTCCAGTTTTCCGATGAGGTCTTCTCTACCGACTTCTTGAAGCCACTGGTGTCGCCTGAAACACGATGCAAAATTAATATTTCTTATTGATTCTTGTTTCTTTTAATAATATGGACAAAGGCTGCTGTACTTTATTAAAGTAAATTAATTTATTTAGAATAACTGAATCAAACACACCAAAAAATAAATATAGTATTAATAGCAAACTATTCATAGAAAAGAAATTTAGCACTTACTCCATTTGATCTTTTGGGTATGAAAAAAAGGAAATATCTTTGTTTTTGTTGGAATTTAACATACACACAGTACAAACGTTCGGCATTTTGTAATTGTATATTACGAGTGAGTAGTTACTTTTTACTCTATTAAAACAAACACGTTAAATAAATATTTTCTGCGCGTGAGTGACAACCCCAACTTCGTAACGCAACGGAGCTGATGCAGGTGGTAACTGAACGGCTCCAATCCCGTAACGCAGTCGGTGAGGAGACACGCACACATCGCCACGCTTAGTGAGTGCAATAAAATCGAACCGGCAACTTGTTCATTATATTTAGACTTCATAAGGACCTCGGAATGGGCCGAAAGTATAGGGTCTTCTATACGACATTCGTCCTTAACTGTACTAAAAGCAATAATTCTTCCATGCTCAGAATTTCTTGCGTAACCGATTAAATGTATAAGTGTAATGTAATAATCAAAATAAATTGATGCAATTTGCGCATAGTGTTACCGAGGACTGATCAGGTAACCTTAAAAACGGGATAAATATTGACTCTAAACAACGGAAAATAATGTTTGTTAATTTAATTAACTTACGGAAGTTGAAGGCTCTGCGAGTTCATCTTTTATAGATGGCGACAGACTGCAAAAGGAAAATTACAGTCTTATTAAAACAAAAAATCGTAATACACGGCTGGTTAGTATTTACGCTCGAACTAGCTAATCCTAGTTTTAATGTCGATTCCAAGACCAAATTAAGAGTACTCGTACAATCCCTGCTTACCCCCTATTTATTACTACTGGATCTTATTAAATCACAGCTAAGACACAGATTAAAGTATGTCCATGTTTATTAAGAAGGGGATAAGTGTGGGAAATCCAAATTGTTCATGGGATTTTAATAAAAACTCAGTAGACCTAATATTAAACACGTCAGTTATGACATATTATGAAAATGTATCCTATGAGCGTATGCGGATAAAACAGTAGGTACGCTGTTGTAAATGACTCTTAAACCCGCAGAAGAGTGTAGTTTATGAGAGGGAACGTTCAATAATAAAATCGAGGGAAATGCTAGGCCGACAAGAGTCGATGAAACTCGACGCTAGCCGAATCTCACGCCATCATCTTGTGTGACACCACAAAATAGAGAGACTTTTTGTGGTGACCCCTTGACGGCCCTGTCACATTACGACTGAGAAGTGGTACAATACAAGTCAATAACAGGGACCTGAATCTTCTACACTGCTAGATTTACCAATGCTTCGAGCCTCCATCGTATTTGGTAGAATAATTTGACACTTTTTTTAATTCAATACAATCGATGCCCACACCACAACCATGTTTAACATCAAAAAACATTAATTAAAAAATGAAATCATCGAAAATCATTAATTAAGAAATTTATTGTTAAAGGTTGAAACTTACTGGTGTGCTATGTTTTTCTGCTGTTCCTTGCTACGACCATCATCCTGCAAAGATAACGAATTCTATACTTGAACTTATACAAAAGATGCGTATAAATACAAACCATTGATCAATTAATTATTTAAACAACATTCACTATTGACTCTGATATAATTTTTACAGATCGTACGCTTAGAAAATAGTCACTTCATAACCGATAGTGTACTACATGCAAAATATTCGTTAACTACGCGTTAATAGCCTACTATTTTTGCCGCATACTAAAATGATCCTTAAATTACGTCAGTCTATACATAACCGCCTAACTAATAATTGAACAGCCCACATTAACTGCTTATAACAACTGCTCAATACAACTGACCAATTTTTTTTTAATTACTGCTCATGTATGACTGCCCAGTTATTTATTAAACTGGCCCTTTTAAGGTAAAATAACCGACACTTTGTATTTTAGTACTGCCCATGCTTTATTGGGACACTTCTTATTTTACTGCCCAAAAAATAAGTTGCTACCCAATTAATTTTTTCCAATGCTCAATGTAACCGTTAGGATTTTAAGTTACTGACCGCTTCAACTAGTGTTTTTTTAATAGTACGGGCTGGTACTCGTATTATAGTAAAAGTAAAATCTTCGGTTTGAGATGATTTTTCCTTTGTAATTTTTTTACTGGTATCGACATCGGTTTTGGAACTCGTTGATAGTAACGGGAGAAATTTGGTCGGCAATGCATCACGATGCAACTTAAGAGTATAAGTTATAACTGAAGGATCAAAGTGTAGTGAACACACTAAATGACTTTTTATTTTTGTTTGTGCTTTCGTTAAATCGGGTCGTCCAATTGATTCTGCCCATTTTTTGCGTCTGAAAAAGAAACAAATAGGTACAAGTACTGTGTAAAATAGAGTATATCCAAACCTAACAGAAAATAAATTCCAACATAATGCAAATGAAAACAATAAAAAAATCAATTCAATAAGATCTCAAATTTTATGAGATATATCCAAATCATTTATAGGCATGTAGATAGATTATGTGACTCTATTTTACTAGTAACTTACAGTTTGGAACAAAGTAACAATAAAAATAGCACATAGAGGTGCTGTCATTGGCAGCAATGCTTGCCCAGAGTGAACGAGAGGGCGAAGCCCTTCCTATCGTTTCACTTTGTGGCTGCGGGTACCACGCCTAGTTTGCGTTCATATTGCTCTCAAGATAAGGTTGAAAATCTAGTAGTTACTTTTTCTATCACTAGTTATGTACCTACATATCTTGTGTATTTTACAACAGTTTTGTTAAAAACTATACAGGTATTTAGTCGACAAAATCTAAGAAGACTAATTTCTACCTTACGAGCTGTTGCCCGCAGCTTTGCTTGCGGAAATTATAGTTTTGCGGTGATATTTACCCACTTAGGGGTTGATTTAAAAAAATCGTTGAATCAGGTTTTTCACCCCTTTCAACCATAAACCTAAACACGAATTTGCAAACTGCTAGCTTTGAAATTTGGTTAATATTCATACAAAGTTTCATCCCTTATTTCACCCCCATAGAGAATGATTTTCTAAATTTTATAAAATTCGCATTTCTAAGCTTAGTATCAAAAACCTAAATACCAATTTGCAATATGCTTACATTATTTTTTTTTTAATTTTCATACAAACTTTCATCCCCTATTTCCC
>LGAG01000341.1:289179-305944 GCA_001278395.1 Lerema accius | reverse complement strand
TGAAGAACCTTATTCAACGATTTTCTTAAATCAACCCTTAAGGGGGTAAATATCACCGCAAAACAATAATTTCCGCAAGCAAAGCTGCGGGCAACAGCTCGTAATAAAGAAAAATTCAACGAAATCATAGATGAATTAGAAACGCAGAGCAGCGCAATTGCATTGACATAGATTCTGTGCTCCTGAAGTCTGAGGTGAAAATTGAAAACCCGAATAAAGCAACCACCGAGAACCTTTCAAGGACGTCACATACCAAAAAAATATTTTTAAGATGAACCACAATGTATAAACTCATGATGTAGGCACATATCACTTAATACACCGTATCCGGAAGTTTGTGACAAGGTATGATGTAAGAAAAACAACAAAAAAAAATATATTAACATTTTATTTACAAATCATGTTTACTTCATCTCAAAATTTGCTTAGATATTCCGTGCGGCCGTAATGAGCTGATGTATTCTTCCAAAGTTCAAATCAATTATTCCTCAATCAACATGGGAATTTTGAGGTCTTCTTTGTAGCGTCTCGTTTTATATAAATGTGCTCCATCGTTATACGCGCCAATTATGGCACGGACTTTGGTCTGTGTCAGAAATCTTTGGGTCGCAGTAAAAGTCACACCGTTAACTCAGTTCTGGTACAAAGCCTACAAGTCCACTGAAATAACTTTTTACCTTTCGCTGATAAACATGGCATTAGATTATAGAGTCGTTGAGATATTTTGTATATTTCTATTTACTTCCTGCTTTAAATATAATTACAAGTTACGTCTTTGAACACAATCAGTGATAACAAATCCGAAGCTCTCAACCTAATATTGTAAGTGTTACTACCGGCATAGTCGTTCTAATGTAAGGTCACAAGCGATGGAGATGAGCTAAGTTAGGGACATATTTTTTTGTGATTACCTCTATAAAAGGAACAGCACTCTTTCTAAGAAGTAACCGACCTTTGTTGGAAATATAGGTATCAGTAGCATTAAAATGATTGCTACAAATTTTACTGCTACTTGAAGGCCTCCAGTCGAATTCGTTTCTTTGTGTTCGGACTACTGCAATCCACTTTTGAAGTGAGACCATATTAGTTGGAAACCTTAATGAACAAAGGATTTTTATCGTTAGAACACAGATAAGTATAGCTTCAAGGTACTCTGAAATTGATGCTTCCTTTTCATTGAAATTCAAGTTCTTAACTGGAAAATATCGCTACATTATAGGTAATTTACTTTATGTCATTATCGGAACACCAAAATAACTACTATTTCTTTATTCCTTTTATTTATACTACCTACAGATATTATGTTATATCCTAAGTAAACAACCGAAAAGTGGTCCACGATCCACGCTACGTAGCGTGCGTCCTTATCGTGTTTACGAGTTCGTACACAAAGAAAAAACATATCAATAGAAGCGCTGTCTTGTCTTCACACCGAGCGCGTATAACATATTTCTTCTTTTCGTATAATATAAATCGTATGAAGCGTCGATTACAGACCATTCTTTTTTGCTTGTTAGAAAAAAACTACAATCGATAACTGACGGTCAGCTTTGATATCTTAATCTTAAACCAATACTTGGCATTTTTGTTTTTTTTTTCTTATTGATATTTTAAAAAGTTTCACAAAATTTTGTTAGTTATATTAAAAAACTCTGTGCAATAAGAAAACATGACCACAATATTCTTCTCATTTTAGTACATCGAATAATGGAATTATATAATCTGGCATCTTTATTGACTAACGTATTTCACTACTGTACTAATATAATCTATGCCCGATTCACAAGCGTGCATCGTCTTCACGATTCTTTTATTTGCTGTTTCTTTCTTTTTAAAAACTAAGCATAAGATAAAATAAATAAAATAATAAATATTCTAATTGAAGTAAATAAATAAACACTTACATGTGATACGTAATTCCGTGAGCTTTATTCACTTTGGAACCGTAGTTTTTACAATGTTTAAACACGCAGGAAGGCATTTTGATTGATATTTTATACAAAAGCGTGTTGCTCGTTGCGCTTCACAACGCAGACTGACGACGAAACGACCCGTTTTGGCCCGTTTGCGTATAAAGACGATGCGCGCGCTTATAAGATGTCTGTTTATTTTTTGCTCGAATAAGGAGGCCAAATGATTTCGACCGGTACGTTACATACATTATAAATGTTTTTCTGTTACTTCGATACTATACTATGTTTTCTATCCAATATGTGTATTTATTCAAAGTACATGAAACTTGAAGATAATAGCCAAACTATAAGACAGAATATGTGGCAGAACATCTGCTCGGTCGTCTATTTTGTTTGAAATATATGTATCAGTAATATTAAAATGGTTGCTACTAATTTTGCTGCTCTTTGAAGTCTTCCAGTTGAATTCACTCCTCTGTGCACGAAAAATTGCGATCCAGTCTTGTAGAGAGGCCTCCTTAGTTGGAAACCTTAATGAACAAAGGATTATGCTCGTTAGTACATTAATGAGTAAGTAAGTATACTCGCAGTTATCTGAAATTGACGATTTTCGTTATATTTATTGTTATTTGATATAGGTATTTAAGTAAGCAAAATTATATTAGTTTTTTAGTATAGTGTACACAATAGATATGTAAGATAATTCAAAAAATAAAAATAATAACAAACCATTGATTGATATACTAGGGGAAAGAACGAAGACAGATATTATAATATAGATAGATATAGATTACAAACGAAATAGAATAGCACGGATTAGGTATGTACAGTTGTTATAATTTGGCCTAATATAATCTAAATTCTAATGTGCCACTTGTTGAGCGTTTATGACCTACCCACCTTTTTCACTTCGTATATCAATGACATAAAAAAACGAAATAAATACTTAACTAATGAGTACTTACATGTGGTGTGTGATTTATTCACTTTAGAATCACAGTTGGTACAATTTTTAAATACACAGGAAGGCATTTTAATTAGTACAAATCGTTATTATTATTCTTCACAACACAGACTAAAGACGAAACGACCTGCTTGGGTCGTTTGCGATATGTTGCGCGTTCACAACATAAATCTGTTTGTTCTTTATATGACAGAAGAGCATAATGATTCCGACGAACATGTATAATGTGCATACATAATGAATTACTTTGTGGTTCAACTGTTCCATGAAAACTTTTAAATTACTTTAATAAGTTCAAAATGGCGGCGCTTCCCCTCCATCTCGAGCATAGCTACAACCACATCAGTACGTACGACAGATTCGAAATTCGAAACTACTACGCCAAACTCTATCAGCCCAGTATGGTACCAAAAAGGACTAAAAAGCTGTGAATACACTAGGCAACATATTGTCCCACAACACGACTCGCAACACTAACGTGACATGATGACGTTCGTGTAAAAATTGTAAATGATCTATCAGATAACCGAGGATTATTCTTGTTTCTAGTTCACTTAAATAATGACGCACCCATATCCTTTTCTTTTGTTTCTTCTTATTACTCGATAAAAGAATGTACGCAGCACTAATAACCACAACCTCCTCGGGCGACATTTCTATAAGCACTGACTAGTGTGGCGTGGCCTTACTGGCTGGCGTACATTGTGCGTCAGAAGGATCCAACAATTTACAGAGTACGAATTACGTAAAAAATTTAGTATAATTTAATGAGAGTTATTTAAAAATAATTATGGTGTCCTGGGTATTTAAGTGTATAATAAGCTGAAGGTAACCAAAAATTCCCTGATTAATAGTATAACAGAAAAAACGTATAAAGTTAACCAAAATAGATGATTACATTATATTATAATTTATTTTAAATTTTTAGAAAAAATATTGTCTCTGCTTTGTATTGAGTAGATTTCTTCTTCACCATCATTTTATAGCGTTGTCGTGCTTCTGAACGGAATAACAGACTTGGTATTAAAAATGTGCAAATGACGGGGGTCGTCATTAGATGTATCACCGTAATGATGTTGTGACCTTAAATAAGTATAATTATTATTCAGCTTAAAATATTCCCTTTCTTCTATTAATATTATGGGTTTTGAATCCTTAAGGAATCTAGATGCCATATTAATTAAACTAGGTTTACATTATAATTATCTTAATTGTAATTTTGTTAGGTACCTACTCATTAATATGTTACCGTTTTGTCAGTCGGCGTGTATTTCGTATTTGGAGGCAGTAACCTAGAATGGAGAGCTAATTTTTGTTTTAATTTTTATATAATATAATATAATAGAATTATAAAATGCACAAGTATTTATTTTTCCAAACAAATCGAGACTCCTGCATTTGTGGATCCAAACGTGGCATCTGAAAACAATGTTCTCAAAATGTCAAATTAAATCTCAACCTATATTAAATAGATACTAATCTTTTAAAAAATTATATCATCCTACTAATATTATAAATGTGAAAGTTTGTAAAGATGTTTGGATATTTGGATATTTGGATGTTTGGATGTTTGTCCCTCCTTCACGGTCTAACCGTTGAACGGATTAAGCTGAAACTTGTTACACAGATGATAGGTTGCATCCAGGAATAGGACATAGGATACATTTTATCCCGATTATAGGTTCCCTTGGGACGAAATCAATATTTTTGTTTATCGACTTTTCCGCGGGCGGAGCCGCGGGCATCGTCTAGTTAATTTATAACATACGTCTATTTTATTTTAATCACTTAGCGTTTTGGGCGTCAGATACCAATGTTGAAGAGAAGAAGGGGAAGGGGGGGATCTGAGTCCAATGGAGCGGAAAGGCAGGAGGATAGGCTACCTATATCTTTCTTAGTTCACAGTGACACTGTGAAACTAGCTTTAAAAAACTTAAAAGTACTTACAACAACTCAACTCACCTTTCCAGCGACTGTGGAAACTGATGAAATCTCACTACTTGTCGAGCTGCCGACGATAGACAGTTATTGACAGCACAAGTAGTTCTTACCATTTTATATCGTTAATACGATTAACTTTATAAGCAACGACAACGACATAGCCACGACACGTCGTGATGTCACTCACACTCAAATTCATTTATACACATAGGTATCAATGATACACTTATGCACGTCATCTTTTAGTCTACTCCAGGACTGAGGTCTAGGGAACGATGTTAATATTCCAGTAATCATCACCCTCTACACTGCACGTCACGCTCCTTAAGTCTAACCGGCATTATATTAAAGCACGAAGATACAATTAGGCTGGTCTTAGACGAACTTGAAGCAATCGATGGTGGCAGCTTTTAACAGGTAGACGTTCTCGATTTTATCTGACTGCTCGTGTTTGTCCATTGTAAGAAGCATCAAACGATACCTCATTTGTCAAATTCTACATTTAGATTAGTTTGCGAAGAAAAACTAAAATATTTAGAACGGTCATCTTAAATGCGAACACAATACATTACCTACCTTCTTCCATAAAATCCGATCACCAATTTTAATACATAGATAAAATCTGTATTTACCTCATCATGAAACGTAACGATTTTCAAAGTTGGTACAGCTGTAGATTTAAGGTATCTATTTCCCTTTTTTGATATTAATAACTCTTTTACTGAAAAATGCTCTGAACATATTGTGGTTGATTGTACAGGCATCCATTTGATACGACCAGTAGCGTTAATCCAGGCTTCCTTTTGTGTCGGGTCTTTGGGAAATCTAAAAATATAAGTAACCTGTAATTACGATATTAAGATCGCGGAAGGGGGAATCCCGCAGGCTATGGTCCAGTCGATCAGTGCCATAGTGCAATATCACATACACTGCAATAAACCGTACCAACCAACCGTAAAATTGTCAAAAACTTAGTTAAGAATGATCTCAATAATAAATACAATACTACACTTACCTATGATATGAAATACCCCCATGAGACATATTCTTTGTTCGGCTATCGTTTTTACATTGTAAAACTGCACAGTAAGGCATTATTATGTAATATTATGTAAATTCTATTGAACGTAGCACGCGACCGAGTTGTCCTAGTGACTAAGTAGCACTGCAGTCAAGATTGCGGAGCTACGCATACGGATGGGCGGTGTGCCGCTATGCTCCGCCTACATGCTATTTACATTTGTGTTGTTCTGTGTTTTCAACTTTAAACAACCCGCTAGTGAACTGATTGTGTTAAGAGTTACACTGAGGTAAATACATCACACTGTATAAAGTACATGAAGACTTACTCAAGAACCATTTTCATCCGTTTTAAGCTCTCGTGTCATCTTTGTTGTAAATAAATATCTGGCTATACATCCCACACTGTCCAATCGTACAGGGAGGCATATTAGATACTTCTTTCCTATTATAAATATATTCAATTTCGTTTAAAATATATGCCGTGCTCAGGTATTACAGACGTGGTAGCTCTTTCCGCTGCGATAAGAGTTATTGTGTTCTGTGATTACTTTTCGACTAATATTTTTCATGAGTTACGGCGCGTATTGAACGCTCGGCGAATCGTCCGCGTCGGAGCGTGTAAGATGGCGGCCGGTGACGTCACCAGGCGTTTCCTTTCGCGCCGCCTTCACCTTGACATTTGTATTTGATTCTCGAACATGTTGGTTTGTCGGTGTGAAGTGAATTCGCACTGTCAATGCAGCCGCTCGCTCGTCCGCGACGCGCGTTGCAAAATTACAATTACGAAGTGTGCACTGTATCTTACGGAGATGCATACGTATGATCACATTATTATAAAGACTAGCTGGTGCCCGAGGCTTCGCTCGCGTGAAATTTCGCCTGCCACATAAGTTTCGTGACAGATAATTTTATTTATATGTGAAACGGAACGTTTGTCATCTAACTAAAATGGCGACTGCGGTTTGTTTGTCAGTGCCATAACAATTTAACGAAATACTCCACAATCCCAATTTTGCGATGTTGTACACTCGAAATCATATTTTTTTAGGTTTTGTTATTCATATAAGGTTTTGATCGAGTCTACCGTACCCCTGCACGAAATTATTAATATAGATGGAACCATTTATTCTTATGCCTCTTTTAAACACTTAAACAAAACCAGAGTTCGAAAGAGAAGTATGTAGTTAACAAAAGCTGAACAATACATTCTGCAGTCGTTTACTCACAAAGACTGTGATATTACTAAAATCTATTTAAACAATCCATCATGCCTGATGATAGAGACGAAGCAACAATCGCTGTGATCAAATACCACGGTTCACACAGCGGTCATCTCGCGTCACAGATCGCCTTAAATGTTAAGTAGTTCCCGAGACCATTGTGCGAAACAAACCGACTGGAAAATCTTACTCCAATTATCCTCCAAACGATCGTACCTATTTTTTGTAAGACAATATCTTCATTATGTTCGACACGCTCTGAGAGCACCGGCGTTCCATTGACGAAGTATATTTTGATATCGTATATCAGATCATAAATAAATAACACATACACACATACACGCTAAGATTCCGTGTTGAAGGTGCCATGAACGACACAAATATATGACCTCACACACAAACAGAACATAAACCTATCATTCAAATTTCCGTCTTTCTTGCTATATAATTCAGAACCCTTTGAAACACAGTCCGACATGGTAACTATTTAACCGTACAGGTACCGTACCAAATAATACGACCGCAAATACCGCATCGATTATAACTTAAGCTTTTTTTAAATGTGAAAAAAGATAGGAGATTACTTTTTCATAATATGAATAAGTACTGTGAGTGCTGTTGCTATGGTATAAACTATGTAGGTTTACATAGTGCAAAATTTCATCAGCGCGGCAGTGTCTGCAAAAACGACGGCTGTGCCGGCTCGCCGCGTGCGAATGTTCCCACAACAGGAGCCACTCGCGAAACACTCGAGCACTTTCTCAGACCTGTTTTTGCTGTGGACAATTCACCTTGGGGTTCGTTCAATCTGGACGTGGTGTAGCTAAATGCTTTCAGTTCATCATTATAATCATCGTGTTGAAGCCGAGTTTTAATGGTAATTACTAACACAAACACTTTGTTAAATAGGATTGTTGTGTAAGGATTATCGAATTAACAGTATAAGAACGTATGTTAAAATACATGTAAAGGTTGCTTCTTTGTCCTTATTTTGATGATATAAGCACGCAATGTTGATGTTCTAGTATTAAATGCGTGCTAAAGAAAATCTAACAAAAGCTGGAGAACTGTCACAAGTCACAACCAGGTCACATGCCTAAATAATAACAAAAGCCAGCAAACTTGGCTTGCATCTGTCCGCTCAATGTGACGGTAAACAGAATAGGACTATAGAGTCCATTGAAATCCATAACGCATATAACGGGTCTTAACACGAAGTGGAGGGGCTTGAAGAAAAGGTCCTAAATGGTTATGCCAACAGCGCGGCATTTGTAAAGGAAGACAATACAACAAAGTACGTGTAGAGAAATACCGACAGAATACCGGTAACTTTCATCGTAAACAACCAACAACGGCAATATAACCCTTTCAAAATACACAGATACTACCATTAAATACAATAGTCATACCGCGATGACGCCATTAATATTTACGTAATATTTTAGGAAATTTCGAGTAATCTGAACTTAACATCAGTATAAATACTTGTGTCTACCTTAATAACCATTGATTCTAATAGATTTTATTGTTAAATATAAGTTTTGATAGTAAAATAAAACATGTAGATTGTAGATTTCACAGTCAACTATGTGACACATCTATGTCAATACGCGGGAACCTGTTAATGTGGTAGGCTCGCAACAATGTCTTTCTCGTGCTTACCTGAAACAAACAAAACAGTATGCTATTATTGATATTCACCAAATACACAAACTTACATGACACACATTTCTCTCCTAGACGGGCGTATAATGATTAGCCCATCCTAACCATCTGATAAGAGTGGTATGGTAACTTAAGATGGACATTAGTTACTACGCGCAATGTTATTGGCGAGTATTATTGTCTAGCGCCCTTAATATCCCACCAAAACATCTGCAATACCCAATGCTGTTGCTAATTTGTTAATAGTAGGTGGGTAGGTAGGTCTAGGTATGTACTTACGAGAACTGAGTAAAATTTCCTAAGTAGGTACGTAACGCAACGCTATTTTCGAGCTTATCTCAATATTTAAAATTTAGTAATTCAGTCATGATTGTTTTCAGATTGCAAGTTGGTTCAAAGATTAGTCTCCACGAGAATTCACGAGATGGAGCCTCCATTGTTAGGGCGGTCTCCCAGCGGGGCAATTGACCCCGCAACAATGGCCGAGATCGTCTTCGTCTGACGCTGTGAACATCTGATATGGATGATGAAATTGGCGACGCAATCCACTTCTTTTGTCATCATCATTATAACCACAACTAAAAAACATATCCCCAATTTTTTTTTGAGTGAACTATTATAAGAGATCGCAAGAGAGAGTCTGTGACTCTGGACATAAAGCAAATTTTTCTTTACTTTTTCGACCATACTTTCTGCAAAAGTTCGAGACAGTCAAAATTTATCAACTTGACGTCACTGAGCATACTAGATTTTAAAGTAGGACAAATAGGCAGCATTTTAGCGTAGCATTTGCGAGGAGGCCAGTAACTCCAGAGCACGTTAACGTTGAGTTTCCTCATGGCAGCCTGCCATGCGGTCACGAGTAGGTTGGGTACTTTCGTCACATGATACCATAAAGCTGAGGGGGTTGGGTCCTCTATTACTACGTGACTTGGAAACGCTGAAAGCGGTGAACATGTGACTACCCGATCATCAGTGTTTCAATCACAAGTCGTAGTTTAGGATGTACATAATTTGATTCAGATATTAAATGAGTCAGAGGAACTTAAATTTTAAACTGATTACTGATTCGATAACGAATGGTGATGATGGTGACTCAACCAAACAGTTAGCACTTAATAATTACTTTCAAATTACTGTGCTTCTCCCTTAACATAACAGAAGTGTTATAAACAATATAAAACAAGTAAAAGTTGTGAAAACTGAAGTTTTCAACAACTTTGATTGCGAAATAAATCTTGAGAACGTTCACGCAAAGTATGGATGAAACAAAATTATTTCCCAACAAACACCATCGCCTGACGTCGTCGCGTGACCGTCATTAGGCTTCCTTATATAAGTTGAAGCGGAGTGGTCCCGGCACGGCATCGGAAACGGGTTGAGCGGGTTTGTAGGTGGTAGGCACGAAATGTTAGATCACGGTATAGGTCGGCGCTCGGCGGCGCGGACCACTCAAGACTTACAAATGCCACCTCCTTAAGCTCGAGTTCGCGACGGGCAATTTGTTTCAGAGATTTAATTGCATCTATATCTAATACCATTTCTCGACATAGATATACAAAGAATGTGCGCTTGCTGTTTCATGTTATTAAAAGTATTAAAAAGCGTAAATGTCAAAAACTGCACATGGCTTCATATAATTTGTTTGGTAGGACATTCTTAAACAATGTAAAGTAAGATGGAATGAGAAAATTTTTGATAGTATCATCTTGAGTTGTGATTCAAGGCGATGCCAACAAAATTGTAGTTAATAAACATATAAGCCAGCGACACATATAAATGACGGAGGCGAAGAAAATACCACTCTAGTTATTACTTGTTCCTAAACTTTAATTTGATGTTTTACTGATCTGCTATACTTGATAGTAGGTAGCATAAGGTAAAAGGTTCAAACTCTAAGTGACCTGGAAAATCGACAGTTGCGATATTTAGGTGGACGCGACGAATGACGGACATGCCAGACATTCAGCGTTCTAGCATCATATGGAGTGCATGTCCGAGTATACTCCTTTATTAAATAAAGCCGACCAAGAGCAAGCCCGACTAGAACAAAGGGTTTCACGCCGATACAAACGTGTTTATTGTATAGAATATTCTGTTACTTTTTTTTCAACAATTAATTAATGCTAAGACAGTTTTAGTTATATTTATAGGTGCATTACAAAAAATGAAAGGGCCTAGTTAATTTCAACTGAAAGTAACAAACTCGATGAAAAAACTGATTACGTGTTAAGACAGTCTTTAATAATAAAAAAAAACTTATTTAATCCGGTATATTTACTTGTCGTTACAGCAGATTACTGCTGTACAGCTGTTACAACTTTGAAAAAAAAATCATGTGTGATCTGTTTCGGTTAAGGAGGACAGATAGCAGCTTGTCTGCGGAACCCAAAAAAGTAAAGTAGGCTATAGTATCGTGCTAAACACTGGTATGTTTCGTTCTGGCGCTGTGTTCGTGACTCCGCGACGTTAGCGCCCTCACGTGAGCCGAACACGAAATGTCACGGGTATCGTGGCCGTATCTCCTCAATAATTTGTACCCCGTGTACGACTCGCGGTCTTTATTGGCCGTTCTCATGACATTCTTGCTAATGGGAGACAATATTGTACGATTACGGAATGTCACCCGGTGTCACCCGGGGTCACCACCATTACTGATCGAGCTGTTTCACATACACTTACGTATGATACGTATGGTAGTAGAATAGTCTGATGTATAAGAACATACATTAAATTACTCCAAGCTCCGTCATATTGCTCAGAATATTACTTAGGTATTTGTGATTTTTTTTTTCCATAATAATTTTTACATCAAATTGATATAGAGTATTGCATAGTCCGTGTTTCCGATTACATCCTTGCGCCACTGTTTATAACCTTCAGATCATCGCGATTACCTTATTATTGAACCTATGAACTTTTATTCCTATTCCTTACTATTACCATACCCAATAGGTACCTGATACAATTAGATAATATAAGTAAAACGGCCAACGCATTCAAAATCTAGATCAGTCTACCAATATAATATAGATAGCTCAGCTCATTCGTGACCTTCCCTATCACGCCAGGTCAAACAGTACGTAGTACTACTTAACGATTTATTTACATACGTCTGTTGACACTATCTCGGCTATAATATTGCAATGTTAGGAAAATTCCGGCCGGCACTTATCGCTGACTCGACACCTGACCTGTGACCTGTTCATGCCCGTTGGTGCCCGCAACGACGGTTACTGATGATGTTGTAATCTCATCGTTATCTTTGTTTATCCAACCATTTACATAACGGTTAATGCGTGTATTGGTGATTGCGTAACTTCCGTCCGCTTACGTCATAGAACAGAAGACCATATTACTTAATTACAAATGCATTAATGCTAACCAAAATTCTCTTCACTAAATATAAACGACATGACTAATTTCTCTGATTAATTTATTGCAGAGCAGCTAATGACTATATGAACTTTCTACTGCTCACATTGGTCGTGTTAATCGGAACCGTCAACTTCAAGTGATACTTAGGTCGTAGGATAAAACGTATTAATCATTAGGAACTTCAGAAACTCTGATGCCAAGTTGGGCAATGACCGCTTAATGAACGTTAGCGTTTCAATATATTACATCCAAAACCATATACATAACAGATTTATCAGTTCCACGGGAAAATTTACGGAAGGTTCTTTTTCATCGTATCCGGGAAAATGGCTTAAGCTAGTCTTATAACTGTGCCTAATCGCGCGGAAACTAATCGATTGTGACCCGTCTAATCGTCCTATAGTCCTCTTCTGGCCGTGCTATGTATGTTGCCGATATTCACCACATCTCTCCTACACGATGGCAGCGCGCCAACTGGAAATGGGAAAAAATACGGCCGTTTCATAACTGTTCGGTTAAACGACCGAAGTGCTGACGTCACCTGCAACGTTGGCGAATTGCGGCCACATACTTACACACACACACAAATCATTTGATAAAGGGTAGTATTATGTAAGGATAGTCCTGAAAACTAACAGCAGAAGAATCTAACATACAACTTGTTAAAAAAAAGTTTAGCCACTTCTGGATTCTAGGTTAGTAACTAGTCATCTGGTTTGAATGAATAATGATAACGATATTTGGCAGTAGTGGGAGCTTTCAACGAAATTGTATGTACGTATAAAAGTTGAGCGTCACGAGATCCGCGGCTCTATGAATATCACGGGAACTGCTCACATGACCCCAGGGGCGGTAACAGAGCGGTATCACGTCCACCTACATGTGACTTGCTTGAAATCCCCCCGTTGCTGCAATAAGACCAAAATATAAAATATGTAGAATCCGTTAATGATTCATTTCTGACCAACAGATCACCCGCCCCGAAGTAGCAGGACATTCGGTTGTTCTTGTTGATTCTGAAGACTGCATTGACAGACAGTTGACGTTGACATCGACCTCTACTAGACATCGATATCGAATGAATTCATAGTCTATAGCTTGACAGAACGAG
This sequence comes from Lerema accius, assembly GCA_001278395.1. Taxonomy (NCBI): domain Eukaryota; kingdom Metazoa; phylum Arthropoda; class Insecta; order Lepidoptera; family Hesperiidae; genus Lerema; species Lerema accius. The sequence goes on along the minus strand of LGAG01000341.1, from coordinate 292,729 downwards.
TTGTGTAGTAATTTCGAAGGCAGGCCCTCTTGTCATATAAAAAGCATGACAGCCTTGCAGACCTCTGAGGAGAATAAAGGATTTAGCAAGAGAACGAGGTCAAGTGCGCAACTGACCGGCGGCGGCGCCGGCTGGCTGCGACGAGGGCAACGCTGACTTGACGTCACCAGCCACGTTCACTGCCAAGGCCCGCACTGAAATACACGATTTCGACTATTAGGCTATCTGCAAACCAATCTCATGGGGCTACGTAAGAATCGACTATAATCTGTCAGTCCCTGGTGATGGTAGTTGTTTACAAGAGTAGGTAACTAGGAGTACCTTAAAGTTGCTGTACGGTGATGGTTGCCTCTGAATATTAAACACATGGACCTTGCACGTGGTAGTGTCACATATCAATTTAAAGTTACGTCCATCAGCCCTTTATCGTCCTCTGTTGGACATAGGCCCTAATGTCATATCATTCATAGCCACAACTTGGTAGCGATGACAAGCAACCATAGGGGACAGCGACGTCCGATATGATCGGAAGCTGAACGTTATGCCAAATTCCTAATTGTCACCGAGTCGTAAGTATTGAAGGTTACGGCCAGAGCCAATCACACACCCTACACGTGTCGATATAAGACATAAGGCGTTGCAACTCATTCCTCACGCACGAGTAGCGAGGAATGCGCGACCAACCGACCTCCGAGAAACAACTATTGTTCGCCTCTGATAACGTATTTCTGCTAGATGGAATCATCGCTAGCTGACAGATGCATCGTCACCATAAGCACCGTTTCTTATCTGGTGTTATGCCATCTTCTTTATCTTTACTTTTCTCTTAAACTCCTGAAGATTCTAAATTATCGCTGAAAGATCTAATATTAAGCAATATTTGGTGATCAACAACTAAACCAGGGTCTTAATAGAGTTGTATATCACTAGTCTATCGCTTAGTAATGTTAATGTCGGCATAAACTATTTCAGTTGTCAGTAGTGGAGTAGCGCGGCTCTGACGTCAAAGCTTTTCACAGTCAAGGTGCTTTACGTAAATATCTCGAGAATTAGATCGATTTGTATAAGCTTGTCATCTCGCTCTGTTGATGTTACTGAATTATTATTTTGTTACTAATAAAATCTACAAGACATAAGACTAAATATCTACACAGCTAGGCCCCATTACCTTACTTAGTGTTTATGAATTTTCCGATTTTTCAATTTATAAGCTATAAAAATTTATAAGCTATAAAAATTTTCATTGAATATCTTTAATTGTATAGGTACTATATTCGTATGATCTCAATATTGCCTTGCGTGCTGTGCGTGGAGACCTTGATTCGATTCTGGTCTGATTCTTGTTCATTTCTCATTTTGCAACACGAATATTAGCGCTGAAGTTGAATAAAGTTTCTGTATTTCTGCTCAACATTTGAGGTTGCGAAAAAAATAAGGAACGGAATAAATTATGTTTAAGACCGGACCACTTTTTTCACCAAACGGTCCCTCTGTGTACAAAATGTCCGACAAAATTTAACAAAAACTTGTTTATTTTAAACCGGTTCCAAGCATCAACGTGTTCACGATGAGGACAATGACGAGTCTCTTGAAAATTCTTTGTAGCAGCTGACGTAGTGTGTTGAACTCGCAGTATAATTGACCAAAGGAATTATAAATAAGTGGTCAATGGAGCGTATCTCGTTATAAGTGGTAGAGCGTAGAGCGTGCCTTCGCAACGTTGCTATTGAAAGAACTATTTCAGGAGCCAGTGAGGCCGCGCCGGAGCGGGATGACGTCACGCCGTTCACTGTCAAGGCCTCACGTAATGTTCGCGGATTGATCGAGCCCGCATCATCCACCGATAAAGATACAAATGTCGATGCTAATTGAGAACTTGTGTTTTCTGTAATGGAAAGGAATGCGTCTTATACTTTGTTGGTAGACTAAGTTGCACTTACACAAATTGACTATGGTAACCATGCCGGTCAGCCGCCCAATAGCTTCTGTGTTCGATTGATTCAAAAATCGAAACTTGTATGACGAATTAAAATTTCTATTCTCGACCTAGGCGTGTGTTCGTGTGTTTGTGTAAAATTTGTTGCTTCTATCATGTCTCTGCTTCTATCTTCTGAGCTGTAGTTACGTTACGATAATAACGACAAATAGACATGCTGATAATAATGACGTATCCATTTCCGGTTAAACTCTTCATTGTGTGCAAAATTTCAGGAGAATCCGCTGGGACATTTTTGCTTGAAACAACAACAAACATCTACCTCACAAACTTTCGCGTTTACAATATTAAATAGGATAGGATTAAGAATGCTTCTCAAGTAGATAAAAATAAGAATTGTTATAATAACATTATGCTGACAGTTACCCTGCGTCGGCCCCGCCCGAGGAAGGATAACGGCCACCAAACCAGTTACAAACGTAAAGTTTTATGATCAACTTTTACTTTTCGGTTCCGTTGGGTTTTTTAAAAGCCTTTTTACCTCAGTTCTTGTCTGTTACGAACTTGACTGTACTTAAGGAATTCCAAAACGTCGTTTGTAATATCCTTGCTAGTAGGTATCTAATTTTTATATTAACTCATTTTAACACAAACACAATCCATAGCAGAAATTATGACCATATTTCTTCGAAATAAGCGATACGTGTCGGATCATGTGACGTCCTTGATCGATTGCGAATGTTCAAATAAATTTCTGTAGATTTTCACCGGATTTTAAAAGCTGCAGAACCAAAGCAAGAGTTTGAAACGAACAAAAGAAATCCTTACTTTACAGAGGCGCAAGCTGGTGACGGCATCGTACGTGTTAACAAGCTTTTAATGCTAATCTCGAGGACGAACCTACCACCGACCGATGGACGCCTGTGAACGGCGAACGTTGGCAAACGGCCAAGTGCGGTTGAATAACATTTGGAAAACCTGGGGAATTTACCTGGGGAACCATATTTTGAAAGCTGAACAACTTAGCCGACAGTGGTTTTTACTACCTATGCATCATCCGTTGTTTAAAGTGGTGCTGATGGTAACTGGCGGACAAATAAGCATTGACGTTTAGCAAAGCGGATGTGTATACTTCATCCTTTCTTTAATTCATTACCCCTGATGATGTATCGAAGGTAAACGATGAAGTCAGCTAAAATTTTCATATAAAAATTTAAGAGTTCCATGCAACATTACGATTCGCCTTGTTAAATTATCAATTGATGTAAATGCAAATTCTATATATTAAATAGATGGAAACAGATCTAAGGCCCCTCAATTCTGCACAAGACAATTCAGAGTTCTTACACACGGTTTGGAGTTGCGCAAACAAGGATGTCTCTCACTTGGCTCACGCTGGCTTTACATAACACCTGGCGGAAACCGTGCCCCTGTTAGCCTCAATCCGCTGTGTCAGTAACGTCGAAGGCAAACGGGTTTCATCGTGACAGTCTTGAGGGAAAACCAGATCTTTAATCATCGTGCAGTTACGCGATCAAGATAATACAAATGTATGTTCGTGTACTTAATAGGAGATAAAAGCATTTAGTAATTGCCATTCAGTAGTCAGTGTAA
>LGAG01000341.1:249543-270217 GCA_001278395.1 Lerema accius | reverse complement strand
CTCTTTTGATCAGTATGTCGTCAGCCGCTGTCACACTTACAATTTTATATGCATGTAATTAGTGCACGAGTGGTTCGAGTATATGCACATGATTGTCGACTTGGTTAGTTAATGGCACGTGGAGTATTTACAGAGTACGTATTAAACACGTCTTATTATTAACTATTCCTTTGTATGGATTGTGTATAAATCTTCTCAAGGGGCAATTTGTCATGAGCAGCAGTAATTATTTAGCATTACGTTGTGTAGTAGCTTGTATGACAATCGCTAAAAATAAAATAAGGGCTTTAAAGAGTTTCTTTAAATGTTCGTGACGATCTTCATGAGAATGTAGATGATTAGGCCCCTTTAAAAGTTCGCAGCTTTTCATGGCGTAAACTTAATTGAAGGTGTCAGCTAGACTGTGGTATTTCGCTGGCTTCCACGCATCTAATTTAAAAGTTAATTACTATTCTTATATGCAGTAGATGATGTATGAAATTATCACAAGGGAACCTGACTATACTCCTTGGTAAGAAACTTTGTCCTGGCTGCAAAGGCAATTGTGGATTGCATTGATATGTCAATCCATTCTAAATTTCCTTCTGTAATCTACGCAATAGGTATCCATTAATAGAATGCCACAAATAAACATAACATATGCTTCACATTCCTATGCCAGTCAATCGTTACCGAATATTCGGAGATATACTCAATTTCCTAGGCTAAATATAGTCGTAATACATACACACCGGGTTAGATTTCATTGGCGGCGATTGACAGGCTTCAGTCGATTGCAGTTTAATTAGTTTGGCGAGAATCCAAAACAAATGAAAGTGTTGGCACCACACGGCGAAGGAATCAAGATATCTCCGAAAGATCGATGTTCTTGTAGGTTTATTGAATTGCTATTAATAGTATTAATCTATTTTACAACAAGGTAACTTTAAAAAGTGTGCAACATAACGATATCTACTTGCAAAGTATTAATGACAATACCAATCACCAGCCATATACAATTGAGCTTAACATTTTTAAGAGATCATATTTCACTCTTTTTGGTTTGATTTCAAGTGTATTTCGTGAAATACTGCACACATTTCTATCAAGCAGTTACGCCAAAGATTAGAATAATGCCAAAATATTCCTTCGTGGAACATAATGAAGCAGATTGCGTGGGTTAATTAGCTATTAATCTAAAAATTCCTCTTTTTGTTCGTTTTTACTATTATTTTTCTCTACCTATTAGAAAAACAAACTGTCGATGGATAAGTCAAAAGAAAAGCACGTGTAAAATCTTTCAAGGTTCTTAACGTATTACAAACCTCTTAGTTACATTGTAATGATTTAAGTAATGGAGAAAATCTCTTTGAATGGAATAGTGCTAAAGAGGAAAATTACTAGATATAAATAGAAGTAGCCGCCATTGAGCGAGAACGGTTTACGACATCTAATATTGCATAACAAACGGAGATCGCACGTTTCATAACGACACACAGTTTATATTTGCACTGCGTAATATCCGAGCTGAAGTAACTAGTAACACTGACGACACGTCACGTACGGGATAACTTTCATTGCCAAAAGTCGCCTGAGCGAAAAGTGTACTCTTGTGTAGAAATTTCATTAACGTCAGCTCCTGACCACTTTGTCAAGGCCATGGAGTCAATCCGTCATTTAGTCCAATTAAGCTACCACCCACTTCTAGTGGTCGAGGTCGCTTTTGTTTAGTCCTGAGAGGCTTTACGTATGGATTGGTGGACAAACGTGTAAAGCACTGATGCACATATTCGTACCTTCCATGATCTCTACATGAAACCATTTTGTGTTGTTTCGAGCATAATACGATTGTTCAAAGAGTATCTAACTAATGAAAAAATACTAAATATTGAATTAACATCTTTATTGGTCTTGTTAGACTATACTGGAAGCTGTGGTGGAGGCAAGTGAATAATAAACAAGTAGGTAGGTACACACCACACAGGTAAAATCCGCCTAGGTATTCCGCTCACGATAACTCCAACAAACTGACGGTCGAGTCGTGTACAGATAAACTCGTTCGGCCTTGCCACGTCGTTGCTTAGCTCTTTTTCCTCCTCGCCATTACGTATTTGCATAAAAAACCAGCACACTTTGTTACAGTTGCCGATTCGAATGCAAAAAGCGATTCTAATAAAAGAATAGGGTTCAAATTCGAAGGCCGCGGGTATAAACTGCGCGCCATTATAGCTATCAAAAGTGATACGGGCGGTCGCTAAACTAATAGCACACGTAACGACCTCATTCGAACCAATATACAGTATTATAAAGCGAGTGTTGCGTGGCTTTGTTGTGGAGTGGATATGGCGTTTAGCCATGAGTCAGCTGCCGACCTTGGCAAAGACAAAGACCACGCTATTGTATGTAACGAGCGGTATTGCAATGGCGATAAAAGTATACCTAAACAGGCGGGCGATCGTGTGTCGAGAATATAAATTAACATGCAAATACAATGAAAACATTTGCGAATTAATGTGCAGACTTGTTATTCGAGAAGCGAGCGTCGGGATGATACATTGATTAAATATATTTATGGTCCCAATGAACCGACGGTCCGAGGGTCCGAGTACCTAATATTGTACAGTGTGACTAGTTCAGCGATTAATTCTAAGTAATAGTTAATTTGACTCACTGTTTCTCAGAAAACTTCGTGAGAAGCTGACACGGTTCTGATTTACTCGTAATAGTCGTTTGAGATGTTTATATTTTATATGAATACAAATTTAGCAAACATGCCTCAATGTAAGTCTACGAACCTACGACAAGGTTGACAACATCAGATAAACGCATTTTTGTTCGATGACTAAGTTGCTTTAGATGACTATAGTTAGAATGATGAAATCCTTTTATGTGGCTAGATCAATTCTCCTAATAGATCTCACAAAAAAATTGTAAACAGAAATGATTCACGCCGAGTTTTATTTATAATAAGGTGGTAGTCAGTTAGTGGCAAAATAAAAACAATATTCAAGGTTCCTGACCAAGATAACAGAGAGTAGACCAATAAATAAATTTACGTTTAAAGTATGGTATTTTTAACTTAAGCCGGTACTTGCCTTTAGTTCGTTTTCATGGCTTCATACTTTTACAAGAAATCAAGAAACGGTAAACAAACAGCCCTTCAAAATATTGTTTCTTCAAAGTTGGGTAAGGTGTTGAAATTAAAAAAAACTTTCAATTAATCACGTGTATTTCTGTCTACCTTCTGTACAGGTTTACCCGGATTTAATTTAGTTCAGCAAAAGTCTAGACGATCGACTAGGATGGGTATTCAAAAAGGGTCCAGGGGAAATCTGGGCAATTCTTGCATCCGTGGAACGCCGATCAAGCGAAAGAAAAGCATTAAATTCAAAGAAATCTGAGTTAAACCTGACGATCTTAAGTCTCTTCGCTAGAACCATGACGGACAGACATTGAACACGCATATTAGTAAAGCACTCCGTGGTTTTGTCCATTCGCGCTTCACAGGCAACCCTAAACTTTATCCTTTTTAATCGTTACACGTGTAACTACATGTAGTTTGAGTGCGCGACAGTGAGTCCGGTTGTAGTTAGAGATTTATAAAATAATGTTTTCGGTAATATTTTGACACCGGTAAGTCATAACTGCTTATCCCTTTATCAGAATTTGCTGGAATATCTCTTAATCAAGTTAGAAAAAATCATTTTATAAAAATTCAACACCAATCTTCTCAATGTTAAAACAATTACGCCAATAGTCAAAGATCTACCTTAGTCAAAAACAATGACGCCATAATACATTAAAATACTAGCATCAGGTACAATCGTGACCGGCAATTAGATAAAACGGCACTCGTAAGTACTTGAACAGCTATGCACATAAGGCTGTCGGAAAATCACGAGATTCGTGGATCCGAGTTACGCAACCAAGAGACTGCGTGACTGGTGCGAATCATTCCACTTGTTTGTCATTCGTGGAACGCTGATTAACTTATCCAAACTTTCTGTTTTCTTGGATGCGGAAGTAACACATAGGATTGCCATGGGTAATATTTAGAAGTAACGATAAAAACAATAACAAAATTTTGGTAAACCTCACGACGGATAAAAAAAACTATGATATGTATAAGACAGGACAGTTTGAGAATCCGATCTATGACATATAAACTTTCGTTACAGATATGCGAACCTAGAAGGTGCTGCACTTGTAAAACTGTAAGGTAAGATGAAATAACTTTTTAATTAGCCATAGACACCAGTACCACCCACAGCATAGGGATGGAATAGTTATTGTTTATTTATAGTTTACCAACACGGATGTACGTGACTTGTCATTAACAATTAAGAGTGACGGGCTCATGCAACGCAGCAGTTGTATCGCCGACCGCCGACCGAGTGACACCAGCGATGATGCAATAGCGTGTCCTGTTAGGACCTACACTTGTCACGGACTTGGTGCGTGACATTTGTGATTTAATGTAGAAGGCATGTACCTACCTACTGAATCTTTGGATTTTGACCCAGCCTCAGATACCGATAAAGACGGATTTGAGATATTTCTTTTAAGTAACAATAAATCTGCTGAATTATGTTATTTGGAAGCAAAAATAAGGAGTAAAACATTTGTGGCTTATCCTTGCTTTAGAGGGTTATAACGTTGTAACTGCTTTTGGACATTCAGCCGTCTGTGAGAAGTCCTGTAAAGAAAATTTATCTCAAATTCCAAAAACTAAACAACATCGTCTTCAGACAGTTATAGAATTAACGGGGACAAACGCAGCCATGATTAAACTGACACGTTTAAGTCAATGTAAAGTAGTTTACATAAACGTTTGTAAAACAGTACATCATAACAATGTGTCAATTAGGTACGTTAATAAACAGCTTTACAATAAGCAGCTTATCCAAGAAACGTTAAATCACCATTCATTAAGGAAAATAAGTTCCGATGACGAAACGACTCACAAGGCTAGAACTAAACAGAAAATAAAGACCACAATCAGTATACTCAATTGTTCATGCATGCTTATTAAAATGCTTGTAAAAATAAAAAAATTAACTTCTTTCTTGGACGTTCTTAAAACTACAGAACCCTAAGATAAAACTTGGCTCTCTATAGGACTTCGTGTGGTAACGAGAAAGTTAAATTTCAGGTTCACGTAAAAACCATGATAATATTCAGAAAATCATAAGTCCCGTTAGAAAATAGAGTAACGTAAAATATGGAATAGTCTAATCTTCATGCATAATACGTGTTATTAGTAGGTTTGCACTGGTGGAAATTGTTAACAAAATATTTCTTTAATCCTTCTAGTGTTATGAACGATGGAGAGCGATAGTCAACCCATCAGATGACCAATTTATAAGTGCAAATGATTAGCTTCAAACTTAGAGTTTACTCCAAGGTACTTCAGAGATAGAGATTCCTTCTTGTAATTAATCTGGTTGGGACCACTATCTAACCATTGCTGAAAAACTTAAGGAAAGATTTTGGGAATATTAACTACAGACAGAAGATGGGCTGTAGTTTCTTTAAGGCGATGAATTAATTTCATCATTAAACTCTGCAAATATGTACATCTTAAATCGCTCGATTACAGATTTGATACATGGATATGGCACTAGTGTTTCATAGCCCACCTATTGCTTGAAAAGCTAGGCAAATCCAGGGGCGGAGGGAAGTGTATCAACGGTAACGGCTTGCACTCCACGCTCGGGTGAGCCCACAGCCCGAGCCCGTGGCAAGGCCAGCCAATGTCAATGCCAAGGCCGGGTGATAAGCGGTTGGTCACGGCACCATATAATTGCATTCCATCGCTATCGCCGATTGCATCATCTGAACGTGGAAGCGACTGCGCCTCGCCATTACCGTCCGTGTCGCCCGACACGCTTTTCTGACGCGACGCGAAATTACTTTCTTGTGGCTATATTGTTCGGAATAGAATGGCCAACGCGCATCTATTGTAGGCAGAGCATGCCCACAACCCTAATTGAAGCTCCATAGGGTAACCACAAAATAGAGTCCTATTAGTCTGATTAGATTCTTGTAACAATCATTAATGTTCCGTTTCTTTTCTTTTTATTACTCGTAAAACACATTTTAATTTTGCCATGTTACTTATTCCAAGCATCTCGATTTAACAGATATCATTTTATCGCCTTTAGTGCTAAACAAAAGATTAATTTTGTTTCGAACACCAATGATTTAACTGGATAGCTCAACTACTAAACTTAATTAAGTTAAACACGTACGGTTGTTTAAAACATGCGTTATGCCGATAGTAACGAATGTAAAAACGTTAAAAAATGTTTCCTCGAGGCCAACCATGCAGGCTCGCATGCCACACAAAGTATTTTATTATAAACATGCTCACGTAACACACCAGCTTATCAAATACTTCGCAATATTTACAGTCAAATGTCCTGTCATATCTTGTGCAATGAAACTAAAAAGAATAAACACGTAACTCGCACTAATATGGTTTATGTCGCAATATACACAAACAAAACTTAACGCAGTACAAATCAAGTCATACATACTATTTAATGCCAGCACAAACACCGAACGCATAAAGGTCGAGGAATAGATTATTCGGTAGTATCTCATGTCAAATCATAGACTATCCTTCCATATCCCTCGCTAGAATATGTCAATTGTTTGTAAACAAGGTCTCCCGTGTATTGAGCGCAGCGTGGTAGTGAGGGTATTCTTTTATTTCCTGGTATACAAGTGATCAGGCCCCATACACATCAGTATATGATGATGGGTATTCAAAAAAGAAAAAGAATGCAAATATCTTTTGGCTCTAAAACACTAGAACCGGAAGAGGATTCGTTTAATAGTCAACTCAAGAAAGAGGGTGGTCGCTAGCCAGGCGGTCTTCGAAGAACGATTGTTATACCAGAAGTCATATTAATGGCTCAATATGATGTACGACAGTCGTGTTGAGGTTGCCGATCACTTCCACCGTCTAACCGGAAAGTGATGCCGGGTAGCATTCGGAAGTGCATCCTTCATTTATTAACCTTCCCTACGAGTGGACTGCTCCGCTGAATAATAATAATGCATCTAGGAAATTTAATATTCTATTGTTAATTCAGTTTCTGTAGTCTGCAGTCTAGCTCGTAGTGACATTGGTTAGATCACCTGATCAATCTTGATACTTTTAATACACTGTGTTTGTACTTGTACAGTAATATATTTTTTTAAATGTTTCCACAACCAAGTCCAAATGTATTACGCATTTACTTTCTACATATTGTAGTTTGGAAACGGCACATGTCTTGTAAGCGGAGAGTTTTGGGTTCGATGCCAATGAAAGACGTTGATTTGTATAAAAAAAAAAATTAAGAATTTTGTATCTTTATACAACTTTACTAAGTCTACCCAAAATTGTTCACCTACTAAATTGTGAAAGATATATATTATTCTCATTTGCTTGTTGTAAAACTCTACTCTTAGGTGTTTTGTGGTCGGCGGCGCTCATTTAATGACCAGCGCAAGTAGGCTAAGGCGATCAGCCGTTTTTCTGCTCAACTAGGACAGTAACGGCCGCACTTGTCTTGTCTCTGACTATTTAAGGCTAAAAACAATTTTTCTTAAAGTGTTAACTTGATGAAGTGACCAGATTAAAGTAGCTATAACTTAAACTGGCAACATGCAATCACAAATTATACCAACAGTTACGGCATCTTAAAAAATACTAGATCTATTTTAAACGTCTCTGAAAACTTTGAATTGGATAAATTCTTCAAATAAAGTTATACAAGGTCCATGACTATGATATGACCACTTGAAAATTTCTGCCATGAACTCCAAACCTTTCAATAGAGCAAACATCACGTGCTCGTTTCTGAGTCGTGATCGCGACGGTCACATGGCTCGTGAGGACCACGAGCACCAACCACTTGGAAAGTTTATGGAATCAACTCCTACGGCTGTCGAAGCTTCTTACCTATTGAATATTTTTAGATTGCACGTGATGTAAGAAGCAGGTTAAGTTTCGTAAGTACAAAAGTTAATGCGGAAATTTTATTGGCATAAAGTACTTGCTGTATATTTTATATTTATGGCTGTCACACATTAAATCTATTAAAACGGTAAAAAAATTTAAATGTTTTTTTTTAATTAAAAAAAAATTTGAAAGTCAAGTAAAACTGTCTTACAGTATTTGTAAGAAACACGGCAATTAAGGACATAGTCTGTCCTAGAAGTATTTCAATCTGATAATAATTTTTGTACTTCCTTTCCTATGCAAATCTGTAAGTGAAATTGGACTGTAGAGATTACAGATGCGCGTGCTGATGAATACATTTGCAACAATTTACCTTATATTTGCAAGAAGTCTTATCCTCACGTCTAATTGGAGAGCCAGCCATTTCCGTGATGCCGCAAAAATATATTTGTTTTTAAAGTCTTAGTTGTGAAACACACGACTCCCAAGACTATTACCTTTCAGATACTTATCACGGCAAAGCCTACATACATCCTTGTCTTTAATGAAGCTAGACTTAAATGCAAAGGACTTTGAACCAAGCCCTTAAAGCAGAGTCTATGAGATTTAAAACTAGAGGATGTTGCAGAATCAACTTACTCGCCTCAAACAACGTACACATGTTACTTCCACACAATGAAAAGGCCACAATGTGTATTAGTATGTGTGACCGCACACAAGGTTCTACGCAGAACCTGAAGCGTGCCGCAAACAGCTATCACGAATCTAGGAACATGCATCGGCTGGTGGGTCGAATACAAAATAAAAATGGTTCAAGTTGAGCGATGAATTATTTAAAGCTCAACTACTTAATGTTCCTGCAGTCGTCCTCAACCGGCTTTATAATAAGAAACGCTGGTGTGTGAAAACTGCTGTGTCTGACCTGCATAACAATTATCCCTAATATTCTAATTTTCTTGAGAGCTTCTAAGTTAAATCAGTGTTGGGTTGTCTACAAGCCCCACCACATCTCACTGTTCTCATTTATCGGGTTTGGTTGATTGTGATCATCTTGCACGCCAATTATGCCACAGAAAATCTTAGCTTCATTTATAAGCGAACGTTTATGTTAACCAGAACAATCCCACATCTTGAAGTTGGAATTGGTTGATAGCGAAGCCCGTAGGCTGGAGGCAGTGGAGTCGGTGTCTACGGTACGTTGAACCCGTGGTGGACTCGTGTGGGGAGGCTGCGCGCGCGCAGGTCGGCGGCCGCTGACCTTCCCGGCGACCATTGTTGTGTTGTGCCTTGACCCCGACAACGCTTCCACGTTACCGCTCGGGGAGCTTTCTCTCGTCAATTCGTGTGCCGCCCTTTCAGATATGTCTTGGAAACAGGACCGATAATAACGCAACTCATACAATAAGGTCACTGTGAGAAATAAACCGAGTCTTAGAGGAAATATGTATTTGATGCGCTCCATTTCTTACAAAGAAATGCCTAGTGTCGGTAGAACCAAGGTTTTATTTTAAGGAGAGTTAAAATTCTAACGAATTATGTTCTAAATTATGATAGTAAAAAAAAACTGAAGAATTAAATATGTACAATGTAGAGTCAGTATTTTTAGGTAGATATTGAAATGAAAACTGATGGAATATTGCGTACCTCTAATAAATATTTAGAAATGTGTACTATTAATTTAAAATTGAATCAGGTGCTGTATGTTAAACCTCACTTCAAGTAACGCAATAGTGTAACCAAATGTTTCTACAGCCATCTAAAACAATGAACAGTTTAGATGATGGAATGCGTGACAAAAAATAAACAGCAAATTATTTCAACAGCAACTTTGTTTCTAATCAACTGTTTATAATCTGTGTTTCTATTACTCGTTTTAAAAAAGGTATTACAAAATAGTTTATGGGTGTGTAACGGTTCCCACTGCCTCTTATCCCAGACCTCACTCACCTTCAAATGGCCGCCCACCTCTCTCAAATTCGGTCAAGATCACATCTTTGTAATGCCACGAGCTCACTTGACTCCAATAATTAAATTGCACTGACAGATACTTCACTGGTTAAAGTTTTTAAATAAACAATTATTTACTTAACATAACATAACACGATGACGGACTGACACAACGCAGAAATAGTTGACCTAGAAGCTTTAAAGTATGTACTACAGTTCCATACGCATTGTAGACATTTTATACAATACTCTTAAAGAGGTTTGATGGAAGTTAAACTTGGCACGAGTACGATTAATTTAAAGCCTCGACTTCTTTCTTCATACCAAAATAGGGCTATATCTTTCTATAGAAGACTCTTGTACTTAGTACGTACACTTAGTATACATATAAAAAATTAAATGTTTAGGGGTAATTTAGTCACGCTGCTTTCAGCAATGTATTTTCGATTTACGGCAGCAATTAAAATTCCTACAAATTGTGTAGCATAAAAAATTCCAATGGCTGCTATGTAATACTTATTTAATGTTGAAAACACCACGAATCGCACCATGTGCGCACAATGTTTGGACGGTAGCCACGCCACGTAACAAAACCAAGAATCGATTGAAGGGAAACTGCGTCAAATTACACAAAACAGATCTTCGTACTGGCACTGCATCAGATGCATCGGTGAATCACGCGAACCGAAATATACTCTCCAAAATTAGAGGATTTACTCAGATCGTCTGTCACGCATCATCATCCTACGAGAAAGAGGGATGGATGAAGGGGCATGCATACCTTTGGACTCTTTAGAGAGTAAAAGGGCTGATGCGGCAGCTACGTTGGTTTCATTCAGCTCCTAAGTGCGTCACGCGTCAGGAAGCGAGAGACTTGCCCTAATATGGACGGTCACTATTTAGAGACGCACGTGTCCCCTCGTCTTGTTTTGATGCCGTTGACGTCTCCCTGTCGATGTTGACGTATGACGGAGAATATTTAGAACGTTACGCCAAACGTTGTGGATAACGATCTGATTTAATCATGATATCAATTTATTGGCTGGTAGAAATTTAGCAGAATTTGTTTTGGTGGTAACTCATTAAGACCTACGCATTTTGATAGACTAAAAATTCAAATTAGAAGAAGTAGGTACCTATGTATAAATCGATCGTCAACTACTGAAGTCTCAATAGAATCTCATTAGGGAGATTCTTAGTTAAATTGGCAGCGTTAGATCCCTCGTCGCTACAGCTAGGTCATTATTACTCCGGCATCCTAGTTCAGAATGATATCTACGTCAGCAATTATAGACCAAGTGTAACAGCAGGAAATGCACCAGGCCAGCGTACACCTAGTTTAGGTCTGGGAATAGCCTGGCCGCACGCCAATGGCCGGCGGAAACGGATGTGTGACGCACTCTGTCAATCAATACCGAATTACGACAATGATTTTAAACTATTTTATCGTGGAATTTCAACTACGCATCTGATTTCAAAATTCTTTTACCAGTAGAATACTAGTACGTTATCACTACCATGACACTCTAGTCTAGATCAATATGACACGGTTATATTTTTGACGAGAATACGTGTTTGGGGCAATCCTAAAAACCTAATGACAAAATCGGGTGATACAGTTTGGCGTTGTAGTTTCTAATCTATTGTCTCCATCGAATATTAAATTATACCACTGGATAGCAAAACGATTAAAGAATTAATTATACAATAAGCGAGAACATTGAAAAATCGCGCGCGGAGGAGCGCCGCCATTTTGAGGTTATCTTACGACGTAAATACATAAAGAAGTTTAATATACTTGTAACATAAACGTATTCACGTACAACACTCAGCCATGTCCATGACACTTCTATATCCAAATGTTTTTAAACTTTAGGGATTCTTACGATGTAAATGGCGCATTCATTATTTGGCTTGTAAACAATATTCGCCACGATTCATTCTAGAGGCAATCCAATAGGTCCATATTACTGTGTACTGATACTGACGAGCGATTTTAAGTAAACCTTCAACCGGCGTTGCTAGGCGTCGCATCGCCAAAAGCGGTACATCCCGATCTTTTATTTAAAAATTTGATGTCCCGCTTTTTGGGGATTATAAAACTACATATTTCACTTAAATTTTTCAACCTAATATCTTACGTAACGACCATAATAAAGCACATGACGTAAACCTATTGTCACGTGAACGCAACTTATAACTTACAACTCAAACTCCAAAAACTTTGGTATTTTTTTTAGAAAACTTCTGATTATATAAATTATACTGTTTACAAATACTCGTTATAGGACATCCTGTATAAATAGGCTAAGATCGCTAACATAACAGTTTAGTACTAACCATTATCTCTGTTTCTGTTTAGCTACTGATAAGCTTCTTATCACTAGAAATCGCTAAACTTTGAAAACGCAATAAATGTTTTTTACTGTTTTTTTGTATATTAATTTATTATAATCGAATTGTAACTATATAGAAAACAGTGATAAATTAAATTCAAATAATGTTTTATGGAAATTGTTATAAAGAAAACATTATATGAGACTTAAACTTTGTGTTGTATTGTTTAGATTAATAATTGGAACCGACCGACCACCTGTAATATCTAAATACTTCAAGGCAACAATTAAATGATTACCGTTATTTATAAGTTATCATAGCAAAAGTTGACCAATATGACGAATTTCCTAAAAGTTCACAAACATTTAAAATCGCGAGTACCTGATATTGAAAACTAAGATAACTCAAGCAATGGTGATCAGGCATTAGGTAATACAGCGGAATTAATAATAGCGTATTGTGTTTTAGACGGGCCCTATATCAATATTTATTGGGGGCCACCACAGCGTACTTTGGGGGCCCCAATGAAGGGTTCATATTTTATGCGTATGGCCCCTGTAGCTCCGGGCCCCACGCTCTTGATAACGCTAATACGACGGTAACTACGCCCCTTTGTAGTAACTGTAATATAAGATTTTTAAATACGTTCACATTTATTATTTTTCAGTGAAAATTGACAGCGCCATATTTTGATTTTATTACTTAACTGGATATTCATTTTGGTGATCGACTTTTCTTCATTGCCTATTTCTTTTTAAATTCTTGCTACTTAAATAACAATGATATCTATCATAACAATTTTGTTTTTTAATATGAAGTTGATAAGTTATTGTTTTTGTTACTCGATTTTTTAATTAAACATTGTCCACTTACAAGATAAGCCGTGAAAAATATGAATTCGAAAATAAAAAATAAGATGGGAACGAATAGAGCCTTTTTGCCTCCTGTGAGGATTGAACTCACGACCCCTGGTTTACGAGACCAGTGCTCTACCACTGAGCTAAAGAGGCTGTGGGGACGAGTGCGAATTTTTTCAATCTATTACCCGACTGCTCTACAAGGAGGTTAATGTTTTTCGAGTGTTTGTATCTGTCAATATATGTGTGTTTACTTGCTTTTTCGATACGATCTGCAGCTTAAACAGCTAGACAGATTCTGACATTATGAGGTGTCATTGAATTTGTCTCCTTTGTAGAATTGGCATAGGCTATTTGTAATGTATGATAAGAAATGATATGTCTCTAGCAGTGGCTAAGCTGATATATTGAAGCACGCATAGTCAAGCTGCTCGGTAAAAGACCATTATTAAAATTCTTAGATAAGTTAGCAGAATTGGGCCCTTGCTCCTAAGTGGTAGGCAGGGCAAAGTGTGAAGGAAAGGTGTGGTTGACCACCAATGAGGACTACAAGAAAAATCAGCTTACCTCATCTCAGCTGGTGGAGAATCTGAAACAAATTGAAAAAAAAAAATTAAATTCAGGTCCGTTCATATTGTTGGTAGGAATAACTAAAAATTGGCCGAGTCTGACTCGCGCATGAAGGGTTTCGTATCGTCATCGTCATATTTATAAGTACTTCCTTTTTCTAAATATTCATGTTTTTACCCGTTTATTAAGATCTAGAAAAAAATTGCTTAAAAATTACGTTTGTTGTATGGGAGCTACCCTTTAATATTATCTTTTTTTAAAGGTAGTATACAACTATATATTCTGTGAAAATTATAAGCGTCTAACTGTTGCAGTTATGAATATTGAGCAAAAAATACGAAAAAATACACGTTTATTGTATGGGGACCCCCCTTAATATTTTTATTTTTTTATTTTTAGTATTTGTTGTTACAGCGGCAACGGATATACATAACTTTTAAAAAATTCAGCTTTCTAGGTATCGCCGTTCATGAGATACAGCCTGGTGACAGACAGACAGGCGGCGGCGGCTTAGTAATAGGGTTCCGTTTTTACCTTTTAGGTACGGAACCCTAAAAACCGGATGCTTTCAAGAGTTTATCTCGTCGTTTCACATTTCTGACTTTTCTGAGACATAGATCTATGCCATAGATGATACACTATATGTGAGAATCTATGCACCCGATATTCCTCAGACAGTTGTCAATGTAAACGTCAACCAACAGTCAACTTCGCCTTCCGTCTAACTAAAGTGTTTGTGTAATGTCTGTATCTGTATCAAAAAAGGTTTTGTTTTATTCAATCAATCAAATATGTGTTTGTAAACTAATATTTTACATAAATTTTATTTTTTGCACATTTTATGTAAACTCGAACTTTCTTGTATTATCTTCAAAGACGATCACTTCGCGTGATTGTAGTAAGTACCTACCCATTATAATACAAAACGGGAGTAGATTCAAAAAAATTATGTGCATAAGAGACTGATATCTATGAATAAATGATTTCAAATTTAGTTTTTATTTTTATTTTACGTGATCGATGTACCCTAAAATGAATACAGAAACTGCCTGCATCGACCACTGTTTACTCCAAGCAGTCCTTGTTTGAAAGCAGTTTGAAGAAATTAGCGCCAGCAGCATTAAGTAATTACGATCAATCTTGCCACCACACGAGCAACATAAACAGCAGGTTTATACAATGGTGTCGATACCAACAGAGTAAAGCAGCCAACGTGCGAGATTGTATGAACCATCGGTTCAAGCTCTTTGTATATGGCGGTTGAACGATTCACAATAGCTTAGAACTATCCATCTTAATTTTTATAGCTGCCTTGTTACACAGACTGATATAAAATAGTATGTCTTGATCTCTATAGCCGTAAAGTAAAAATTATTGTTTCTCTTTCGATGTTATACAGTTATAAGGTAAACGAATAAAAAAAAGAATTGCCGAAACCCGGGATCGAACCAGGGACCTTTAGATCTTCAGTCTAACGCTCTCCCAACTGAGCTATTTCGGCCGATACAAGAAGAGGCAAATTTCTATACAACCTTTGAAAACTAAACGAATTTTAACATTAAAAGTAGTGAGATTTATACATGAGGCAAGAATCTATTGAAATCTGAGTTTTATGTAAAATATTATAACTGTAAAAAAAACATTCGCATGCGCGTTATCTAATTTAGAAACTGTTAGCGCCATCTATGTAATGCTTAGGTAGTTACATACTAAGAAAGTGAAGGTCTGCAATGATGTCTATTTCTTGCTAAGAGATGGCGCTGTTCGTAAAAATTCCGAATTACAGCGAGTGATGCACCAAATTTAAAATCTAATGACTAAAAAATCACTCAAATGCTTGAACAGACTCAACTATACTTAAATTTTGTCTCCAAATTCAGATTAATGTATTATAGTTCAGATTTCAACAATCTCTCACTCTAAATAGGTCATATAATAAATTCTATTAAAAACTTAAGATCTATTACCAAGTTCCTCGGCCTGCACTGCCTTGTCTTCAGCCACCTGCCCCAGGTCATTGAGCACCAGCCCACAGCGCTTGTACAGACGACTGCGGAACTTCAACAAGTCCTCCTTGTCTTTATACGCTTTTATTTCACTCTGTAAACAATTAAAACCACAGAAAATATAGGTTTTATTCTTATATAAACATGCAGAAGCTCTGTGATGTTACCAATCAGTGTAATAGGGTTAGAAAGCTTAAGAGATCCTAGCAGTAAAAGGACTAAAATGTTTGCGACAGTTTGCTAGAAATTATTTAATGATGCTTATAAGTAGCACTCTAAACCTGAGCACAGCTGAGGGCAGTCCAGCGTGTTGGCTTTCCTCACAGGTCATAAATGTTTAAAGAAATTTTCTAGGGCATATAAAACACAATTCTTACTTTTAGCTCCTGAAGTTGTGAATGGGAGCGGCTAGAATTGCACTGTCGGACGTGCGATTCAGACCACCCCGCGGCTCCTGTACCCAGGAGAGAGGGTGCAGAAGCCGGTACACGAATATTTCTACCCTTATCACGCACTTCACTGATCTTTGCCTTGGACACTGCAGACTTCACTGGCTCTAAAGATTTTAACGTTTTCCTAGGTTTAACCACAAATGTACGTCTAGGAGGTTTTTCTTCAGGGAAATAGTCGTCTAAAACAAGCGGCAATTCACTGAAAACACTAGAACTTGCGTTTGAAACACTGGGTTTCCCGCCAACGCGCGCGGAAGGCGTATCATGTCGCGTAACACTAACATTGGATTTCGCTTTAATTCGAGTTTTGTTGTAAACTCTCGGCATAACTCTTTCATATTTAGGTTTATTCTTATTAATATTCAAATCCATTTAATCGGACTTGCAGTGCAATATGTTTACAAAACAACCGAGCGATGACGTCCAAATTGTCAAAACGTCAAATGAATGAAATTATTGACAAAGTGACAGCTGTTCTTGATTCTTGTTGTCATTTGGTTGCGATGACCACCGTCAGCCGTTGGTTTGGTTTTTAAAAACTGACAATTTGTTTATTCCTGAGTTGCCATTATAGAAATTATAATGGGAATAATAATATAAATTAAAATGTTTCTACCTTAGTTAAAGGTTGTATGCAACAACAATTTTCGAGGACTTTCTATTAATTATTTCCTCTATAAAAATATTGTATAAAAAAGTAGGTACTTGAAAATAAAAGATTTAAGTCCTTAGGTAAGCTTGGTATGCTAGGATTTGAAACTTCAAAAAACAAATAGAAGTTCAATGAACCATAACTCTAACACAATCATATAACTCAACACAGTTTAGTTTACCATATTTTAATAATGACCCATACCCAGTAGAGCAAAATATTTTAACATGAACTAGTGTCCATAATTTTTTTTTATTAACATAATGGTGTTGAAATAAAAAACTAAATCTAGATAATGCAAAGAAAAAGTATTTATTTAAAGAAATAAATGCAAAACAATATCTAAATCTATATGACTTTGTATCTTAACTTATTAAATACATTTTGTTTAATGCACATTATTGAAAAATAACTACAAACTACATATTGTTCTGAATAACAAAATTCATTATATTCCTACTTATTTAGCAGCTCATTATGTTTAGCTTCATAAATATTTTTAGCTTGACTCTGGTATTCTTCACACAACACCATTATTTGCTTATTGACAGAAAATACAAGATCTTCGGATACATTACTTTGCTTTTTAGTTTTCTTTAAGTAATCATTTTGGACATCTTTCACTGCGTCCCTGCATTTAATGTACAGTGCCTTTGCATTCTTCGCTAAAGCTTCTCGATGTTCCTTTGTAACTTTAGGCACAGGCACATACAATGTTGTACCATCCTGCTGGGGATTTAGATTCAAACCTGAACTCTGGATAGCTTTTAAAACATCTGGTATAGCTTGAGGAAATGATGCAAAGTTAATCACTAATGTTTTAGGGTTCTTTCTCACTATTTGTGCTAATTCTTGGAGCTCGTAATCCTTGCCGTCGTGCTTAATAGGCAGCGACTCTATTGAACCGGTCGTTGACCTCAAAGACAGGTTTTTGGCAAAGTCATCTTTCATCTTTTCAATGGCAGATTGGCATCTGGATTTAAGCTTATCAACAGGGATAAGCTCTGACATTTGTGTGACATTGATTTCCACTTTTCCTCCCTTGCCTTTCTTATCCTTCCCTTTATCCTTGCTCTTGGCATAATTTCTGATAGCTACGAAGTTGTTGTTCACACTAATAACTTTATAATTTCCATTTGCTAGGTTAGGAAGTGGTTTTAAAGAGTTTATAACTGCAGGAAACACCAAACGTTGCAGAAATCTAGTCCCCATATTGCACTAAATTAATGTTTTCACATAGAATATTTCTTAGTCTTTATCAGTCACAAAATGAAAGTTATAAATAAACATTAAACAGTAGAGAATTTGACCGGTTACTTCAGTTCAGTTTGCGTTACGTTACTTGAAGAGGAGCGATTCGCTTAATTTCGTTATAATGAATGTTGAATGTTGTGCGATACTTTTTAAATTTAACGTACCTTAAATTAAAGGTTTTTACAAACTTTACAACAGAAATAAGATACTTATGATGTTAAGTAAATACTTTAAAAAAATTAAATATAATTTTATGCAGGACATAAGATTTATTACATTGTTAAAACTAAACGTTATTTGGATTGGAATTCGGCATTTTGTCATTTGACTATAAACCTTTGACTAACTAAATTTTATAATCTATGTTTTGTACTGAGACTTTGACAATGACATATCTAGACATTGACAAACGGCAGGTGACAACTGACAGGATTAGAAATATAGTATAGTACAAGGAGCAAGCGATTTATTTGATTTAATTTTGTATAAAATGTCTGTAATATTTCAAACTGGGAAATTATGTCTCTACAGAAAGCCTTACAACACATCATTTTGTAAATACGTATTCTTGAGAAAGTCATCAGGTAGTGTTTTGAATTAGTTGTAATTGATGTTAATATTGTTATTATTCGTTGTTGAGGTTATGTCTTCTTGTAGATGTACGTAGACCGTTCATAAGTTTTGATGAGGTCGTGTCTCAAAGGAGAGCTCAGGCAAGGAGGAGTTTAGTGGTGCAAGTTAATTCTGAGTCTTCCTTCAGTGAGCTTTATGGTTATTGCTCCAAATATGCTACCATCAATGATATTCACCACTATAAGAACTCTGGAGGGGAGGTTTGTTAATTATATTATCTAATTATTTACTGGTTATTACGACTGCCCTCTATTGGGCTCCGGTGTCCTCTTACAATTTGTGGGGTACAGTTGAATAGGAAGAAAATCTTATTTACTAATTTATCTTGGCTATATTTTTATTTGCTTTATTGCAAGCTATAAATTACAATTTTTGATATATTACTATCTTCCAGCATTTTATGCTCATCGAGTTTAGTTCAGAAGAAAATGTCAAAGAAGTGTTACAAAGCTGCAGCTCCCATCAGAGAGACTTGGATGTCATGGCAGTTCCCTCGCCATTCCTGTGGTTCCGAGCGGCATCCGGGAAAACACATTACCCTGACAGTAACAGAAGTTTGTTGATAAAAGATGGAATTGCTCAGGCAAATGAAGATGAATTGTTTGAAGAGCTCTTGAACTGTAACTCTGTGTCAGATCAGATGCAGCTTTTGTATGATAGGACATTGTTGAATGATCTCGGCATCAGGCTGAGGTATATGGTGGCTAGACAGGTGAGAAAATGTTAGTGTTCATATAGTTTAATCACCATTATCCTTAGCTATAAGAAATATCATGAAATATAATATATGTATACCTCGTTTTTTTTCGTTGTGATTTAAAAAAGTAAACAATCTAGGAGTTATAGACAGTCTCATTTAAAATAAAAAAAAATTACTATTTAGTGCACTTTAACTTAAGATTAATAATTTGAAGTTATTTCATAATAAATTATATTTATGAGGGTTGCACTCTGGTTGACCTTTTTTAATAGTGTTTCATATTTACATGTAAATTGTGTTGGTATAATTTCAGTTGGAGGTGATATTCAGTAGTCTGTATGCGAATATAGCAATCCAGCCATTTGGGTCATCAGTGAATGGGTTTGGCAGGATGGGCTGTGATTTAGACCTGGTGCTGACTAACGCACTCACTGCTGAAATGGTTAGTACCTTAAATCATAGTAGTGGCACTCATTTGTTCTGTAGATAGTTTCTGCATAGTGGAGATCATAATTAGACCTATAAAATTTTTAAAATCTAAATTCATCCTTGTTTAATGTAAAGGTAATGTAACAGTAATCCTTGGTGCAACCTAGGCAGCCAAACAAACATATGACGTTGTATGGGAGCCTGCACACAAGAGGTCACAAATTACTTACTTATTTTGGCTGCTGCAGCCTGCCTATAGCGCGCCTAGGGTTAAAGTACAAAAGCATATGTTAGGTTACCTAACTCCTTGATCTGTTCAGATTTAACAGAGTGAATAGTTGTTGAAAGCTATGGTCATTACAGACATCACCGACCCGTCGCCTGGTGTACCAAGAGAAGAAGAGCGAGGGAGGGCGCAGTCCGTGGCAGCGGCACATGGAGCTGGTGGCGGCGCTGCTGGAGCTGCGCGCGCCCGGCGCCTCGCGGGTGCAGCGCATCCTGCACGCGCGCGTGCCCATCGTCAAGTACTCCCACGAGATCACCGACCTCGCCTGCGATCTGTGCTATAATAATACGTGAGTCCGTTTTCATTAGCTTTTATTCACTAGATGATACTAAATAAGTGGCTTTGTCTTCCTGTCTGTTACCTTTCTTGCCTGTTTCACTAGACAGATTTAAATCAGGACTTTAGTTGATGTATTTGGTTAACATTTAGTAAAGGGGTAGAGAGGTAGGGTAAGGTACAATCCCCTGAAATGATTAGGATGTTTCTCTGACATGTAGTGAATAGCATGTCTTCTTATCTATTCTGTTTCGTGGTCGGATTGCTAGTAATATACAGCTTGGTGTTGCAGGTCAGGGGTGTACATGTCGGAGCTGCTGTGGCTACTGGGCGGCATGGACC
>LGAG01000341.1:215693-240919 GCA_001278395.1 Lerema accius | reverse complement strand
CGAGTTCCCATGGTCAGTGACCTCCACGCCGCCCATATCCATGGGCAGATGTCCCTCCGGCGACGCGTTGTTGACCACGCACGCCACACTCGCGTTCACCTCCATACACGTCGTTACCATCTCCGCTATGAGAGTTGACCATGCTTCGTCTTGGGAAATTGATCTGAAATAGAATAAGTGCAAAATAATAAAACTCATTATGAACTTTATGTTTTGTGTCTTAAGGTTGAGTTTAGTCTGCACGCTATATACCAACGGCCAATTACAATGCGACGTGAAATTGCAGCTATAAAGCTACATTAGAAGCCTTCAAACATTAAACAACTTCAAATAACTAAGCAACTAACTTCTGCAATCCGCACTGGAGCAGCGTGGTCGAGTATGCCTTACACCTCAAGTCAATATGGCAGTTTATAATCAAAGTCAATACTCACTCAGTGTTCATAGTATCGACGACACGCACCATACAGTGTAGTACACCATACATGGGCGCGTCCCGGGCAGCTTGCACCACGCTGGCCCAGCACACTGCCAGCTCCCGCCGTAGTATTGAAAGAAGGCGACGCAGCAACGTGTAGGTTACTAGCTCGGGTATTTGATGTTTTGACCTGGAAGGAATCTGATTGTAGGGGTTCCGTTGATATTTATGTCGTCGGCATTTATGTCGTCGGGACCCCTATACTAGGGGCTTCGGTTATCACTAGCTTCATAATAACAGGTACTCACAGTTCCTGTCCTTCGAGAATGTTCTCTGGCAACTTGTCCAGTAATAAGCTCAGTTTGTAAGCCGCGGAAACACAATCTGTAGGCTTCACCGACGACGCCTGTCGCAAAATGTCCCTTATGTCCAGGCTGGTAGAGTACTTTTTATCCTGCAATTAAATAGAGAATAACTTAATTTAACCATGTAATCGAACAGTTTCTACAGAATTAATGAATTTAAGTGACTTAAGACAAGTTTAAATTCAAAAGAAATAAAAGTCAATAAAATCAAGAAAGTTTAAATAAATAAACAAAAAAATATTACTTACACAATACAGTATCCAATTAATTTGTATTATTAAATGTATCAAAAACGTAAAAAAAAGAAAACAAACAAAACAGACCATGATCATGTAAATGATATAATAGATAATCCAATAACTTACACAGTGCTATTAACAATAACTGTAAGTATTAATACCTGTAACAAATGTCCGGGACAGTGCTGTAATATCTCGAGAGCCAAGCCCTTATTGTTCTCATAGCTGTCCTCTAAGTGTAGGAGCAACTTTTCCACATATTCCTCCTTCCATTGTCTATAACAAGCACCAATGTTATTTCTTTCAAATGACACGTTAATCTATGTATTGAAATAAATCAAGTCTATATTTATTTTTAAGATGTATGAGGTTAAGATTTCTTTACATTGATATCCAAAAATATATATCCAATTTTGAATGAACGTTGGAATATAATTTAACTATAACCTTGATATTATAGAAGTTTTAATGCTTTATAATAAGCCGAGCCAGAATAAAACATATTACGTTGACATAGACAGACATACAGACACTCAAAAATACTTCCTACCTACTGCTAGCTGGTAGTATAAAATCGTTGTACTTGTGTTTTAAGCTCTAAATCAATTAGTTCCCTATAGGTAACATACCTATTGTGCCCATCAAGGCACGTCCTCTCCGTCCACGCCAGGGTCTGCAGCGCCACGCAGCGCCGGCCGTAGTTGGCACCCTGGAGAAGGTTCTCGAAGCACAGTCTTCTAAGATCTTCTAGAAATATAATGTAGTAGTCCCCCTGGCCGCGCTGCCGGGTTAACACCTTGTAGCTGTCTTCCAGACGTTTTAGTAACTGAAATAACGTGTATTATTGTCAAAAATAATTTGAGAAATTTTTATATGTATGGCATTAAGATAGCAAACCTGTTGGCAGTGCCACTAACCGCAGCAATCTATGGACGTTGTAGTAAACATCGAGCAGGTCTATAGGGAGACTGTAGTAAACCCTGTCAGTAGATGTTAGTGAAATTATAAGTGAAGCTATAAGTATCTAGTAAATTCAATTCGATTTTTTTATTCGTCATTATAATGACATAATATGTCCCTATTTATATTATACATATAGTGTGCAATCCTTTTGGTAATGTTGGTACGTAGTAAAAAAAAAACTTCATTTTTTACCGGGGAATACGGAGCCATCAAGAAAATCTGTAGTTCAGTTTTATGTAGCAACAAAGCTTGTTGGTCCGTTTTTTACCAGACGTTCTGCTATTCTAGCCGTAATAAACCTTACCTTCTTGAGGAGCGACAGCAGCAGCTGGCGGAAGCTGGGCGCCTGGTCGTTGACGTTGTACCGGAGGAACACCAGCGCCAGCTGCAGCTCCTCGCGGCTGAACAGCTCCGTGCTGCGCGGAGACTCCACCACCAGCGACAGGGATAAAATGCGGATCTGGAATATTTTATTTTTTATTTTTATTTTGTGTGTCATGTATTTTTTGTGTATTATAATTTTTTTCATCTATGAAAATGTAAACCCTTATCATTTAACAATGTTCATATGTCTGTTCGCTTGTTCTACATGGATATAGCTTAAAGATTTTTTAAACGCACACAAAACAATGTAGACACATTTATTAACAAAACCTTTACCATGCATTCCCTACATGTAAGATATGGCAAAAGAAAAAATACAGAAATCGAAATTATGCAAATACAGTTACTCAAGAAAAAACACGTTAAATAATGTTAATGTTAAATAACCCTTTCAGATTAGGAGTTACAGTCGAATTTCCATCGCAGAGCATGTTAGACCAAAAGACCATACAGACCTGTTCAGTAGAACTGACAGCGGCTGTCTCCAATACATCCTTCCCGATGAGGTCCATCCACCGCGACCCCACGCCGCTGACGGCGCCGGACTTTCGACCCACGCTCAATAGCATTAAGACGCATTTTAGATCGTACCGCTCCTTGTCCTTCTGCTCCCGCTCTTGCTTTATATATGGCAATCTGCAACCACGATATTGAGATGTTGACTTATTTAGAATAGATTTAGCAAAGAACAAACTGTCAAACTTGCTTGAGTAAAAAAAACAACTTTTAATTACTTTTTTTGTCAAGCATTAAAAAAGTCAGTAATCTTTAACAGAAAAACAAACAACTTGACTAATGAAAATAAGAAAGTAATTAAAAAAAAATTGCTTGTCACTCTGACAATTGAGCCGAATCCAATGACACCTCATAAATGTTAAAATCCATTAAGCCGATTAGGCTGTAGAGCGTACCAAAGAATTGGATACACATACACTCGGGTAAAAATAATTTATGGTTTTTCAACCAGAGAAAAAAGCCTCGAATATTATGACATACAATACAATAATAAACAAACTCACATATAATCCATAACATTGTCATCCATCTTCACAATCTTGGTGAGCAGTCCCTCCAGTATGGCGAGCTCGGCGGACTCCAGCGGGCGGGCAGCGTGGGCCACGATGGGCACTATCCACCGCTCGTACATCACTTGAGGCGACACGTTCGCTTGTTTGTTTAAAAGAGTCTCCAGGGCTGTTGTAGCCTGGAATTTCAACTTTAACTAGTACGACATACAGCTCACATTTCAGTGCTTTATATAGAGCTGAGTTTAAGTGAAATTGACGAGTTAGTGATGACTCATATAGCACAGTGACCGTCACGTCGAACTGTCATTCAAAGGTTCATAAGTTCGATTCTCTGCAAAGTTGAAATTTAAAGATAACTTTCATTTATATTTTCAATCTGGGTAAGTAGTTTGTCATGGCACCAACAAAACAGAGAATTTTATAATCCTCACTCACATAATATTTTCCTTGACTTTCTTAAGAACTGAACAAACATTGTAATTTCAACCTTAACGAGCACTACATAAGGCTCCTATTTCAATGTTCTATATGTGTAGTAAAAATGATGTCAAATTAAAGTCCTTTTCCCTATACCGAGGTCAATGACCCAATACTCACACTAGCCTGCACAGCCTGTACGTGTAGATGGTCGATGACGTCACGCACGACGTGCGGCAGCCGCTCCGTGACGTCAGCGGCGCCCAGCGATGACGTCAGCGCCGCCAGACTCACGTAGTAACTCTTACGATGCCGGTCCAACGAGTGTAGGGATGTGAATAACCCGTCTAGTGCTGTTCTGTCACCTGTAGGGTACGAAGCATCCGCCATATTAATATATCTATATATTTATATGTGATGAATTGAACACTTTGAACCTCTTTTTAAGAATAATGTTTCATATGTGACATAGTTAAAGTTTAAATAGAGAAGAATGTAGTAAAGCTAAATTTTATTCATAATTTATGTGTTAGAAATATAAAGTGATTGAAGTGAGACTGTAACTCATTATGTAAGAGTTTAGACTAGATAGTTGATAGAGACAGATAGTTCGATATGTCTGGTTGGCAAACGCAGCTAGCTTTATTTTATTCCTCATATGAAATTTATTTCTAACACATATTATTTATTTATCAACAATGAAAGGATCTGTTGGTCCCACAGTAGAATTCACTGTGTTGTTGATAATACATACAATTTAGCTTTTTGCATTTTTTCCCATACAAACTTTAACTATACCAAACAGTAACTTGTATACACTTCGCCTTACACTCTAAATTCATTATTATTAAGAATCCTCACCTTCCCCTTGCAGCCTGGCGCAGTACCTCACAACGTTGGCCAGGGTCTGACCACTGAGGTGTCGCACGCTGTCCATGTGGTGGTCGAGATGGCCCCACACATACGTCAACAGAACTTCGACCAGTCTCAACCCGACACCCTTATCTGTGGTCCTCTCTAGCCCTTTACTAATCTGTACCATTGTTCTTGCTACTGCCAGGTTGAATGTTGATTCTGAACATGTTCTGAAAAAAAAGTTACATTACTTTATTATAGGGTAAAATATACAGGGTTATGTTTTTCGAACGTTTGTACGTATGTAGGGTGACACAGACTATACATTTTTGACGTGAATATGTCTTTAAATTTGTATAGTAGCAGGGGGCATCCTAAAAACCTAATAACAAAATCAGGGGATAGTTTGGCATTGCAGTTTCGAAGTTATCGTCTACATCCAAAATTAAATCGTACTACTGGATAGCTAAAGGACCAAA
The DNA here is from genome assembly GCA_001278395.1 of Lerema accius. Classification (NCBI taxonomy): domain Eukaryota; kingdom Metazoa; phylum Arthropoda; class Insecta; order Lepidoptera; family Hesperiidae; genus Lerema; species Lerema accius. The sequence goes on along the minus strand of LGAG01000341.1, from coordinate 235,771 downwards.
TAATTGATTACAGTATTAGATTGAACACTGAAAAATCATGTGCGTTGAAGAGGGAAGCGCCGCCATTTTGAGATTTTTTACGACGTAAAATTAACATAATCGTATTCACGTACAACACACAGCTGTGTCCATGACATAGCTATACCCATTCTTTTATTATTTGGAGATATCATAACATATACCTCTCTCCGATGTCAATGACACTAGCAGTAAGTAGAATGATAGCCGGGGTGTCATCTATAGAATGTTCTAGTAGCTTGTTGGTAGGCACCACGGTTGCTATGGCAGAATACACACTAAGTCTGGAAGCATCGATTTCTAATAAACTTCGCAGCAATTCATCTTTGTTGCTGTTGTTTAGAATCTGAAAATAGTAGCATAATAACATATTGTCTCAACTAAATAGTGGGTTATCATTGTACTAGGGACAGTTTATTAATTACATTTGTTATTAAATCAACCAGATAAAAAAAGAGACCGACGTTTTTTAATGCTGTAAGCGTCTCTTTTGCTCACTGGTTTATTGTCGATAAGTTTGTATTAATAATTAATTAATCGAATGGATATTCTTCTTTAAACTGACATTTAATGTTAGTCTTGTATTGTATGAACGAAATGATTAGTAGTTTTGTGTCGATCATATTCAATGTATTTCTCATCATATATTTTTTCAATTTTACTTTTCAATACCAGCCTGGATGAAAGAATTCATAAAATAATATAAAATACGTACGTACATTAACCCAAGAATCTGGATTATTCTGTAAAATATACATGGAAACGTAAACAATCCCACAAACAGACTTGGTGTCCATGGGCACGTCTTCATCAAACAGCAGATATTTCAAACACATCCTTATATCCTGGAGCATAGAGTTCAGTTTGTCGACGTGTTCGGGTGAAACTTTTTGCGTAATATACAATATAAGCCGCAATATTGAATGCGCCAGATTAAAAACTTCATTCTTTTCTGTTGGTGACAAGCATTTTGTTTCACTGGAAAAAAAATCTGAGGTCCAAAACTGATTTTCAACATTAATATGTTGGCCAAGCAATTATCTTACTATGATGATGGCTTAATATGCCCTCCAAAGTCTAGAATCGCTCAAATTAATTTTGACAATAGCAGTAGATAATTTCACAATATACCTATATCCTATACCTTACCATTACTTTTGTCTATTCTATATGTATAAGTTATTACAGATTTTCAAATAAAATTATCCATCCTTTTTTGTCCAGTAATTTTTGATGATGATATCAAATGATGTTTTAAACTACCTGAGGGTGCTAACAGCACAATTCAATCCTGTCTTCAGATACTGTGCCAGGGGGAGTTCAACGGCCTTCAAAGCTGTGGCACCGGCGGGGAAATTCTCTACACAAGTGACTACCCTCATAACCACATTTACATAACACTTGTAACTTGAGTGTGGTTCAGATGTAAGGTTAATTATTTCTTCCGATAATGCCACTGCAAATGGATCGTGAAGATTGTCGCTTTTTGTTATGGATCTGTGGAATAAATACACTTAAGTTTTATTTATATCCTTTTATGAACAGTACGATTTTTACAGCAAATATTTCCAATAAAGTTATTTGCAACATTTTGTGGTGTAGGTGGTGATATATATTAATTACATAATATGAAAGTAACCCATCTGGTTTATCATCTGCCCTTTTAATATAAAAACTATTTTTTTAAATAAAAACATCACATTACAAAAACATCTTTTAAATCATATAAATATAACAATAAAAATCACAACATTTTTACTGCTTACTTAGTATTATTACTATTTCAGAGTTTGTCCATATTTATACATACATTATAACCACATCATTAAAAAATTATATCAAATCAAATCATGTCCCAAAAATAAAACACCTACAATTAAAACTCCAATTATAATTTTTTTGTTAACATTTTGTTATTTTAATTATTACCTTGTCAAGAAGCATTTCACAGGATGTTTAACTTCTGCTTGCAGGAACACAATCACCAGAAACTTAATAAGATCTTTGTCCAATAAAGTGTTGACGGAACTCAAGATACTTTTTAAACTGGTCAATTGCTGATCCACATTAGACGCTTGTAAGAATTGATGCACGTCTTTATTCTTTATAACTGTAAAAAGATATAATTTCTATAAAATAAATAAGAATTGTATTTTACATCCAACTGCATTTGCAATATAGGTAATGCAATTTTTTCATTCATGTCTCCTTTTTTTGTATCTAAATAATCGCAAGCAAAATCAGAAACGAAAATCTACATAAAAATTAAAAGATCATTAATACTATTATAACAAATTCATCACTCGCAAAACAGAAGAGCAAATTATCACAATCGCAAGTGCAAATAAATCTATGAATCAGATTTAAATAATTAGATACTTGCCCATGCAGCTATTTTGTAATAAGCTACAGTTCTTATAACTAGGCCTTAAATAATTTCCAAGTAATTAGGAGGATGGAATAAGCTGTGGCTGTGGCACTAATGTGCCAAAAATGTCCTGCAGTGGGCATTTTAAATTAACGGTCTTGGTAATTGCTAACTAACAGTTGGTAAGTCCTGTCTGAATCTGAGGCCAGTATGAAAATTTTCTGGCCTATAATCCCTCCAACTTAATTTTCACATCAATACAGAAACCGAGTAATAAAATTTATAGCTTAGCCACATCTTACCTGAAAGAGCTGGATTTGAATCAGGAACAGTAACAATGGGGAAACCACAAGTGTTTTTGGTTTTTCTACTTCCACCACCACTTATCCTTAGTGTTAAACCATTCATTTTCTTCTATTTCATAAAGTACAAACTTAACAAAAATATTTTAACAACAACTTTATAACCTCAATCTGAACCTCCGACTTGATTTAATATCGAATCTATCAATCTAATGTCATTGTCATTTGATGTCATCTCATCGACATCGACTTTTATTATAATGTTGTGAACGACACTTTAAAATTATATTACCAGCTATAAAAAGTCATTATAAATTATGATTCACTCAAGTACCTATAACTTTTATAATTTCATTTTTTACAAATTATAAATTTGATTTTGTTAATTTACTTGGCTGTATCAAAAGAGAGTAAGGTTTAAAGAGCGTATGTATGTCCATTTCTTTGGCACGCTCTACAGCCTAAACAGCTTCTTGGATTTCAACATGGATGAGATGAGTCTTCATTGTGAGTAGGCAGGATGTGTAATTTTATATTACAGCAAACGCAAACCGCCAATTATTTCCAACATTCTGTGTTTTTTAATAATTTCTTGATTGTTTTTTAATAATGAACTAATGATAACTATTATAAATAATAACGATATTTGCATCTTACGATGCTTATAATATTTTTTATAGTACTGCAACCCTGAAACTGTCATAAAAGTTTATGACGTTAAAAGTCTAAACTGAGGCGTCGATATACACCTACCTATATAGTTTGTGATATATATAATTATATACACTACCAAAGTGACTTTAGTCTGTGCTGTGCGTCGATAAAAAAAATGGCGAATGAAACTCCTTAGAGACAGATGCTCTTCTATAATCTATTACCGTTAGGACTATATATTATCGATATTGGATTGAATTACTAGTAAATTTCAACAGCGGAAGGATAGTTATTTTTGGAAGGCAGCAAGGATTTGGATAAGTAGGTAATAAATGTTTTACTCAATTTTTAAAAGTATTTTATTGTAGAACATATTGCATGTCATACATTGTACCTATTAACACTAAAGGAAATAAATCTACTTAATTACAATAAATTATTTAATATATCACACTAGTGACTTATTCAGTCTTATTTAACATCGGCCGGAAATTCGCCACCATCTTGGATTTTTGGAATTGTCTCTGGTTCATCCTTTATTGGCGCGCTTTTGATACCAACTACCCCACTGATAGAATCGCCTGAAAAAAAAAGAAATTGAATTGATCAAAACAAAAACAAAATACTGGATTCTGTTGCTGCTCTGCATTTTTAGTGAAAACAAAACGATGGTTCATCTGAATTTCACATAGGTACGTACCTAACATTGTTCGTAAAGTTTTGCTAAAGTTGTAGGTATTTAGGAGATCAGTTAAGGAGGTATTAACTACATTAAATTATTGTGATGGAGATGTTTATTTGGTTATTTCCTTTCAGTTGCTTCGCTGGGCTCGATGGACTACGTTGGATTTAATTAGTCAAAAACACAAACATATAGTTACAAACTTAGTGGTTAACAAGACACTAATTGATAAAAATGTGGGTTAAAATATTTTCACAACAATTTTGAGTTACGAACCAAAATGCCACCGACACGACACAAAGCAACAGACCAATTCCTCCCAGTACCTGAATATTGGCGCCTACTCTATCAATGGCACTATTGACCAAAGTAGATACACTTGTAGCGGAACTGTTTACGACTGCACCTATCGTTCCTACGAGACTGTTCACGAAATTGCTCCACGCCGTCACTATGGGGAAAGGTATGTGCCTTCGAGTCAATATGTTATACTTGTTGAATTGTGAGTTACGTGTAGACAGAAATGTGCATAAGAAATAACGTATAAGGCGTTGGTCATACTGTTTAAAATGCAATGAAGGGTGTGATGCACTGGACTAAGACCGTTGAATCAGTCTTTGCTGACCTCTTTTGTTCTTTAAAAATAACAACAACATAATACGTGTCTCTACACCGGCTTGCTTATCCTATTGTGGTATTTGTAGAAGTAATATAAAATATAATTTTATAAAACCAAAATACAAACGTCTATAATGCATTATTACAAAAATAATAAATTCAGCAAATAAAATTGTAATACAATCGGATATTTATATTATTTGGCTAAAACTAGTTGTAATGTGGTTGAAGGTTGTGTGATTGAGTTGTGTTTTGTCAAAAACTTACTTACCGTTATTGGCGCCTCCATGTCCTTTTGAGTCCGTGTTCTCGATTACAGTAGGTTTGGGGTCGTTGGGATTCGATATGCCTTGGATCTTTTGTACTGCGTTTGATAGTCCCTTCACAATGGGATTGTTTTGGCCGATTTGCTGAATTGGCCCACTTTGAATCGGGTCGCTTTGAGCTGGTACAGTCGCAACTGGTGCATTCTGAACCGGCGCATTTTCAGTTTCAGGTTGTTTTACAGCCTGGGCGGGCTGCACTTGTGCAGGCGCTGCAGGAACCGAGTTGCTACCCTGGGCAGCAACTGGAGTGTCTGCGGCGGCCTGGCCGCTCGCCGTAGACGCTTGGTTAGGTTGCTGAGTTGTTTGCTGAGGTCTTCCTGGGATCAAGTTAGATATTCCCTGATTGATACCTGTCCAGAACTGTGATATAGGATTCGGTTGCGCTGGCTGTTGACTCCCCTGTGTGGGGTTAAGAAAGCCTTGGATTGTATTTGAAAACTGTTGCAAAATGTTAGGCCTCTCGGTAGTCCCCGGGTCGTCAGATTGTGCACCGGCCGGCGCTGTCCCTTGCTGCTGCTGTTGTTGTTGATTTGGATTTGGGTTCCCTTGGAAAAAGTTAGTTATACTTGGGATGAAGTTTATTGGATTGAATCCACCTTGGTTCGTATTGTTCAGGCTCGGAGTTTGATTCTGGTTTTGATTTGAAGCAGGGTTAAAAAAGTTCTGAATTTGAGTTTGTAAAGTGGTGAACGAGTTAACGACGGTATTGTTAAAGTTTTGGAAGAAGTCGTTTAATGGTTTTGGAATTTCAAAACCAAGTGGGTTACTCGGATTTGAACCTGCAGGAGGATTGGCTGGTGCAGTTCCCGTAGACGTGCCAGTCTGCGTTGCAACATTCTCATTCTCTGCCTTGCCGGCAATTTTCAAATTTTGATCGTCCTCCTCTTTAAGTATCGACAGAAGTTCTACTCCTTCCGATAACATGCCAACTCCGTTATTGAAATTAGTTTCCAACGACTTTAAGCGATTTTCAACTTCTTTAACGTCGGCAGGTACTTCTACATTATCGGAACCTTCCAATCCCACACTATTAGGCTTCAAGTATGAATTGATCGTGTTGCCTAATTTAACCACTTCAGCGTCAAAATTTAGCCTTAAGCTTTGAATATTCTTTGATACTTCATCCAAGTCTTCGTTATTTGCGAAGTAGTATTTGAATTTTTGGGTTACATCCTGAATTCCACGGGTGAATATATTTTGTGACTCTGCGATAGATTGCTTAATAGCAGCTACCGCTCGCTCGTTGTCGATGTAGGAGTGGTATGCAGCAGGTTTCTGAGAATCGTGCTCCTGCCGCTGCGGTGGTCCCGGATTTTTTAGGTCGATTTCGACTCTCTTTATATTCGAGCTGTCGTCGTTATCGGGTACGTAATCGTTGGAATCTTCTTTAAGGGAGACCGTTTTGATTATGGGCTGTTCCTCGACGATCTTGACTGGAACGATTTCAGGAATGCTATTACGAAGCTTGTTTTCGACGTCCTTCACCGTATTGACAGGGTTTACTAGCTCCTGTTCACTTTCGTTGTTGTCGAGGGAGACATCGTCTAGCGCGTCGGTGGGGGTCGGTAGTTTCTTTTCGTTTTGTGGTGCGGGGATGGTAGCCGCGCGTGCGGAGAGCACGGCTAAGGCGAGGAACAGCGCGTACGACCTCATAGCGGGCTCGCACGGTACACTACGCCGGCCGGGTGGGTTTCTACATTTATACCGGAGCTAACGGTGCCCGACGCCACACATCCATGTTTACGCCGTTCGCGCTCCACGCTAAATGTTTCTGTCATTATTTGTATTTTAAACTAGCGATTCACCGCGGATTTAGTCGCCCTCTCACTTTTTATCTACCCATAAGTATATAAATTGCAATGTAGTCAACTTTCTCACCTTCTTATTTGAAAATATCAGTTGAATGGTATGTTTATTTGTTTAAAGTCAGTTTAATAAAGGTCTATAAGCTCGTATTGCAGGAATATTGTTATTTGTATCGCTATGAAAGGTTTATTTTTTTATCGGTTTTTACTCAATATTAGGTATTTTTCCGTATCTACAAGTTTTATTTTCCTTGTAAGGTACCTTTTGTACATTGTGATTGTATGATACGACGAATTGATTTTGGCAATTCCAAATTTTATTCCTTGACATTATAAAATGTTGTCGTTGTCCTTGTCCCCAACATATTAATTTCCCAAACTATAAGATATTAGTCATTGGAACACATGTATATTGTCTATACAAATTCAGTTCCGTACAAGTTCCTTGAAGATGTTCTTTTCATCATTAATCTTCAAATCGCCTTTTTTGGAAAGGACAGAAATTTGTTTCTTTATTCACTGTATAATTATATTTGAGTCTATTTCCCAAATAGGTACTTAAACTTTTTTTTCTGAGTTACTTATTTTAGTTTGGTAAGGCTTTGGAGGAGTCGGTGATTCTTAAAGGGCGGTCATTATTCACTGAAAATATACATAAAAAAATCACGTGAGATTAGGTGATGGTTGATGGGGTTATGCCAAATCTTATCACGTCTCACCACGTTATTTAAGTAGTTATCGGACGCCTCTTTACAAGTAAGGCGATATTATTTCTTTCAATTTATATGCTCTACGCCAGGAGCATGTTAAAATTATACTATAATTTCAAAAAGGAACAAATCCTCAAAGCCATGAAGATTTTTATCAAGTTCTAATAGCATTCTAAACACAACGAAACCAGTCTTGTTACGATTAAATCTTACGACCTTATTCCAATCTCAATTAACTTTATGAGAGTCTTTATTTTGGTTCCGTAGTATATTTGAAATCCTTACGTTATAATACATAAGTCTGTGTTGAATCTAGTTCAGAGACATATAGTAGGTAAGCACTAGCAAGCTATATTGCACTGTAAACATAATTAAAAAAAATGGGTATCACCGGTATATCTACAGGTAAATACTCTATAATAAAAAGTAATGGAACCATAACTTGCGCGTGGCCTGACTCGCACTTGGCGGGTTATTTTTATATCGGATACTAAAAATATTGATATGATGTGTATTAGCGTGCGATCCTCGTGTAATTGGAGTCGGCTTGAGCTGGCAGGACCGGATCCGCTGCGTTGCGGCAACTTTTTACCCACAGTTTTGTTTCGGTCAACCACTCCGCCGGCTCTGGTCCGCCGAGCTGAAGGAACGTTCCAATATTGTAATTAAATACTGAGGAAACTTACAAGATAGTCAATATTTTCAATATAATGTGACGTTAATTAGTCATTGTAATTTAAATTCAGAACTCACAGCTTAAATGTTTAGCTTGTAAGCTCGTAAAGGATATTGTAAAACAAGTGTCGTTGACCCTAAAGTAAAGTTGTTTGACGCAACTTGCTTAACTTGATATTTTAACCAAAATGTTAATTTACGTTAAATTGACGAGCCTGCATCCATGTTAATATTAAATTGACTCAATTGATCTGCTAATCGAAACATTATGCGAACTGTTAGTCCTCAGACGAAAACAATTAAAATTGATTTTGAATCTTGATTGAATCTCGTCCTAGGTGAAACCAAACAGGATTTGGTTGATAGATATTTTTAGCTCTAATTCTAGCACTATAGATATCTAAGTTAGGAGTATACTCCTAGTACCTACATACTTAGATAAAAGAAAATTGGTTTGTTAGTTGTTATAAGTTGGTTTCAAAACCGTAACAATTCATTTACTTAACCAATTTGGGTTACGAGTAAGTGGTTGTCTTGTTTTGAATTTGGTAACAGTAATGTGTGGCGCTTCTACGTTTTATGTAAAAGCTGGTTTTAAGTACCTCAATTAGCAAGTGTATACTTTTTTGCCCAACGCGTCGTTGAAACATCGAACATTCCTTCCTCATCTTACTTCATCTAAGTCCGCCCATTTTCACGAGTTATTATGGCCAGTGAGAATCGCTTATTTCTTTGCATAAAGCACGAGATCTGGGACTCTGCCAAAGCTGGTTGTTTGTGGAAGATCTGTTGTCTATTGCCTGTTATTCAAGGAACTTCTGGGGTGACCTTAAAAATATGGAAGACAATAGAAATAGAAAGTTTTAAATCTATACTTACTAATAAATTAAACCATAACGAGGTCAAATTCTGAATATTGAATATTGTTTGGAAATTTTTGGTAGGCTACATTATAGAGACTGAAACAAATTTTTTTGGAGTTATTGTTTAAGTGGCTATCTATTGGGGCATCACGCGAAGTCCACTGAGATGATTTAAATGAAAATTGGCAAATGTGTAGCGTATATAACGGAGCTGGTTCTATGATACATTTTATACTGGGAAACGGTGTAATTCTTGCAGGGTAAAAGGTTTACCGAGGCAAAGCATGGTCGTACAAATCGTTAAACAAAAAAATAAAGAAAAAAAATCATAACAACTGTAGTTCCTTGGTGTTGTAGAGCAACAATTTTTTTTTCTGTTGCTCATTCTTATTTAATTTGACGGAGAATGGAACCCACAGCCATGCTCAAGTAGCACGCTTTAGACTATTTAGGTACTATGCTAAGCAGTCATAAAGATAAAATATTAATCCGAGTCAAGAGGCCAAGTTCGGCAACGAAAGATTTCTTTTGGCGCTGGTAGTTCAAGTTGGAACAGTTTCGAGGCATGTTTATCTCGTGTATCCATTAGCATAGTCTTACTTTCAACGGAACATTCTCTAGTATTCGGGGTCAGATGTCAGCCGGGAGGCGGTCCATTGTCTACATTCGTGGCAGAAAGCGCTCAATGAGCCGTCGCGCGTGTTGAGCATGCTGAGATGTGTCCAACTTAATGTGCTCGCTTGCTAGTGATGTGCGACTGTAAAAGTCCTGTATTTGTATACAAATGTGTACATTTTTATGAATATAAAGCCAAAAAAACTTCTAATTAAGAGATCTTTTAATGGATCGTGATCTTTTTCTGAATTATTTTTATCTTCTGTTATTTTTTTGACAAATGATAAACTGAGATAGAAGGAAAAGAAATTTGTGCTTATAAAGTAAAACGTATTTATGTAGTACATTACTCCTATGAATAAACAATAATAGATAAAAAATAAATTATTCGCGATTTTGACTATTTTGTTTCCACCCCTAGTACTCCCATACACAAACGATCACTTGCCATAGCGTAAAACCAAAGTCTTCAAAGCAAATAGGACCCTAGGAATAGCTACTAAAGGTATATTATCGGATCAAAGGGTCTATGTGTACCATTTAGCGTGATATCTGTACAAATTAAGTTAGGGTTTGTGTGGCAATTTCATCCAATGTGCTTCAACTGTTTCGATTCTAGAACGTATTTAAATTGCATTCAGCGATGCCGGTGTTCTGCGCTTCAATTAGACCTGACCTAGGAACTGTACATTACTATACAATACACATACAGACACACAAATAAACTATAGATATAATTGTTTATATATTTTTATAATACGTGAAATCAAATAAATACACCTCCCATTTTTACCCTCAGGCCAAAAAATATTATAGACTGTCTGACTTCGAAAAAAGGGTAGTGAGTCGAAAAAAATAACGTAGGTAATTGACAAGTGATAATGTTTCCCGGTATATTGCAAGGCAGACCGCGCTGTGTGACACATGTCAAAACATAAAAAAAGAAAAAAAAACACCTAACTTTTTGTACTAAATACTGAGTTTTGTTAGTTTTAGTAAGTTATACCCACGACAGATACATTCCTTGCTCTGTGGTTATACCTATATCCAGAATACGTGCATCCATATGCAACGTATTACATTACCTGATGACGTAGTTGCGGGTAATTGCATATTATTCGCAATAAATATAAAAGCTGATCTCGAGGAATGGTGGCTCTGGCGAGGTGTTAGTCTCAAACCGGATAAGATCTTGCGGTGTTGCCAACAGCCTGTGTTGCCAACTGATAAAAAGCTCGTTATGGACAAACCGGTGTCGCTGTCTGCAAACAGAATTCCTCACTGCGGCTTAGGGTTGAATTTCTATGAGGTTCTACGGCGTGGCAACTCTATTTCGACATTCATATCAGTAGGTTGTAAATCTTCCCGAGTTTGATTTTCGGCGTGTAAATTATTTTGAATATTTTTTTATATAAAATATCAAGTAAAATATACCTTTTTCAAGGGTGAATGCTATTCAATACCCCTTCTTTGAATCAAAAAGCATGGCGCAGCGATTACTATAATTATGCTAGATTGCCGTTCAATGTTCCTCCGTTAAATGTCCAGCGAGGCAATTTGAATGATGCATTAGAATTTCTATTCTCTGTCTGGATGAGTGTTATTTATAAGTATTAACACAATTAAAAATAAATGATAGGCCATCTACCGCAGTAACACAGATCAGTGGCCACTGGCCATACCAGATGGTCAAGATATGCAGCAGGTAAAAAACTTAATCATTTTAACGGTCGCCGCTCCTAAAGTCAATGGCAGTTCAAGGATTTCCATTTTAACACCAAATACTTACAGATATTTCTTTAACCGTATACTTAAATCGTGTAACTTTTTAGGCGTTCATTAACGATATTTATAAAGATTTATTCAAATGTATGCGCAGGAGGCTAGTTTTACGCTTAATGGCCAATATGTATTTGGACTGGTCGATTGAGATTCTTGGATCTGTTTACCTCAGTACCGTTAACTTTACGAAGCCTCGACAGCAGCTCGGCGACCATGGTGTTCAATAACCAGTTTATGGCTTTCGAAGCCCTGGAGTTTGTAAATATTTAACACATTTTCCTTGTTTAGAATAATATAAAGTTATAATGTAGCAAATTACCAATTTCACAAAATAACAAAGCTCTTCAACATTATAATCTTTGGTTATCAAAAGGTGTCATTATTTATTAATTTACTAAACAACAAAATTAATTAAATAAAAGTATTAAGCAAAAAATATTTTCCAAGAATATAAATAAAATACCTAAATACGTACTAGAGGAACACAATTTGAAAAATGTCACGTGAGGTTGGGGGATGGATTGCGTCAAATTTCACGAGATTTCACCAAAGGTGAAGAAGGGGTCTAAAAATTGCCATAAACTTGTTACTGATATAGCCATAGGCGACACTGACTGCTCACCATCTTAAATGGCTTGACTATTTGCACATAAAAATGCAGTATTCATACTTTTTAACAGCTATTTGACAACTTTGTCAATGCGAAGTGTGTTTGTTCGTATAAACAGGCTGTAGAGTTTAAGTGCAGGGGCGTTAAACCGTGGTTAAGCCGCTGTCAAACTCGTTACGAGAGTTTTCAAGACGCTCAAGTTCAATATCACTGTGTATTATAATACGGACGGGGTAGATTGTTACTACAATACACACCAGTCCTTCGGACATTCCCAGTATCATTTAAAATAAGAGATATCTTTCAAATCGCTTTAAAAAATGCCACATAAATCGGTATTATCTCCTCATAACAAGGCTTGCATTTGACCAAGGCTAGACACTCGAAGATCTTGCCTTCAGAATAGTCCCCTAGTGTCCTTTTTCAATCAAAGACCGTCATGTAAGGGGTTTTGTTCATGTCAATCATCGTTTATTTTAAAAAGTTATTCAACTCTAGTGGGAGTAATAGTACTTTCCATTCATTCCCTTCAATTTATGGCAAAAACCTTTGATGAAGATTACATGTTGCAATTGAGCTTAGTCTGTGACATGTCCTGAAAGTTTAGACTACACTGGTGTTCGTATAGGAACGAGTAAAGTTACGTATAAGGTGTTGGCAGATCGTGGTTGCTGGATAATGTAACCTGACACGTAATTACGTCCGGTTTCAGGGTTCCTTGGAACAACTTATGATACTTATTTGTATAACAACTTTGTTATCATTATCTTTTTGCTCGTGAAAATCACGGTAGGAAAACATAAAAAGGGTACCTAAAACGTAATTTCTAAGGGCTTACCTACCTCTATTTAAAAAAATCTTAATTAAGGGAGGTTCGTTCGAAACCAATACATCTAAAAGTACCTACCTAACCTACCTATTTAAACGAACCAGGTATTCAGAGATCTAATTTTAAAAAATAAGGGTTTCAATTATAAAACCTCTGGTCAAGAAAAAAAATAGGTACTCACATGAATTTTATCTGAATCCAATCAGATCATAATTAAACTTAAACTTGACCGGTTTTTTTATTTATTTTTCCCGGTCACCGACCGCGGTGCACTTGCATCGTGGCGGCCAACGGCACCGTTATCGGAGTTGCGTCGTTTTGGCCTGTTTGCTTCCGAATTCGAATTTTATTAAGCAGTAAAGTTGTTAATGAGCTTGCCGTAGTTGCTCTTAAATCATTATATCTGTGGGAAACTACAACAATGTTGAGTGTTGCGTACTACTAATAGATAATTCCATAGTATAGTAGCGTGAGTTAGGTTTGATATGGGATATAGCGTGTTAAGTTAGAACTCAAAATAACCCTCAGTGCCTAGGTTTGTTTTAAAATATTTTTCCTTTAAATAAATGGCCGCAGTAAATGCTGCAATTTGTTTAACATTCAACTTAGATACTAGTTAACACTGCTGAGAGTGTTTATCCAGGTATTAGGGCTTTTATTTCCTCAATAGAAAACATTCGTTGCGGGTATTAATCCTGCTTCTGTACGAACCGTTGTAAATAGTTTGCGCCGACAGGGTGCCGTTACGCAAATGACTAATGGTCAATTCATCGCATAGTAAATGGTTGGACTTTTCAAGGAGTGGTGGGGGTCGAGCAGAATCGTATATTTTTCCGCAAACAATATATTTAAGTTGCGAGAAAATAAGGTAAAATTGAATAGGTACTTAATAAAAATTTTGTAAGTAAGAAAATAAAAATATTGCCTATACAATTTTTTTGGAGTACCTAAAGCATTTTATGTTTTTGATAAGTAGGTAACTAGAACTATTATTATTTTCATACGTATTATTTTCAGTTTCACTCATGTTCTTACTGTAAAAGGATATAAACATTGCATAACGCCGCCGCGCCGGTGAAATGACCTCTCACTGAACAAGTAGGTATATCCGTGTAGTGTTAATCATAATTATCACTCGTTAGAATCATTGAAGGCTGAAGAAATGTTGCGCTCATCACTTTCGCCCATTTTCTTCATTAAATATTTAGTGTATTCCTACGAGTTAAAAGAAATAACTAGTTTGGCACTTGCAAAACATTAACTTAATTATTTGCGATTGTAGGCTTGTGTTGTCTTTACGGGACGATATGGTCGCTCAGAGACAAAGTCCTTCAATAAATAAAAAAAAAAGAAATAAAAAATAATTTCGTCCATTTGCTAGTTATTGTTCATATATTTTATTTTAATTAAATTTCTTTGTACAATCTTAGGACTATTTAAATTCTTATATTGTAAGATTAATCAAGTATACAATTATTCAATTCATGTGTGCCTACCTATTATATTACAAAACTCACATAATATGGCCCAAACCCAGTTTCCAAAGGAAAACTGAACAGAGTTTTTATAAATTTTGTTTTTGTAATTTTCATTGTTTATGTAAAAAAAAACTAATTGTGAGTTTAACATGGTACAGGTACATAATAGTTAAATTAATTAACATGGTAGTATTGTGGTGTCGGTCCCTACATTTTACTCAAATCCGAAACACAAATGCTAAAATAGTAAAGTCAACATTATCTAGAAAGTAGGGTGTATTCCATTTATTAATTACTTTCCAAATAACAAATCACTAAGAACTGCGAAATGTTTGTTTTTGTAAATGTTTCTGATCTTTCCTACAGGATCCACATATAAAACACTTGAACGCGTGATAATTGATTACACAACGCGCTACTCTTATCACGTAAGTAGGTACTCAGTCGTATCTTCCTGCTTGCTTCAGCACGTGTTTATTACGCTGTTCTGACTCGCCGTTTGCTTCCGATAGTATAGCACAGGAAGAATGCAAACACAACCGCTACGACCTGAAAACCATCGGTTAACTAATTAGAATAAACCAACAACACGGACATTCAATTAAACAAAAGTCGTCAAGAAAAGCTGTGTAACTATTGTTTGCAACGGCAATAGGAAACAATGTTTTCTTAGGTTGTAAAGTTCGAAAACCGTTGTAGAATCGAGGTCGTGGACTGCTTAGCTGATAGCGCATCGACATTTATTGATCGTCAAGTATTACTAAAGTACTAAATTGTAAATCGAAGCAAACTGCATAACATCAACTACAAACACCGATAACGTTTGCTGACAGACACGGCTGACGGAACTAATTGAGTTGCATGGAAACGATTCCGACATACGAATGCTTTAGTAACGTAGCAGTCGACTGCAAAGGCAATCATTAGCAGATAAAGCTTCATAAGTTATTTACAAGACCCTCACCTCGATGATGATGACAGTAATGATGACGCCCCCGATGCCCCCGCCGAAGGACTCGAAGTACCCCCCAATGCGGTCGTCACAGCCGATGAAAGCGTCCACCCGAGCGCAGGTCTGGTCAGCTTGGGGCTCCGCGCAGCACGTGGGGGGCAGCGCAGGGAGGATGCCCTCGTAGGAGTCAGGGCCAGTTGTACCACAGCATCGGAACTGGAATTCACAGGGACGATTATCATTACGTTACCATCATCAAACCTACTCGTAAGTTACCTCACTATTATTTATCTTCGTCCTCCGTCTTTTGGAGATTATCTAAGTTACACAATGCACTCACGAGCTTCTTATATTTAAGAACTATTGCTTTGCTTATCTTTGTTTTGAAATATGTATGGTACACTTCTCTATAATCTTTCTATTGATAATACAAGATCATAATAGTGTATTGTACTGGTAACACCATATTTGCGTTCTAATAAACAAAGATAAATCTCCTACCTATAAATATACCTATAAAATGTATTGTATGCCGAGATTTCATTGTTTACTAAAGATACGTAGCCGTAAGGTAGTAAGAAACAACACGAAGATGTTTACCCACAAGAAGTAACCGATGAATTAAACGAACTAGCCATAATAAAGTTGAGAGATGTCACTTACAGCAGCTTCCATAACGTGGAACGCGTCTCTCAACTTGGAGTCGTTGAAGGCGGCCCCGATCCAGTCTTCAACCAGCTGCCTGATGTTGTTGAGGCCTTGGAACAGCACCACTGCCAAGCCTGTCTTCCCCGCGGCTAGCAGCATCAGGATTATGGAGTACTAAAAAATACCCAATGTGCAATTTTAATACCAGTAGTAAAAGCAGAAAAAAGTTTTTTTGTAAGTGCATCCGGTGCTAATTCGACCTAAAATGATGTCGTCTCTTCATCAGACGTTAGTTACCGTCATAAGGAAGCATCTGCTCTCCCTGATCGCGCCGCAGCATCCAAAGAAGGCGATGAGGAAGACGACAGCACCCAGCACGATGACTGAAATGGGGATAGCTCGGATGGCAGCCACCTGCAGGATCTCGATGTCTCCTAGCTGCACCAGGATTGCAATCCCCACTCCGAGCAGAGCGGCGCCTGCGAGCTGTCAGATGATATGAGGTAATTAAATTAGCAGAAAAATATTGCTTTTCGATATTCTCATACTCCGGGCGGCTTACGAAGAGGAAAAAACATGAATGTGGATTGATCTGCATAAATTCTTTGGAGTTGTCATTACGGTAGTTAGCTAAAAGCCGTAAAGCCACATCAAAGACTTATGGCATAAAATCTTTCACCATTTGGGTGGCTATTAAAATTTTTGTCAAATCGCAAGTGAGGAGCGTGGTAGAGTCAATGGTATTCATTATTATAATCATTTAGAAGTGGAACATTTATTATGTTTTAGTAAAGCAATTTGGAGTAGGTACCCACTGAGGCTAGAGAATGCTACTGGTTTTAATAATTATGTGTTTTGGATTTGGAATACCGGTGTAGCAAAGAAAGTTTATAAGCCACTGGACGTGGCAAGTGGTCGTGTTCTCGTTACTTTTGGAATTTGGAATCTTCAAAAGAATATTGGTATACAGAAACAGTAGCACCGTTACTTACAAAAAACGGATGGCAAAACAATTTTTGAAGTACCAGATGCCAGATATTAGCAAAAAGTGTTTTAAATACGTCACTACACTAAGCAGATTTGATCACACGATAAAAGTGACTAATTATTGCTATAGGTATACCTCATTATTCTTATCTTCTTTTGCAGTTTCTAACAACTTGTTGTTGATTATTGATTCGAAGATTACAGAACTTATCTACAATCGTATTTGTAGAATAACATGAGTCATGTTTATCAAATTATTATAATGTGGGTTCCAGTGAATGAAAGTGGTTTTTGTTAGTTTCAATGTGATAATGATAATCATCAAGATCACTGATTAATCATTTGCTTAAGGTGTACCGCATAGCCCTGGTTTTCTCATATCTGGTTGGGATTTTATTGATGGTTTTTGTCGTAGGGATTTATGACTGTACAAAATACTTCCGAGTAAGCTTATCGATTGGGATCTAACGATAACGATAAGGACAGTTTGTTTTATTTGTCCTTCATAGTACAAAACTACAAAATAGAATTAAGTGCATAACAAATCACTGAGTCAGACTTCTGCTACTGTATAAACTTCTTTCATTACAAAACATCATTGAGGACCGCAATGATTACCACGCCGGACGGCGTCAATGGGTCCTGGGTTCGATTCCGAGGAGGCGGCAGTATAATGAAGTTAAATATCCCTTCTCGGTCTGGATGTGTGTTCTTTGACTGTTTGCTCAACCTGACGTCTACAACACGTCGATGACCTAAACTAAGGTCCGAATTCTTAGAGGGGTGTCCTTAGGTCGTCGCATCCCTAAATTACGAAGAGAGCGAGCGAAAAAGCACTTCTCTTCGCTTCTTCTTTTCTAGGCTGAGCTTTACAAACTCGCCTCTCCGTCTGCGTAAAGCTATGACGGCCAATAGGGCTAATAGCAACTATACATCGGAACTATAGAATTTGACCAAGTATATTTTATTTCGTACATGGCATCTCCAATAGAGAATTCTATGGTTTTATAAGTTTGTGGCGTTATTATAAAACATTAGCAATTTAGTTAGATAACGAAGAGTCTTATAATAATCAGTAATTTTGACAAAATAACAAGATAAAAAAGATGACTTTATTAAAGGTGTACACAAAATGAGGAAGTAAGTTACTTAGGTACATTAGTTTAGTCATTTTGTTAAAATTTAATGCCTTTTTACATTAGGAAAAGACTAACACTTGGTCCACTTTTTCAGATAGGTAAGTACCTACCTATTTTATAAAAAAAATCCTAAAAACCGACCTGTATAGATTTAATATCATTTTAATAGTAGAGAATCTGAAAAGGGTACAATCGATGTAAAGAAGTTTTCAGATAATTGCGGTACTCCTGAGTAAAGAGTTTTTTTTTTATTGGCGATCTTTAGATGAATGATTTACCTTACGTATAAATCTAAATGAAATTGTATTTTTTAACTAAACATTTTTTTTTATAAATCATAGAAACTTTGACAGATATTAACTGAGAAATTGTAAACTTACGCAGAACACCACGTTAGCGAAGAAAAGTACATATTTCACAATAAATTCAGCACAACAACACATTTTCACGGATTTTCTCTAAACAATATACCTATCCCCAAAGCGCACTCCTAACCATTCGCAACGCGGTTCGCGTTTTACTTCAATATCGTGTTTTCAAACTAGATATATATCATATACGTCCTATCTGTTAATATAACCACGATAAATATGACTAAGCCCTTTGATAAGCTGTTTGGTTAGTTCTATACGTGTGGCTGAAAAGACTCCTAAAGGACTATTTTACATTTGTCCTATAAAAAGGGACAAGGGACAAACAGATTCATTCTCGTGTAATTAAACAAAAGGGGACCGGTCATTTTAAACTCAAGATGTATAATCATTGAAAGTCATAGGTAGAGCGTAAACGTTTTCATAGGACGTTAAAGGGACGGTTATTATTTATTTGAGGCTTTCAAATGGGAAGGGGTTGAGCCGAATCTCATCTTATCTCACTTTGGAGAGATGAATAAAAAGATTTATTTATTTGAACCAAACAAGTACACAATTAACAAAATTGTTCGTAAGCAACTACTATAGTTATTAAAAACTGTGTTGTGGTTGCTTACGCCCACTCCGGACAAGGGTAGGTAATATTATGGTCGATATAATTACAACAAAGTACAAGATTAAGTAACAGGTATTATGTGGGGTGTTGTTGCTATAAACGCCTAACGCCACTAATATCCGCCACTAACCAAAACGCTTGACTAAGGAACACGATAAAACTTAAATATAGACACTAGACACTTTGTAAAATCCACAGAAAATATATCTTTAGTAAAATCACTCAGACTTAAATGACTAAAGTTTTTAGGGAGGTACCTATGTAGTTCTAGACGAGTTTTTGTTTAGTGTACCTAACTTGTTTTAGCTTGGAATTTTCCTTATTTTTATGTTCTTCTTTTTAATTTTAGACAGGTAATAATACTATTATTATATGGAACTAGTCTCTTGAAATATAAAAGTATCATGTATTACTATTATTATTATAGTCAATAGTGTCCTGTTGACGTACTTTTATCTTAGTAGGGCATTATCTCAATTAGGCAATTTTGCGGACCGACAATAAAATTATGTGAATGTTATCGAATTCGTACAAACTTATCACTAATGCGACCGGTGAATTCCCCGTATCCACCTATTGATGACTATACAACACGATAACAAATTTGACATACGTCACGTGTATTGCAAACTGTAGCTGAAACTGGACGGCATGAACTTGAACATTCTAGAACCCAGATGGAACGGAAGGCTCTAAACAACTAAGAGAACGCTCTACTACGCTACTCCAGTGTAGATTGGCGGAGTTTAGTGACCAAAAAACCTAGTAGTGTCCAAGTGTCATGTATCTTGAGTATGTGTATACCTATATACCCTAACGTCCTTAAGGTTTCATTTACGAGTCGCATCAATGATGCCTTGTGTATAGCATATGCAATATCTACTTGTCACGTAATCAATTGCACGTAAATATTTCGATGTTCAGGCGCACGATTGGTAAATGTGCATCAACATTTTGTTGTTTTTGAAATTGTAACTTGCAGGGTTTTTGGATAAAAAATATCGTTTGATTACAGTGCCATTTACCGAAA
>LGAG01000341.1:195250-215372 GCA_001278395.1 Lerema accius | reverse complement strand
ATGGCCGTTCATACAATCGTTTCTAAAAATGACCCTCAAGTTTTGAGTGTATTAAACGCCAAAAAAATGCTCAGATTCGAATAGGAGTGAGCTCAAACGACGCAGAAAAAAATGCTGATTCCAATAGATAGTAAAACTCAATTTCGCATTTTTTGTCGCTTAATACATTTTGCCTTTCACCCCTCGATATAATTAGACTAATTGCCGCAGCCAAACAAACGTGTGACGTTGTTGGCCACGAATTTCTTACATATTTTTACCACCGTAGCCTGACTGTCTAGTGCGCGTCTAGGGTAACAGAGAAGTTATCCTGAGTAGGTACCTACTACACTATCCTCTTGCTTAGGTCAGCCGCCAAATTCCACATCGTGTTCCAGCTGACCGTCTGTCCTTAGCGGCACACACGTTGCTTGTAAACAACTTTGAATGAGATAAATTGGTAACGATTACGGACTGGACTAAGGACTTATTATTATTTACTGCAGTTCCCTTACTATTATAACGAATTACACAGTTAGAACCTTCTAGTCATCTAATAATCGACTTGCCCTGTTTTTAGTCCTATTCAAAGTTTTCCACAGATGTTCATGGGCAGCAGAGGATGAAGGCTCATTTTGATATTCTCATTACTTATACAAAAAATAAATAACATAAGGTAAAAACAATAAAACAACATTTATTCTTTATTTCTACTAAATATAATATTAAAAAAAATCGGTCTTGATCCTAAGAAGCTATGTACGCCTATCCTAATTAGTAGGTATAACAAATATGAAGGTAAATATTATACATATATGTATAGTAGGTATAAAATTGTCAATATAAACTAGACGTACTCCGGGTACATCTTACATGAGCGTCTTCAGCGGATAATTTTAAGGTAATGTCACATACCTATAAAAAAGAATATGGGTCTATGGGTAATGGTTTCTTCTCCTCTAAATAACGTCTGATTACATTAGCTTGATAAATTAGCTTGTTGTAAAGCTCTGTGGTACTGCTGTAACGGTCTTTTATAATTGATGAAAAGACCCTTAAGAAACCTAGATAGATTAATATGTGAAGAAAGTCCACTGTTGTTTGAAAGTACATTGTTATTAATGGCTATCAAACTGATTGAGGTGGTGAGGACTGGTGGACTATTGATGATGAAGTTGACCTATGATCTATCAGTAGCGAGATCTTCTGTCCTTGTTCCGCACGTGGTTCGCCAGGCACAGCGCGAACACCACCGCTACCAACTGAAAATAACGATCATCACGTTAAGTAGTATCACAATTTTTTAATCACTGATTTTCTTACATTAGATATAGTGCCTCGTAATATATTATATTCACTGAGAACAATTGCGATTCGGGCACTTGTATTCTTCGTTCTTGTTTATCAAAGTAACAGCAGTGTAAAGAAATATGATTTCTGAATATTCTGTTAATACAACAGTAAGTAAATATTCAATAACTTTCAATGTTAGTTGCCAGCGAAATTGCTAGTAAATACCCAAGAAGACAACACTGAATCTTCCTTCTTGATCTGATTTACGAACATAGCATTCGAGTAACAAAAATAATTTCAAAATTACTTAGGCAGGTAAACTGATCGTGACTTACTTCGATAGAGGCTATCACGATAGCGAGGATGCCGATGGCTTGACCGTAGGCCCTGAAGAAGTCACCGATGATGGTGTCGCAGCCAGAGAACGCGGTGGCCAAGGTGCAGGTAGTCGCTCCCTCCGCGCAGCAAGTGGGTGGCAGCATGAGGTTCTTGTAAGACAGGGGGCCCCGTGGACCGCAGCATTGGAACTGAAACATTGTAATGTCAACTTTATTTGCCTGATCGTTTTCGTCATTTAAATCTCAGATGCCAAGTTTGCTAAGAAGATATGAAACAAATTAGTCCCATTTTAAAACAACTGATTCGGCTTCAGAGACCTATCACAAAGGTAAGTACATGTGCGTGTTGCAAATTAACACCTAAGCACTATTCTTCACGTCGAGTTTTAAATTTAGAACCACAGCGAAGTTTAAGTAGCTACTGACCGCTCTTTCAATTTCGTGGAAACCGATCTGGTCACGTTGAAACGCTTCTTCGAGCCAGAATCCGACGTGAGAAACAACATCTTCCAGTTTCACAAAGATGAGGGTGGCCAGGGTCACCTTCGCAATCATCAGCAGCAGCATGAAGATTGCGTACTGAAAAATGAAATAATATGTATCTTTAACGTGCTTAAGTTCCGTGAGAATCGAGGTACAAAATATCAAAAGTGTATCAAGTTCAATGAAGACGTAATTATAACTGGGCAAGTTAAAATTGATTAGGCCAAAATGTCTTTCAGGTGGCCCTATTAGGTAGAATGATTAACGCTCATGAGGAAACAGAAGCAAGTAGACAGCCCATTATTTACAACAATTTGCAAGTAGTACCTAGTGTTATTCATCTATATTCTCACCGTGACAAGCATACAGTTGCTTTCCCTGACGGCGCCGCAGCAGCCGAAAAACGCGATGCAGAATACGACGCCTCCCACCACCATGGCGGTAATAGGAGCTACGTTAATCGTCATGTCTGCGATGGTCACCACAGTCG
Source organism: Lerema accius (assembly GCA_001278395.1). Lineage (NCBI taxonomy): Eukaryota > Metazoa > Arthropoda > Insecta > Lepidoptera > Hesperiidae > Lerema > Lerema accius. Next base: position 212,789 of record LGAG01000341.1, on the reverse strand, counting down.
TAGAGTGGATCTGGACGTAGACCCCCAGCCCAAGCAGTGCCAGGCCTGCCAACTGGAAATAAACAACAGGATTTTGGATTAAAGGAGAAGGTGGATTTTTGGTACGTCACCAAGTGGTATGGTGGGTGGGTGAGATGGTAAATTTTAAAAATTCTGTCCATGTTGGCGTTTACGGTTTCCATTTACCGGTTTAGTTCTTTGATATCTGTTAAATTATTCTGTTTTAAAATTATAGAACTATGGTTTCCTAATTAGGATAATAGTTTTTGGATTCAATTCTTTATCAGGTTGCATTATGGTCAAATGAACTTCGATTTCGCTGCCAATTAAAGGAGGAAGCCATGTAAATGCATTTTAAATTTCTATAACACGTAAACCTATAAATAAAACAGGTGAAATTGCATTAGTGACACGCGAATTAATTCTTCGTAATATTAGTAATTTATTGACAGTCATTTTGTGTTATTGTCCGAGTGTTTTCGTTATCTGTATGTAGGTAACGGCGATAAAAGATTAGATACAGCTCGGCCTGATATGTTTCTTTGCACAGTGTAGCAGCTAGCAGATAAGTAGTTATTGGCGACTTGTTATGGCAGCCAAGTACGAGCTAATCACGATCGATACCCTAACGTCCCCTACTAAAACTCCATGCCAATGACGAGGATTATAAAAAAAAATTGCCTGTTATTGGCAACTTCACAACTCAGATAGGTAAAACTGAAGTAAAACTACAAATTAAACACTAATTTATGTCGTAGCGCTCAGTTTGTGGTCACGACGTTTTTATTTTTCCCTGTTGATAGTCATAAAAAGTCACTATTAGGTATATGTGTGTGCGGAACCACCAAATGTATTTGTATGATATAACCTTAATTATTGCCACAATTTCCTCAATCCCCAAACCTTGTTTTGTGATATCAGTAAATGTGATATCACTTTTCAAAGATGATGTCAACGGCAAAATATTAGGTAGAATAACCAAATAGGTATCTGATGTAGGTAAATACATCAGATAAATTAATGAGGTCATTAAATTGTTTCAATTTCTGTGATTACATTCGCTACCTAACTAGAATAGTTTTCATACAATATAATTTATTTGATAGGTAGGAGCAATTTAAAGTTTGAAGCAGTCAGTTCAATACAATCGCACACACCAGCCGCTATACCTGCAATGCTTGCTTCAAGTTTAAAGTAAGCAAATGAAGGTAGATAGTTAATGTGTTGCAAATGGTATGCGCGTCAATTTGTACGTGAACTGACACAATTTACCTATTATCGCTGTTTTGCTTTAATCTTATCTTATAATACGTATAATGTGAGCAATTCCCGTTTATATGTAAATGGGTTTGAAAAAACGGCATCACCAGTTGTGATGAAAATTGTAACGAAGATTTTAGGCAAACCATTGATTAATCGATCATGGTTTCATTTTCCGAATTTAGGATCAGATTAATTACTGTGCGAATACGTTTAGGTCCTGTTGGGCTTAAATTCAACAGAGCCTAAAGTCAAATGCCGTTTCCTTCGCACGCTTACGCCTAACCCTATCTAAAAATGTATGGGAATGACATTAGGCGCGAAAAAATAATGGCGTCGCTTATGTCATTCCCATACGCTTTTAGATAGCGTTAGGCGTGAGCGTTTGAAGGAAATGGCATATACTCGTAGCTATAAGCTCAGATCCTTCGCCCAATGCCTCAAGGATTGGCACAGTTCGTGACTTCTCAACGGCTTGACTTGATTTTGAGATTGCATTCGTCTCCAACATAACAGTGACATGACATTAATATTAGTTTCCAACTCCTAATACTAAATAGGATTTAAATAATAGTATTGTATTATATTGTAATTGTATTGTCGTTGTGGGTAGTAAAATTAATAAATAATGTAACAATTTCTCAAATGGTCAGACTATAATTTTTCCTGTTCAGTCATATTATTACCTAACTAACGTATACTAACATAATTTCCTTATTTAAATACGTTACCAAGTTTACAGAATTTAATTTTTCAATTCTATTTTTTTTATGACATACTGCACTTTGTATATGGAGCAATATGCCGCGGTGATTTTCACGGGCAATCCTGAAGCCTGAATTTTGAAGCCAAAATTGCCGAAAAAAGACAAAAATGCCGACACGCAGAAGAGTGGTTCAGTTAGGTTTTTAAAACTAAGTTCTTAGGCGTGTCTACCACCTGTTTAAATAGTTTCATGGTTCGTATCAAATTTATTGGGTGGGGCTCTCTCCTCTCATCAACCAAAGTTAGGGGTATTTCATTATTTTTGAGTAATTTTGCCGTTAATTCATCCTATAGTTACACTACTAGGTACAAGAAATCCTGAAGTCTACTAACGACAACTGCGTCGAATAACACAGTCTACAACTTTGAGGTTATAAGTTGGCGTTATTACTAATTGTTAGTTTACCGGCTAAAAACTACTTCCTGTCATGAAGCGAAATAAAATTTGTAAAATTACTTACTGCAAACACCAGGTTCGCGAAGAAAAGGATGTATTTCACCAAAAATTCACCACACCCCATCTTGATAGCGTTGTATTTACGTTTTATTAATTATTTTCCCTGTAAAATTTGCGTACCCTCACGCCGTATGCAATAGTTGGTCGGCGGTCGGCTTGCAACTGTATTGTACGAGCCTTTATCACACATAGACAACGCCCTGACTCACATGCTGATAAGAGTTGACGTTTTTATATTCCTGGCAAAACTGTGCATGTTTTCATAATCATTGCCTGAATAAATAAATATATTCTTTAGCGGATATTTTGATTACGATTCGTTCTTTATGGTTTTTTTTCCGGTGTTCGTATATTCTGATTTCGAATCGATTCATTTAAAATGTTTTGTGATTTTTTGCACTGGAATCAATTCAATAAATATTAACAAAACGCGTATTATTTATCTTTATTTTTTGTCATGCATCTCATGAGAATAGCAAGCAAGCTTGCAGGCCGTAGGTACATGGTCATGTGCGACAAACTTGAAATAGGACGACTGTTAGTACATTAAGTAAAGTCTTGTTACCTTTAGTTGGCTGTAAATGAATGAAATTTATTAGAAAAAAAGTAACTGTGCTATTCGTCAGTAAGAGGGCTTTGGTTGAAAGAGACTCGTTAGTAAATATTAGTAAAACCACACTGTCCCCTACGCCAAGTAAAACAAAATATAAGTACTTGTCTGTTCCGTTTTGTAAATCTACTTAATAAATCTTTTAAAATAAATTACGTACTCAGGTGCTAGGTACTTATAAACTTATCGCGTAGGACCCATCTAGTTCTAAATATTCTATAATTTAATCGATTCGTTTTTGGCTCCAGCATTAAAATTATTTTCATGTTTAATTCTCATTGTTTCCCGCGATCCGGTTATACTGTTTACACTTTTCATCTTAGAAATAAAAATGCTTATTCATCTAAAGATAAATAAAAAGAATAAAAATACCTGTAGGTATACGATTACCTACGAGTATTAAAAATAATTGTCTAGTAATAACACTTGACACGCGCATTGCTATTTATAAACATTCAGGCGGCATGCAGTGTTGCATCACGTGAAGTCTCCAATTAGAATAAATGTAGAAAATTAACTACAATTAGGTATACCGGTTGAAGTATTTAACAATTATTTTATAAAATAGGACTCACAGAGCCAGACTTTGACAGGTTAATATAACGGAACAATGGGCCATAAAATAAACTGACCCTTGTTACTACACAATGCGATTAAACTTTAAGTTTCCTAGGTAAAAATGATATCCAATCTTTATAAATATAAATTTGCGAGTTAAGCGTAAGTGCTTTCTAATTTATTTTAAAAGGGGAAAAAAGTAAGTCGCTTAATTTTTTTATTCATTAGTTAATTTTTCCTAATTTTCTGACAACTACCTACTGCATTTCAGACAGCAAAAAATTACACTATATTTGACAAGACCATTTCTCCCCCCGAAGTAAGATTAGATGAGATTCAGCTCGAACCCCTTACCTCGCTGTTCCTGTGAAAGCCTCACGTGATTAGTGCAGGTGATTAAATATATTTACTTCATATCCAACATTATATACCTACTGTATCTTTTAATTCCTATTAAGCATTTCCATGTCATGAGCATTGTCAATGATATTAAATATATTTACATCAGTGATTCACTTAAGTATTATGTAGTGATCATGTTTTACCTAATTGAACCGGCGCGGCGGCGCGGCGCGGCGCCAGACATTTTTGCACGATGATCTCAAGTTGAAAAACTGGATGCTTGGTTTACACACTTAGTAATATGGATGGATGGATATGCTGTTATAGCCATTTTCAAACGTTTTATATGTAAGTATTTGGCAAATTAAATATTTGGCATATCACATCAGTGGAAATTTGATTAACGATATTTGAACCACAGAGTAAGGAATGTATCTGTATCCGTGATTTGAACTTAGGTATCATCTTCGCGTCGAGGAATTTAATTTTTTACTTTAAATAAACCGACTTGAACGTCCTTTTGCTTTAAGGACTTAGGAATAGTTTATTTATAAATTCGTTTTACATACTTTATACTTTCGCAAGCACAGTGGGACGATAGGTTTAACACTTAATATTGTTTATTAATACGAAGACTACAAAATCTGAGCTAGAACGAAGACTGATAGACATGGTGACACTATAGATGATCTAAGATGACCCCAGAACCCTTAAGAATGTTAGGAACTGCGACGTACTACAAACTCTGTAAAAGTAAAGATAAATGACTATCAAACCGGGATCGCGTCATCGAGAGGTTTCCCCACGGACCGGTTTCACTGTCTCCTGTCAACCGGCGCCTTGCGGATGAGTTTACACTACTAGCGATAACTAATAACGGCTATAAGTACTAAGATCATTTTTAAATATCTTTGGAAGATGATAATGAATATTTTTAAGGAACAAAACCCAGGCCTCTCCCTTCATACTTACCACATTCGGTACCTACCTACTCCATAGCTTAAATTCTCATGTACCATTAGTAGGTTAGTTCTCATCATACGGTAAGTACTTAACAACTTTTGCTATGATGACGTTTCAATAAATCCAACTGTTTGGCAAACCCCTTGGAGAATATTGACAACAGTAATTAAAAATAAAACTCCCTCTGTTTCTTAAAATCTGTAGAGAAGTAGGTACCGTAAGGCAGTATATTTTGTTTAAAAGTTAGATACGGCGTTATGTATAAAGTAAATAATTATGTAAAAAACAGTATGTAGTAAGAGAAGAATGCTCTACAATATTATATCTTAGCTGACTGTGTCCTTAATAATTAACTTATTTGCATAACTATTGGCGCTGCTATTTCAATATTATGCAGCAAAATTTGGTAGATAACTCCCCGCTCTTATTCACTAGAATTAAAACATCGTCTTAAATAGATTAATACTCACTTAAAATAAAATAAAATTTGTTACAAACATTAACTAACAAATGCATAATTACCAAATCCTTAAAAAGTATAAAACTTCACACATTCTCTCCCTGTTTGAAGCGGGTACTATTTAACATAGCAGTATAATAGTTACTTAGTATTTTTAAATATGTATAGTAAGTAAGTATTAATGAAGTCGGAAGTCGGAAAGATATGACAGCCAGTTACCAGACCGGTTAGTATTGGCACATTGCTCCTCACGAGCGGTCGCTAACTGTAGTGTCTATATTTCAAACTTGGTGATGACAGTGACTTGTTTATTAACTAAAACATAAATATTACTAAAGTGCAACAATGTCTAATCACCGTAATTTAGATATGAGGGGTTCAAAACCCAACGTGGACTTGAATGATATAGAAATGGTTTTTGGAATACCAAATTCGTCAAACAGTGATGTAAAGCCCGAAGTTCACGTAACAAATGAGAGGACTCATGGTAAAGACGTAAGTAATTTGGGGCATTTATTTATGATGTGATAAATGTTTGTGGTAACTCTAAGGAAAACGTTTTCTACGATGTTGAGGAGTTCTTTATCCTCTTAATACATCAAGACACTAACCGCATTCTGTTCGGAGTTAAGGTATCTTTGGAATATACGAACTATTTTCAGTTGTAAATAAAAACGATCCTTTAAATAGGCACACCAACAGTCTTCTGCTCTTAGAAGTTGAGTATCTTTGGAAAACACCGATATATTGAATTGTTTGAGATGAGGTTAGTAATCGAAAAATAATGTAAGAGAGAGATCTAAGGAGAGGAGTGAAGTCTTATTTGCCTTAAGTCCTTTTCCTTGGCTTAACATCTCTTTAACCGAATAACGAAAAGGGCTGTAGGTACAATAGACCTTTCCGTGGAAGGCCACTAGAAGCTGTACTACATATAATCCCCTCTATATTCATGTATGAAAGTTATATACATCCTCATCTTCCTTATCACCATGAAAAGTTTTACATGCTTTGGTTACAGTAACGTAGAGGTAGGAATAGTATCGATCTTTGCTATCTTTTTTAGCATGCAATTCATACCCTATGCCTTTGCTTATGTCGACTACTTATTTCCATAGAAAAAGTCAGTTACAAAGAACCTGCTAAACACTGCCTTGGTTTCGCTATTGGAACAAAATTTCTTGAATTTTTTAAGCGTGAGTAACCGGCATTATGAGGAATTTGCATTATAAGTAATGCAGTTCTCTACGTGTTTTGAATTCAATCCTGTGACCAGAATCTATGTGACTAGTATGTGTAATAACAGTTTTAAGTAACTTAATTTTAACATCTACAAACTTTTCTTGTACTTATCTACTAAGCTGCTTAGATACAGATATTTAATTCAGGCATGATTGGAATAACTTTATTAATCCTGTATTCACTGTAGTTTTTCGAGTATTTTTAAAGAAATTAACGATCATTGTTTGACATTTTGCACAATTGGATGGTCATCATGGTCAAACTCAAAGACACGTTATAATATTATCTCAATCAAACCAAATCCGACAATTGATCCCAGAAATAAGTAATTAATCCATAAGAGGCAGCAGAACAGAAAAAGGTTGGCAGCATCATCTATTTAGGTGAGGCGATTTTTCGATTCTCATTTTCCCCGGTGAGATGTCGTGGGATTTGACTCAATGATCTCCGTCTTCCCGCAATCTAGGTTTGTTCAAAGTTTGTGTTTATAGTGTAACTGCGTTTGAGTTATAATGAAATTTCTTTTACATTTATTTCATTTTCAATCTGAAGTAGGTACTTAATTATCTTACAATTTTACTGCGTGTCTAGCGGACGGATAATGGACACCCCCGTCGTAGGAAGAAGATCGTTCGTTTAACAATTTCTTCGTAACTTCTTCACACATTACCTGAGTATCGTTAAATAACAAGTTCCTAAGTCGAAATTCAAGTAAATGATTTGAATTTGATTCCGCTCTTTTTAGCGCTCCCTAACTATAGTTAAAACTTGCAGTTACAATGCAGTTCAGAACGAGTTACCTTGTAATTTATGACGTATGTTCATGCACTGTCCCTTCACGAGCAGACACCAGACAATCGTTTGAGTACATTAAGATACTATGTGTCTACTTTCGTATAGTTCTTCTGGCTGACGTCATGATTTATACCGTTCTTATGTGAACGCAGCTCCATGAGTAATCATTAAAGTAATCATTTTTATTAACTCCGCTTATAATTCATATTTATAGCTTTTATTAAATGTAGTGACAATAGATCGCTTGACCCTGCAACTGCATAGTTTATGGTTATAGAATACAAATACATTACTGGATTTGTTTCCTGCTGTATTTACGAGTATATGCAAGTCTAATAAAACAATTATTTAGTCTTACCTTTATACACTTAATTATTAAGCACGAAGTTTAAAGCTTAGCACATGCTTAAGTTAGACATATGCATATGAAGCATGAGTTTAGTCAAATCTCATGGTATCTCATTAAGACGGAAAGGGGAGCGAAAACATCACGTAATTAATGAACGCTTAAGAAGTCAATTGGTTTTATATAAAGTAAGCAAATCATTTTATAATAATTACGATAGCCCCCAATTATTTTAAAGCCATCAAAAAGTTAGCAATGAGCGTAATAACTTGTATCTACTGGGGTCATCGACCCCTCCCACACGTTGACTCAACTCATCGTATTTGGTATAACATTGAAAACGGCCTTCGTACTTGAACCGATCAAATTATGACACGCTGTATCTAAATAACTTCAATAACTTACACCATATTTCAAGATTCAATTCTTCAAACAAATACTATGAAGTGAATTAAGTTTCATAACTTTTTAAAAACAGAAGTCATCTTTTACTTTTCCATAGCATAATACCTACTTAGTTCAAATAAAATTGTAAATAAATAAAAAATCTATTGGCGGAAATCGAAAGAAATTTTAAATATCGAATGCAGAAGGAGTCGAGCATGGTTAGAAATCTCTGGGTGATTTTCCATCTAAACATTTACAGTTGGATAATAATTAAAAATTAAGATAAGTTACAATAAAATATTAACATTAAACTATATTTTTCATATACCTAACATGAATAGTGAGAAGTTGCTTGTGCTTCAATTGCAATATTGCAGATAACCGATTCAAATGATCTGATTTTTTAAAAATTAAAAAACCACTAATTACCATTAACATAATTTACATTATAACTCGTTCATTGCCAGCTTAAGTAGGGTAATGCGCAGTACATTCGGTTGTCCTGTGAGCGATGAACCACATTATAGATATAATTCCTATTGCATTGACCTTCGCCTCATTACTTATCAATTAGGGACAGTAACGACTGCTGTATTATATTCCCACGCTAAATTGCCTCTCAATCAGAAGGTAATTAAAAAAAACTTTGTTTCGCTCACAGTAAAGTGCAGAAAAATCTATTTACCTATGTGAGGCGTTTTTAGCGATTTTTTCCCCTTTCTCCCCTTGTGTAATGTATGTCGTTGGATTTGACTCAAACCCCTCTCTTAATGACAGAATTTTTTTTAAATGCGTTTGTATAATGTTTTTTTTTTAAAGAAAGACGTTGGGTATAATTTTGTTTGTTACAATTTTTTTAATCAGTTATTTCACCAAAGGATTTAGCAATTTTATTGCTTTTTAATAATTAGTTACCGATGTATTATTACAGGACATAAAATTACAAATAACAATAAATAAAAACAAAAATAAAATTTTAGTCACAGTCCGTTTCTTTTAACCAAAACGGTTTATTCAATTAACCATATTCGGGAAAATTGTTTCAATTTAGCATATCAAATTTATCTAACTTTATCGTAATTCATATAATTTAGTGCAGTACCTACTTATAAGACGAACATAACGACTTTTTGAATAACTTAACTGCCCATGTCTCGGCTCTATACATAAAAAGGGAAATTGTTGCCGGATATACCTACAAAATAACTCCCTCCCCTCTGGTCCATACCACTCAACATGAGGAAAAGCGCAGTGAACTGTAAGAAGAAATTGACGCCATACAATCTTGCACAGCACGAAATAGTAAATCACCATAACCGGCACGGAATCTTTCATGATGTTAAATAGTGGGACTTTCCAAGCAAAATCCCTTCCACATGTAACCCAGTTGTTCCTCATCTGTTGCAAGAGTTGCAACCAACTGTTGTAATTAACTGTGATTCAATGGTTCAGTAGTCAGTGCTGACTATGAGTCAGTGAATTCAACTGTAGGGGAAATCCAGTATTTACCTAACAATTGATACTAACCACACAGCGACAGATAAGTTTGACATACTTTATCCCGCATGAGGGATCTTCCCGCGATGTGTCAAACTTTAATTTAGTGATAGGTAAACTTTTTTGATATCGAGTGGAAAATCTTCAGCAAGATACTCCAACGCCTAAGCTACGGGTAATTTTGGATTTTTACCCACTAAACCCCCAAGCAGTTATCTACCGTGTTCAGGTTCAGGTAGATTTTGTCTACCTACACAACAAAATGATTTCAAACAATGCGTGCGTTAAATCCAACGTTTTAGTGTCCATGTATGAAGTTATTCGTAATTAGTTTAAATTAATCGATTATTTATTCAGGAGAATCGTTTCCTTATGGATTTTAAATATAAAGATTTTCTTGTCATCGAATTATGCTTTTCATTTCCATTATAAACTAAGCATAGTATTTTTTTATTATAATACTGAACACCAAAGTGAGAAGCCATGGTGTTCTTAAAAATACATTTATTTTCCTGTTTATACTCGCTAGTTAAGTACAACTTACGACCATATTGGTAGAGTAAACACCGTATTTACTACGTAGAGTATTAGTAAGAGGAAAATTGATGACGTTAATTCCCATTTTTCAGCCGACGAACAAACATGGTAACGACAGTGACGTGGAGACGCACTCCGCACAGCCGCTGCTAGAGCCCGACAAAGATCCGCCCAAACCCCCTCTAGCAGGTAAATAACAACAATAAATCACCACTATTATCAATTTAATAGTTAATTTTGTTACTGTTTATTGTAAGCTTTATAATGATATCTGTCTGGGTAGCGATAGTAACCATCCTCTTGGTTTAGTCGGCCGCGAAACGACTCGTAGTATTCTAACTGGGGCTTGATTGCCAGAGTTCACTTTACAAGAGGTACCCATAAATATCTATCATCATCATACTTAATCAAAATGTTGATTGACTGACAGACACGCTACAGCCTAAACGGATAGACCTAGATGCATGAAACTTGGCACAGAGGTTCCTTCTAGAGTGTAGGGGAGCACTAAGGACGGATTTTTGGAAATTCCCACTTTAAGGGGGGGAAATAGGGGATGAAAGTTTGTATGAAAATTAACAAAATTTTAAAGCAAACAATTTGCAATTCGTATATGGGTTTATGGTTGACAGGGATAAAAAACCTAATTCAACTATTTTTTTAAATCAACCCTTAAGGGGGTAAATATCAGCGCAAAACTATAATTTCCGCAAGCAAAACTGCGGGCAACAGCTCGTGACATGACTAAAGTCCTATAGAACTAGAGAAAGGATTGTTAATATTTAAATCGCAAACAAAAAAAGTATAATAGACTCAGTCTTCGAAACAAAAGAGTGAGGTTCTTTTTTACAAATTGACATACGTTACAGAGCACGTTTAGCTGAGAAATGTACTGGGAAATTATTTGTTATGTTTTTTTCGACTACGCTGTTTGGTTTCGAAAGCAGAGTCTACTCGTATAATATTGTCAGATCTAAATAGTATTTAATTAGATATTTATTATGTATTGTTGATGGTTACAGGTCCTGAAATCGACGACATCGATGAAGTGGACGACTACCCAAAAGCGCCGTACCCTGGGATTGACGATGGTCTGCTGGAGCCAGAGGACAACCACCACGGACATCACGCAGGTTGTTAAAACAGTTTTAATTAATTTGATCACGTTTTCCTTTCAAGTCACTTCCTCAGGAGGTTAATGATTTTAAAAGTACCTATGTTTGTAAGTTTAAAAAGGTAAACAAAATTAAAAGTAAAATTTATTTCGAAAATGGTCGGAATAATTGCGGTTTTAAAATGAAACCAATTAAGTGAGAAGTAACTTATTTATGTCCATAACGCAAATTAATTTCAGATATAGGGTACGTAACTCTAAAAGATCATTGTATATCTGAAGTAGATAGGTACCTACTGCTGCGAAATTCTTGAGGATATTGTATTCATTGGAGGCAGTAGGTAGTAGCCTACTTTTTAGGTTCATTGACCTGAAAATAAACGAAGATGTATTCATTACTCAAAGATCTTTTACAGTCACAGAGTCCCATTGTTTTAAATTGTGATAAAAATTTAAAGTAATTCTGTTTCATACATAGTTATCAATTCGGTGAAATGACATTGCGTAAAATGGTTTGATAACAAGGTTGAACGGATGCAGTTAACTTTGTGATGGTATCATCAGCTAAAATAGACGCAGAATATTCTCGTGTTAATATGTTCCTTTCAACCGTTTAATACAGTTAGGTAATTTTATGAGTAGACAGTGATGGTATAGACACTACTAGTAGCCTGGTACACAAATTACTACGATATATTATTTACATCCAGCGATCAATTTCTATATCCTTGCTTATCGAACAGATTACGCAACATTGTCTGGACCAATGGTCATTAAATTGCATCAAAACCAAGGAATCCTGTCTTTAAAAGACCAAAAAAGTTCGGATATACATGGATGGTTAAGATTGCACATAAATTAAGCTAGGTTTTATTCCGTATAAAAAACGCATTAAACATTAACTATTTAAGCCCCAGGCTAGCCCATAGCCAAAAGATGCATAAGCTGTGCGGACTGGCTTCACCCCATTAAAGACCAACTACTGAACAAGATCTCTCCTCATTAGTGAGGAAGCCCAGACCATACTACTTTACGCTATGTTCTTTGAGACTAATAATTTACTCATAATTCGAAAGATGTAGTTTACATCTAAAAGTGATACATGAGTAAGTAATTTATTTAAAGAGCAAGTTTGTAAGTCTTATCAGTCATATAAATATTGTGGGAAAAATACACCACAATACTATCAGCGTTACATTGTTTCAAACCGCAAGTATGTATGTTTGTTTGTCATGTGTTGACCGGTGACCCGAGCAACCTTACCCAGCGATGTGGTTGTCTTTCGGCGAAACGACTCATTCTATTTTATTTAATAAGGCAATTATTATGAATTAAAGTGCAGCTTAAGTTTTTCTTGCATTACTCATTCGGGTTTTCTTCAAATTGCAGAAAATTGATTCAAAACTTTACCCAAACTTACAAATGTTTGATAATTTATGCAAACTGTTTAGCAATTTTCGCCAAAACCGCATTACATAGTAGGTATATTAGGTATGCTCTTAAATCCCACAAAATTTTATGCAATATAATGTAATTAATTCCTGTAAACAAAGCCGCAGCAGTTTTATTCAATGCGAAATTAGGTACCCGAACTTTTTAGTTTCGGGACCACTCGCCATGATTTCATATGTTTTGTTAGGTTGCTCTTATCAATAGCACCGATGACACAACAAATTTCAGTTTTAACAGACAGTGGAGTGGGTACCACCAGTTAGCGAAGAGCCCCTAATTCTACACTATGGGCATGGTAGTACTACGAGCACAGAGTGTTCTCTAGTCTATGTTATTGTTTCAGGTGACAGCGACAAGGAGGCCCGCGAGGGCTCCCAGCACTCGCACGACTCGCACCACCCGACACACGACGAGGGCGTCGGCACTGACGACGGTAAATGGTGGCCCTCCACCGACCACCCCGACCATCCCTACGGTTTCGGTGATTGGCATGCACTATTATAATCACAGTGTCACATTCGTCACTTACAAAAAAAAACTTGACATATTATATTAAAAAAAAACCCGGCTAAGTCCGAGTCGGACTTGCGCACGTTTGTTGCGAAGGTATGAAAAAAATACGAAAAAAAAGTTTACTGAACGTGGATTCTCCTTAATATTTTTATTTTTAGTATTTCTTGTTAATTTATGAAATACTTCATACAGCCTAGTGACAGACAGACAGATAGGGACCTGTTTTTACCTTTTAGGTACGGAACCCTAAAAGCTATATGTATTAGTTAACTGGATATAATTCAAAATTATAGAGACCATTTATAAAACCTGTATCTGAAATGAATACATACATACTTAATGATTTTGTTCATGTACGAGTATGTATCGTAGTTATTGCGTGAGCTGATACTAATTTATTAGACAAACTATACATTATGCATGCGATGTATGGTTGATTAAATCCATCGTTGTATGTTCGGTCTGTACATTCCAGTAATTATTATTATTTGTAAGCTATCTGTAGCCGTGTAACTACGAGTATGTAAGTTCACAGTACTTGACTATAAAGTAGCGCCAATATAGTACCATATAAGGAAGTTCTTATCATTTCATTGTTCGAATAACAAAGCATTGAGGATGCATTCGCATGCATAACATGTTTAAAATTAATTTTTATCTTATTACTTAGAATTTAAAACGGATTTTACTAGTTTTTTAACAACGTAAATCGGACCTAATTTTGGTGTAACGTAACATAAAATATTTACTTATTAGCATGAGGATTGTTAGCACTAATAATATTAGCTAGTCGATTAATGTACATACATGGTTCCAATAATATAGAGCCAATAAATATCAACTCCATCATAACTGTCGTAATTGTAAGTGATTAATGACAAAGGCAGTTCTAATGCCCTACTCCGGTGAAGTAAATATCTTAGGAAACCTTTAACTTGGTTTCGGTCGGTAAAATCTTAACATTAAAATCGTTTACTCTGAAATGTAACTTTAAGAAGATTTCTTACTTGACACCAAAGTCTTTTATAACCTCTTATTTGTTATATTCCAGGCAGTGTCAATGGATTAGAACCACGGTACGGTTCAGAGGCCCGCCCGCTCTCTCCGTTACCTGATGTAAGTTTGTCAACTTAAAAGTTTATCTATAACAACATCAGACATCGATACGAACATTACATGTCTTTTAAACTTTAATATGCTCCGTCAAATTGTAAACTTAGCAGTGATTACCAAATTGCTTTGTCATCTTACAATCAATCACATCAAGCAATCCAGACGGACAAAACTGAACTTAACTGAAGCAGTTTCACTTAACACTCTAAAAGACAGCATTTAGTCTTACTCAAAATTTGTTACGACGTCCATGGGCGGCAAGGGTTGGTGGCACTGTCAGCTCGTTTGCTATCTTAAAACCATAAAAAAAAACCAACAACACTCGCTAGTTAAAAAAGAGTAACCTCATGGTGTATCCTCTCAGCCATCAAACGACGCGAACACGTACCAGCAGCGCAAGAACCTGGCACAGGGCATGATGGACCTGGCGCTGCTGTCGGCCAATGCCAACCAGCTGCGCTACGTGATGGAGTCCTCCTCGCACCCCTACTTCTACCCCAGCATCACCTTCATATCGCTCAGCATCATCTTGCAAGTAAGGTTCTGGATCTCTACTCCTGGTTCCCAACAGTTCTACAATATTCATTTATGGGAATGTCGTCTTATTTTTTATTCTGTACTTAGGCAAGTTTAATGATCTGTATCATCCCTCACCGATGATCATGTCCATAATCTGTTGGAAATACACTATCGTTCGAAGATATCTTTATTATTACACTTAAGAGTCCATAAACCACCACCATAAATAATCAGAATGACATCATCGAAAGGAGTGACCAATCTGAAGTCCAAAACTATCTTGAGATTGATGCACTTACTTACTTACAGGCAAAAAAAGAGTCCAGGTTAATTTGTTTAATTTCGAAATCGAAACTTGGTGATAGACGAGAAAAATGAAAAGCCTTTTAGAGACCTTACCTTACCTTACTTCCTTGCCCCTGTATTTCAGATCATAGTCGGCGTACTGCTCATACTGAACAGTCGCTATGACGTGACGGACAAGGTGGACGTGTGCAAGGCGGTGAAGGTGAACAACATCACGGTGCTGGGCGTGTTCCTCGTCACCATCGTCAACGTGTTCATCACGTCGTTCAGCGTGGCGCCGCCCGGCGCTGTCGTCGTTCAACAAGCTGGATAGTGGAGTTATGGATATCTTCGTTGCTAACGGGATTGTTGCCGTCGTTGGGGCAGAAGTTTTATCTATGGACTAGAAGTCGCCGGTGGCTCCGCTCCCGTAATTTTCTCGTTTCTGGATTTCTTTTTTTGCTGCTCCTCTCCTATTCATCATAGCGTGATGTTATATAGCCTATAGGTTTCCTTGATAAATGGACTATCTTACACTAAAAGAATTTTTCAAATCGATCCAGTAGTTCCTGAGGTGTCTTGCTGCTTAAAATTCGGTTTTGAGAAGTCGGTTCTTGTCACTAATATGACTCTTCCGACGAAATTATTGATGCTTCTTTTAAATTGAATGTTTGTATCGGACGCATTGGTGGGAGTGGAGGCAAGTAATAAAGCTAAAATAGCAAAAAACATATGAAAAAAAACAGACTTTTTTACTTAGTAAGTACGATCTGCTAGTTGTAATTAACACTATAAATCTCGTTTACGTCAACGACTTCGATACAGATTTCTGTTCCGACTTCGATCAACAAATTCCGATGCCAGAAACCACCTCTGTGACATCCCTAGTTTAAACTCTAATAGGTGTAACGGAATAAAAAAAAAAATAATATGCTAAATATTCGTAAGATTTGAATTCCTCCTACAGTTGTCGTGCGCGTCAATAAAGCACGATGAGAATATTCAGTGCAGCGCTCAAAATATAGAAATCTATTTTGGTTTTCCATTACGTTCATAATACCTAATTGTGCTGCACAAACGACATCGTTGTAAGAGAAATTCGAACCGGTCACAACTAGTTATAGGTATACTTATAGGTATAAGTATACTTATATACTTTATACTATTGTAAATATATGAATAGGATACGATAGTAATACGATGTGATTTTAAAAATCGAAGGACTTGTAGGACTTGCTCGTCATAATGAGCAGTTTTAATTGTGAAAACAATTGAATTGTGAAAATAGTTCCTAGTTTTCTTATGTGAAAATACTAAATACCATTTCGTTTTAGTCTGAGATAGGCTTAAATAAATATGCAACAAAATATTATAATCCTTTCCCTAGGCAACCAGGCTGCGGTAACCCACATTTGTAAGGAATTGGTGGCTGCGGCAACCATTTCAACGCGCATTAAATAATGAATCTTTAGCTCAATACTAGACACGGATTAATTCATTTTATACTTCGCTATGTATAGTTTAAGTATGTGTTATTCTTTTAAAGATTATCCTCATGATTACTCGTGTCCGTTAAAAGCTTAATTTACTTGCGGCAAATTAACTAGATCATTCATGTGTAATGCCTAGGTTATTTAATTGCACTCAATTAAATATTAGATAGCTTATGTCTGTAGACATACCTTAACCGCCTTGGTAAAAAGATTTTCAAATAAAAAATTACTGTTGTTAAAATTTTTCGTTTTGCGAAGATTAGAATTAATTAGGTAAAACAAACAATGTAAAAGACGCAGTAAGTAACAGAACTTGTGTCACTCTATAATTTACTCTATTTACTCTACAAATCTATTCTGCTTAAAAACCATTTTACCATAGAGGACATTTTTCATATAAGTATGAAAAGTTCTTTCACTCATTCATTGCGGTGTAAGACCGCAAGCTGTGTTACCATATTATATTCACAGACAATGTAATTGTTAGATAATATAAACTGTGATTTTTATAAATGTCGAATCTCAAAAATGTGTATGACAAATGTTAACTTTTAAAATAAATAAACTTATAAAATAATTATGACTTAAAACTTATACACATACTGATGAAAATGCATTTACTATTTAAGAATATAAGTTTTGTGTAATAAATATTTGTGACAATATAATTCATTTTATTGCTTTTATTTTAATTTTAAGAACATAAATGAATTTTAATACCTACCTAAATAAAGTAGAAAGAAACAAATAAAATTTATTCGGGGCATAAAGGAGTGATATAGTGCAAGCCTTTTTAAATAAGGAATAAGATATTTTTGCCGCCCAAACCACGAA
>LGAG01000341.1:182613-194624 GCA_001278395.1 Lerema accius | reverse complement strand
TCAAGAATACCGTTGAAAAGATTTAAAAATTGAAGATTCTAATTGTATTAAGCTTTGGCTTAAAGGACTCGTATCCAAGCCATAAACCTTATTAAAAAAAAAAAAATTAAATTGCCACAAAAAAAAGTAAAAAAATAAAGGTGAGTACATAATCGAAAAAATAAAAGAATAAACTTTATAAACTGTGCCAAAGTCTGCGCTTAAATTGCCACAAAAAAAGTAAAAAAATATAGGTGAGTAATCTTATTCCTTTGAATAATGGAGGTAAATTGCTTTTCACTGTTTGCAAGGAAATTGTGTTTTACATTTGGCATGTGATGTAAAATTGAGGCTCAATATTATAATTTGTTGGTGAATTTTTTTCTAGTTTGGGCACGAAGACACGTAAACACAGTCAATAATCATTAAATAAACCGTCTACCAACGATTACATGCAGAAAATCCAGGTGTGTACCTACCTTGTTTTTTAAGTGAATAAATAAGATCTTTTTTTTTGTTTTATAACATAAGATATCTAAATAGAACTTGATTTGTTTGTTTAAACTGTAAGTCGTTACCGAGTTAAAGCGTCCTGTATTATCCTCTAAAGACAAGAAAATGCTTTATAATGTTTTTTAAATGTAACAGAAATAGGATCATCGAATGAGTTAAGCTTAGAACGCTAGCTTAGCTACGAGACCCATCACAAAACAGTAAGTACTGTAGCAAGGTAGTCGAGAAAGCTGTAGTTTTAGTCAATTACGAGTCCTGAACATAATTTATCTTGTCAAATAGACACTGTGTGTAGACTGTAGACTTGTTCCATAATTATCTGGGTAGATGATTGTACTCGTATTTACCATGGTGAAACTCTTTCAATACTGTGCTGGCTTCTATTCCCAGCAAGGCGGATATAATTAATCATGAATTTTATGTAGTTTCTGATATTGGTTTGGGTGTGTGTCTTTTGAAACAGGGAGTCGTAGTGTGCTGTGAAGCGTTATTGTTATTTTATTGTGTCCTGAAATCAATAAAACCATAGATAGTAGACAAACTGAAAATTTTTCTAATGTCTGAAATTATAATAAACACGTCATCGTGATCATAACTCCTAATGAAGTGTTTTTAATTACGGCATTTGCTTGCGTGTCGTGGGCGTCATTAATTGTTATAGCACTGTAATTAACGCCTTACGACACAGGTGTAGCGACTAAATTAGTGCGATAATTGGTGGCGTTTACAGTATAAGTACGGCTTCACGCAATAAATCGGAAGGATTCATAAAATGAGAATTCTAAATGCTTGAACTTGACAGCGATGAGTTACGTCTTTACCTAAGGGTCAACAAGACCATTGCCCAAGGACCCTGACCTCACGGTGGCTCTGAATGGCTGACAAAAGTCTTGCACACATCTATCGAAAATGAGCACTTGAATTTGTAATTGAGTTAAAAGTTTTTCGACAATAACCGACCAAAAGATCCTTATGAGGTTCAGGCTTACAAAGTAACTATTTTCTTATCTGTGGTTATATAATTTGTTGCTTATTAATAGCCGACGAAGATTCGAAAACATGTGCACCAGAGAGCCTGACATACATACCCAAAGGCTGTGAGAGTGATAAAAAATTTTAGAGCTCAGCCGTTAACTAATACCTACCTATTTAGCTGGTTTTATGTTTAAAGCAACTACATTTAAATTGTTCACCTAATGCTCTAGTTACACGTTAATATTTTAAATTATTTTACACACTGGACGTGAATTATAAATGTCATTTAGCTGAATTATAAATGTCTTTTGTTTCTATTACCAAAGATACATTAGTTTTAAATCATTTCTTAAATCTGCTATTTGTCTGTGTTGACGTCATCACGTAATATCGGAATCATTAATTGTTGCATGCACGTGTGTTTTCACAATGTCAACATATAGTTAAGAATGTTAAACAAATGTTTTCTGAGAAAAATTTAAAGAAATGTGAATATTTTTGGATGAGAGTCAGTAAATAGGGAAAGACACAGGTTCTTAGCGGTCTGCGGTTGCCAAAACCCGGCAGTCAAAGACTACTATGAATATTGCCGGCAGTATTGGCACGACGCTTACTGAGAGCGGCCACGAGCCGACAGTGACTCAAACTCAGTGAGAACTCGTTGACGGGACGGTGAATAAAACTTGTTAATAATATACAAATAAAATAATAATGTCGACTGACAATAATGCGGATTCCGGGGACAACAGTATACCGGATAAAGTTGATCCGGACACTTTGAGACAGATTTTTGGAACTCCCACAAACCCTGTCAAACCAGAAGGAACGGTACGTAAACATTATGTTAATTTAAAAAAAACTACGCCAGTAATAATCACCTAAAGATTAAAAATTATTTCGAAGCGCTTAAGTTTTCTAATAGAAATAATATTAATTTGTACCGAGATTATTTTTTTAATTGTAACGAAGCGGACATATTACCGACTCATAGAATTGCACAAGTAAATAGGTATCTACTTATATTTTCAACTCTTTGCTGGTCGCGTGAAAAGAACTGTGTAAATAGAGTTGTAATACACTTGCTCGCACCGTTTGCAATTCTTGGAATCAACCAAACCAAATCTTTTATTGGTGGTAACTTAAACGTATTTCAGGTAACGGAATCCGTTCCGCTCAACCATTTCCCACTCATCCCGCATTTAGAGCAAAGGTTAAACAGAATCATTAGATAAGAATAGATCAGAATCATCAAATGAAAAATCACCACGTGCAACATAATCTTGCTGTTTGATGGTTAACTCATTATAAAGATCGGTACGTATTTGCTAAACATTTTCTGGCACTAAAAAAATGTAAAAAAACATTCGAAGAATTTTTCGCAACAACCAAGAATTTGTTACCATACATACAGGGAAAATCCTAAAAATTACAAAATCGCGGAATAAAGCTTGGCGTTGTAGTTTCGAATCTATAGTCTACATCCAAAATTAAATTATACTACTGTAGGTATAATATGTATAGCCCACAGAGCAAGGAATGTATCGTATAGCCAAAGGATCAAAAAAAAAAATTACAATCAGCAAGAACAAAGAAAAATCGCGCGCGGTGAAGGGGAAAGCGCCACGATTTTCAGGTTATTTTACGACATAAAGAAATGAATAAAATACTTAAATAAATAAAATATTTTATTTCAAAAATTGTACCTGTAACATAAACGTATTCAAGCAAAACACAGCCATGTCGATGAAACTGCACCCAATGTTTTCACGCTGACATTCGTCGCTTTGGGATTATTTCACGACTCTACAAATTATTTGTTATTGAGTATTTTCAGTTACTTACGCACGGAGAGACACGTCAATAGCATTAGTGGCATTTTATGTAAATACATTCCAAAATATAAGGAAAATACTTCTGAAAATCCGTGTGGGATAATCTTACGTCGTTTTTCAATTTCGGAAGTACTTTGGTCCTTAATTATTGCTTTATATAATTATTGCCGGGAACGGAAAGTGACTTTCCGTAAATTAATTAATATTAAAACCCATTAAAAAGTTAATATTGATTTATAATAACAACAACGGTGTGTTACATACACTGTGTGTGCCTTTAAACAATGCTAATATTTATTGACATTTGAATTTTAGGTTTCTCAGCAATTTACATTAAAGCATTTTATTTTTATCGCATCGGTCTTTGTTAGATAACACATTCAATGTTTGAGCGTAATTACGTATTCTTTGTTACTAGCTGCCTCATTTTTACTGCATTTAAATATTAAATACGCCCAGCCGTCCTCTGTCTCCGTACGATCAGCCACTTATAATACAGTAAGGCCACAACATGTGGGGATAACGAGTCCATCTGTGTGTATTGTGTACATAATCCTGTGTACGTACATATTTATACTTGTCATTACATGATCGTTCGCTGCATCGTCAGCTGTTACGTTTTAGTTTGTAGAGATTAGATTTTTAGATGTTTAATGTTATGCCGTTAGAAATCCTGGAACAAAGCCATCTACGGTCTTAAATCCTTAATTTTTAGTTCGATTTCTTCAATGGGAAATAAAAAAATATATTTCTAAAATTTCTATACGAACGCGTACGTGCTTTTTATTGCAACTACCAGTAATGTTATTATTATTACCATTTATTTAATCTACTCCCATATTTAAAACGTTTAAGTAATGAATACGACGACTATATCTGTTTTTATTAAGTTTAAATTCAACAAACACAATGTGGAGACCGTTTTTATCAGCTAAATACAAATGTATTTATTATGTATGTATAACTATTCGCAGTAGACAGAACTCTGTTTGCCTTAATAACAAACTAACCTTGATTTCTAACAGTTGTATAAAGTCTGAGTATTTTACTGCTCAGTGCAAGGACGCTATTACTTTGAGGTGTCGATCAATTACGTAAGGTTGACAGGAGGCAGGGAGTTGAAAATAATCTCATCTGATGTTACGTTAAGAAGAGAGTGACTCACAGCAGTTATCATGTTTTTTTATTCAGCATGATTTGATTACCTACGCAGTAGGTAATATTGCGAAGCATAAAATTAGATACTAATAAAATAAGTATTATATTTATACAAATACCAAATTAGTGTTTTTAGAATAAAGCCAACGTATTTGAGAGAAACACTTGGAAAATCTCTCGTGTGATTGGGGGATAGAGTAGGGAGTTTAGGAATATCTCACGAGATCTCACTAATACAGGGCCACAAGAGGGTTAAAACATCGCCTAAATTTCCTAACGTAAATAATGGAAGCTCTCCCTCCTCTTTGAAACATCTAACTTCCTATATCACAATGTGTTTTGAATTGAGGTTCCAACACTTCGAATTCTAATAGGTAATGTGGTAATTTTCAAACGACTATTTGTCCGCATAATTAAATACATAGTTAAATATCGAGGACAAACATGTTCTCGGTATTTTACGATCCAAGTCAAGTGGACTATGATTTTCCTTTGATTTAAATTACGCATTCATTCCATACTCATATTATAAATGCAAAAGTAACTATGCATTTGTGTTAGTATCTTGTATCTGTTATCTTTTCAGGTCGCAATGATTTTAGCGATTTAGTTGAAACTTGGGAAACGGGTAGTTGTAATATAAAAGAAGGATAATAATTTTAATCCCTGTGTAGGTACGTTTTCCTGGAAAGTTTTCCCGTTTATGAATTTGCGACTAAATACGACTTCTATGACTAAACGGATTCAAAATTTCAAATATCGTAGTATCTTAGATAGAGAAACCATTTTTCCACGGGCGGAGCCGCAGACAAAATGATTGTATTATGTATATTGATTATAATTCTTTTGCACGTCGCGTCACTGGGTTTTGAATATAACATTCTTCGAGATTACCCATAAACGCTTATATTAACCTTGACAATTGTCAAGAATTTTGTCTTTTTCGGTTATTGAGATTGCGAGCGAGCGACCCACTTAGTAAACGGGTTTGTTCGCTATTTCCGAATGACCATGCTACTGTTGTCAGATAGCAGATTGTTTAACAAAATTATGCTTTTTTTTTCCAACATAGGCGTGTTATACTCTCTACTTTTTTATAGGAATAAAAAAAAACAAAGTTACGTAACTCGTTGTTCGATCTCCCCTCCCCCTATGTAACGTATCATAACATTTTACAAGACCCTCCTCTACCCAAATTTCATTACGTAATACTTAAACAACCCATACTGAAAGTGTTATCACCACAACTAATTTAAATATTCCTTGTTCAGCACACAGCCAATGAGCATGCGAGCAACAGTTACCCGATGACCAACCCTCATCAACCTCTGCTAGCAACCTCCAACGACCGGAATGAACCCTTGTCAGGTATACCAGCCTCAATACTACCGCTATTAATGCGGGATTTACTGTTGCTTTATCTTTGTGCTTGTTCCTTTAATATTTTATATGCCGCTTGGTAGGTAGGTACCTAAACATCGAAAACAGGGTGATCTATTTTTTTATCATTGAACAATTTTTAAATGTGTGTCGCTTCGATGTTTCGTGTTCTTCATACAAGCATAAAATGTCAAATATCTCGTCAGCCTTATCCTAAACCAGCTTAACAGGTTTTTATATAAACATACATGCAATTTTACTTACAATGGTACCTACTTATTTAGTAGATTAAAAAGTTTTTTAGGTTTATTTTAAACTCAACAAAAAATATAGTTAAATGATATTTATTTGATAATTTGTGTAAATATGTAACTTATTTACCGAATTGCCTTCACCATACCTGTCTACTCAAAACTTCAGTTATTTATTCGCCCGCGCCGTTCGGAAGCTATTCAAATTACAAATATACCAACGAAATCAAACTCTACTATTAGAGAGTGGTGGAGGTAGTGGACCTGTCTTCAACGTTCCTGAATACCGACGATTTGATTAATCCCACTTGAAGTTACAAACATGTGGCGAGAAATAGGGCAATTTTGTACCACGTTTAATTTATCACCTACAGTGCCCATCAATTTCTTGTAACTGGTTCTCGCAATGCATCTGAGCACGCGATGTGCTTGAGTAGATTAGTCGCACTGAAATTACAATGACTCATCCAATTAATTTCCCCAAATCTTCAGTAAAGCTCATCTTCAAAATTTGTACAAGATACTCTGTCATAAGTAGGTACTAAGTGTCCGGGGAAGTAAGGAAAACGTTAAAAATCTAATTTAAAACCAGTTTTCCCACCGTTATAAAACACTCTGAGTATACGAGTCCTACGACACTACGTAGAAACCTACGCACTTTGCAAGCCAACGGCCGCGGGTTTTCCGCCGTCGTCATAATTGTTGAACATAACATAATTAATTACTTCTAAGCGTAAACTTAATCTCTTTAGCCGTAGTTATTGTGTGCGTTTTTTCTTATTAGACGGTGGCAATTTTCAAGAAGAGACTTAAATGATTGTCACCTTTAGGGATTGTTTATTATGTAATATAATTATCCGGATGATTAATTTGGGGGCGACAATTAATTACACTAAACGATTACGAGGAAAATGTCGTCGAGCCAAATCTCATCTAATCTTACTCTGGGGAAAATGTCTTGGTGTCACGTATATTTTTCCGCAAAAATCCACTATGATTGCAATGTTAATACGTGACTTGCCAGTAGAATAATTCAAGAAGCGTGTAAAAGCTTAACTTATTTTCAAGGGCCGCTATAGTGATAGTAGATGAATATTATAATTGATAATGACTCATGAAAATTACCAGTTCTGAAAGCAATTCCACTCAGGTCATAAGAAAAATTCTGTAATTAAAATTATTGTAATGTTATTCTTCTTTAAAAAGAAGTTCTCGGAGGGGGAGTTCTTTCCCCTTTCTTCTCTTTCATATTAAAGCACCTTTACAAATCGGGGATAGATTCAAAAGTTGTCGTGCTTAATTGGGTCATTGATACCTACATGAATAATTAGGTAAAATGGGGTGAACATATTCATTCATAAAAATATGGCCATAGCATCTATTGGAAACGCCGTAATTTTACAACGATGAGCAATCTTAAAACCAGTTTAACTTCTTTTGTAGAATAAATTAATCGCATTTATTCATCACATTTTATGCATTTAAAATTACCAGATAATGTCCAAGTAGATAGGTACTCGTATGTAATACTCACTCAGTTTCAAATTAACCTTTCGTGATAACATTGATAAGAATGATCTTTGGCATTCAGTTAACTTACAAAAGATGAAAATAAATTCGCTTTTATGTAACGTCTACTAACTTTTTGTTGTGTGTGAAAATTATAACCACTTCAACAGGTCCTGAACTCGAGGAACAATCAAAAAATTCGGTACCGGAAATCAATTCCGGACTACCGTCACCAATAGATAACCATTACGATAATATTGAAGGTATTTCTCTGTGTATTCTTTAAAGCATTTAAATGAAATCATCTGTAACTTCGTGAATCACATTCAGCATGGTGAGCACGTTAAACTCAAGTCATTTTCAGTAACTTACGCTAATAAATACTAACAGGAACATAGATAAATACTAACGTAAAACTAATTTATTAATACATAATACTACCTACTCCTTTCTACTCCATTCGATTGGAATTGCAAAATGCCACTCATTAATTGTTATCTCACAATACCATAGTAACGAGTGACATGGCAGTCCCAATCTTTATCTGATTGTGTAATAGTTAGGCTAACGTAATAATATCTAATAAGTATCTATTAATGTTAAACTAATTCTAATACCTACGTTAATCTAGTTCATTCTTAAATTGACGGTGTTATGCACATAAAAATAATATACGCACATTGTATTTGTATGCTGACATCACGCGACACGAATTCTCTAACTTCTCAACTTTAGGACTTTTATCTTTTTTGTTCCAGGAAATAACAAAAGGGCGAAGCGCGAAACAACACTAGCATTGGAGAAACCTGCAAATCAAGGCAAGGTCCACTTTAAATGGTGGAAAAATATCCCCCCTCCTGACCAAGGTGATTACCCTACTTACTCTCTTATTTAAGCAATGCAGTGATAGCTTATAGGTAGGTTTGAAAGTTGGTCTCCCGACTAAGAGGTCCTAGTCTGTCACGCACCTCTTGATTCAAAAAAGGTTTTAGCGTATTAGAATCTAATAATCACTTGCTATAAAGGAAAAAAAATCGAGAAAACCTACACACTTGATAGCTCCTTGTAAAGTACTTAAAGGTACGAGTATGTAAGGTCTACTAATCCAGCGTGGTGTACTATGGCCTGTACTCTGTAATTTATGAGGGGAGACCCGAGTCTACTCTATTAATTTTGAACCAAACCTGGCTAAAGCGGTGGTCCCTATATGAATCAATTGTAAAATTTTAAGTTCAAAAATAATCCTTATCTACCAATTGTTCACGTGTTTCAGGTGAGTCGGGTGTGGAATCAAGATTTGGCGAACTGTTCCCTCCTACAGGCGGAACGAACCCTCAGGGCGCAGGGAACGCTCCTCTTCCAGAGGGCGGCGGCAATGGGACTCTTGTAAGAACTCTCGTTAATCGTAAACAAATTTGATCCTTGTGATTGACTGCCATGAAAAACAAGGACATATTTTTAACAGATTTTATATCTTTTCACATAATTGTATCTCGGTGTGGCAAACATATTTAAAAAAAATCTATGCAAACAAAAGAGCCATCTCTAGCATTTTAATTCCAAGGAAGTATCTGTACGGATCTTTCTGTTAGAACAATGGTTCCCAACCAGTGGTCCACGGAAGCCAAAATATGGTCCGCAAATGATTTTAAATTAAGCGGGTGTTGAGCTTGATAATCACAATAATACAAAATTACATGTCTCAGTTTCATTATTACACTTTGATTGTATTATATCTACAACACCTAGTCCTGGTGGTGCTTGCTAATAACAATGATGGAACTGTGTTCCCTGACCAAGGAAAGGCTGAGAACCCTTGTCTTAGAACAATATTTATTTCGCATAGCGGCAGGTGAATATATTGAAAGCTTGCCAAACGCATTGGACATGTCCGTAATGTTGCCATTCTAAAGCTTGTAATAAAAAAAAAAATATTTTGTGGATATAGCAAGAGCCCGACGTGAACGCATACCAGCACCGTAAGAACCTGGCGCACGGCATGATGGACCTGGCGCTGTTGTCGGCCAACGCCACGCAGCTGCGCACCGTGCTGGAGGCGCCCGCGCACCCCTACTACTACCCCGGCGTCGTGTTTGTGTCTCTCAGCATTATCTTACAAGTGAGTAAAGTTACTGAAATTGGTCTATGACTCGACAAATAATTGACGGTAAAGTTTTAAAACAAATTAAATATCGTTCGATTACGATGCACATAGGAGTGACAGGTGTAATAACTAAAGTCTACGGGAAGCGTTTAAGTAGCTATTACGTAATGCATTTTTTTTTTTAATTTCGTTTTTTGAAAAAACAATGTTACGTATCGCGGTGTTCGACCCCTCCTCCCCCCTATATAACGCATCATGTTTTACTAGACCCCACCTCCCGCCAAATTGCGTTACGTAATACTTGAACAATCCCTAAAGATGTGTGGGTTTACATGGTCGCTTTACTGTAAACTGTAAAAATTACGAAATATCCATTAAGTACCCACCTATCTATCTGCTAAAAATACCGGAGAAGCTTGCAGTAGATTCAATATTAGAATATAAAATAGCTATACAAATAATAATAATTTGCAGACACTATCGAATACAAATAGTTCAAGGTAAACAGACTATTATTAGTATGTCTATAGGTTGCCTGTGTTCTATTAACTGCTTAGCGCGTTAATATCACTGTGCAGATGTAGACAGAATTACTCATTTTTATTGTAACTAAAGTGGTCTGATACAAAATAAACATTTTCAGTTATCGAACTGTTACATAGACCACTTTAGTTCCAGGCTAGCTAATTGTTGACGGGATTAAGCCCATAAATCCTTCGTTTAGCATAGATCGGTTGATTGGTATGAGAGAACCTTGGTGTTACTGTCCTAAATGTTGCTCTTAATCTTAAGAATATAATAGCGTTAAGACCTTGACGTATGAAGCCTAAATAGTTAAAAATCATCACACTACATTTTACCTTATTTATTTCCAGGTCACAGTAGGGCTACTGCTGATATTAAACAGCCGATTCGACGTGACGAACCTGAATGAGATTCATCACGCGATCAAGGTGAACGACTTCACGGTGGCGGGAGTGTTCCTCGTCACCATCATCAATGTGTTCATCGCCTCCTTCATCGGCACGTCAGCTCCCATCGTTGCGAGCGGCCAGGCGGGATAACTTACACACGAGGACTGCTACTGATTACTATGTAATCATTTATTTAGGGACGTCTACTTAATAAGAGCATTTTTGATTTCCGAACTCCTCCCCCCCCTTTCTCACGCACCGGTGAGATATCGTGAGATTTTGCTCAACCCTTTCACAGTCCATTAATCTAATGTGATCATTTTTGACATGTTTGTTTCTTATATGAATGCCTCGGTTTTACTATACTTTACTTAATTATCGGATAATCCATCTATTCCTTCTGAAGTATTTTCGTCAATACGTGTCCAAGTCCAAGTATTTCTAACAGTAAAATGAAGGAACAAGTGTTAATAATGTATTTTTTTTTAAACAAAACTGATATATCAGTGGACATAATTTGGACGAAAAAAGAAATAGGTACGGTACTTCAAGAGCAATAGATGCGACTACCTGCAATTTTCTCGTAATTTTACTGTTCTTTAGTGGCCATTGACAAAAAGTAGACTTTATTCACCAAGCATCAATAGGTGAATTAAGTGCACTTTTTGTGACCCAGGTGAATTAACCGAGGTGCTTTAACTCTATTTCCCCGTTTTTTATTGTGTAAATAAAATATGTATGTATACCTCGTTCTTTTCGTCGTGATATAAAAGGTAAACAGTCTTACACTGTCTTTTTATTGTAATTATCGAATTAAAAATAAGACAGACACAAATTAAAAAAAAAACTAAAGAATAAACAAAAATTTAATGTTAAAATAAATTTCTGTATACTTCTAAATATTTTTTTAAATTAATAAAATAAATAAAAGTTGTGCAAAGATTGTTAACCTTTTATGTCACGACGAAAAAAACGGGGTATACGGGATATTCGCTAAGACATGTTAATATTAGTGTTTGTGTGATGACTATAAATAACCATGTGTTCTGATGAAATAAGAGTAATTTATTTTTGAGCATTATTGCATAGGTTGGTGAATAACCAATTATAGAGCTTAGTCATAATAGAAATGGAAGATTAGGTATTTTGGATGCTTTTTGTAAAAAATATTTTTTATATATTCCAAATTGTGATTTTTATGACTGCGATATGTGTATATTTTTTATATTTAGCATGAATTTACGTAATTATAAAATCCAGTTTAAAACTCTTGCATTTACTATAAGGTAATGTTTTGGCTTGCGTTCCCTCCGAGGGCCCACATCTGAAATCGTTGGTTCCGTTTCGATAAAAATTTAGTAGGAGCTTAAAAAAAATTGTAGCCTAAAGGAAAAAT
>LGAG01000341.1:153761-177951 GCA_001278395.1 Lerema accius | reverse complement strand
ACACATTAATATTAATGACCGTCAGCTGGACTTCGGAAAGATCATTAATAAAAACACATTTCATTTTAATGGATTATTTAAACTAAAATGTTGAGTTCGAACAATGTTGATGAGTTATCATCAATCATATGTATAATATAATGCAGACTCAGACTAGATCAAATCGTGTGTATAATATAATGCGGACTCAGACTAGATCAGTCTATCAACTCCGTTTCAGACTAGATAGAATAGTCCGTATTTGTTATTTAATGTACAGCATGTGCTGAATTAGAACCCTGAACCCCGCCCACAAAGGTGATAAGAGGACCTTACAGCTGCGACTACAACGAGTCCACACTACACACCTGTCGGCCTCGTGCACGATGTCGCTGATGGCGCGCGCGCCGTCCACGTCGCCGGCGTCCGCCTTCTGCTTCACGTACGAGTAGAACAGGTCCATGCGCTGCTTCTCGTTCTTCTCGCTGTCCTCCGACAACGTCATGCTCTTAGCGCCTTCCGTCAGATCTGATGGGGAAAAAATTACACATTGAAAATTGCCTAGTACACTGTGGAAAAATACAACAATAAGAAACACAATAAAAGTTTTTAATTTCTCATATTTAAATTTATTTATATTGGTATCTTGTGTATTTCAATTTGCTTATTTCCAATGACGAATCGCTTCAGATAAGTTGTAAATGACACCAAGAATTATAATAAGAAAAAAAATTCAGTCTCCAACAGACAGTTCAGCTATCTATATTAAATCGACCGTAATCATTTTTACTATTGCTAAGTTCAATAGAAAGTGACCTCGGATGGCGCTAATGGTCAGTACTAACCCTGCATGCGCGCGCGCACGGCCGCCTCGCTGACGTCGACGGTCCAGTTGCCGTCGTCGTCGTCGTCGTGTTTATCCTTCTTCTTGCTCTTAGGGTGGGGCGTCGTCGGCGTCACCGGCACGTCGCTCTCCTGTACACCGTACAACACTTTACTAACACCACTATTATGATAAGTTCGACAATAAAGTAGCCAAGTTACGTAGTAAAAGGACCTATAAAGCCATGGACATTAGCAACAACAAATGCTAATAATTTAATAATAAGAAATTGCTGGCTCCCAAGTATCCAGCTGGAACATACTGGGACTCATTTGGCAAGTGTAGTAGTAAGTAGGGGCGTAATTTACCGTTGTCAAGTGCACTAAGTTCAAACTTATTCCCATGTGTTTTAACGTGTAATATTGTATATGTTATCATCGACTCACGTTCTTGGCGTCGTGGTTGTCTCCGTCGTGGTTCCCGTTGGCGGCCTGCCCGGACCGCTTCGACCGCTTGCCGCGGTTGCCCTCCGTCAGCGACGATCCCTGACACATTATAATATAACCCAGTCACACAACTACATTATATTGGAATAAGTCTAATACGCTACTAGTGTTTAACCTACATATTTCGTGTAAGAGTA
The DNA here is from genome assembly GCA_001278395.1 of Lerema accius. Taxonomy (NCBI): domain Eukaryota; kingdom Metazoa; phylum Arthropoda; class Insecta; order Lepidoptera; family Hesperiidae; genus Lerema; species Lerema accius. Next base: position 176,506 of record LGAG01000341.1, on the reverse strand, counting down.
TGTAACACGTACTTGACCTGCGTGTTTGACACTGGACTCCTCGAAAAAGGCTGAACCGATTTAAAAAAAAAAAAGGTCATATTATTGTTTAGGGCCACGTTTGAACCCTATAAGCGGTACTCAATCCGTTTCTTCCTTAGTCTTTCAGGCTATGAAACAAAGTAAATAGAACCCAGGCGAACTGAGATAGGGTTCAACTAACACTTCCCCTTGGTTCTACTCTGTTTCTTACAATGTCGATGGCACTGTCAGCTCGTTGGCTGTCTTAACAGTATAAAAACAAAGTACCTGCGTGCTGGGGTCGGCGGCGGGCGGGTTCTTCAGTATGAAGGTGTTGAGCTTGTGGTTGAAGTCGAGCTGGCCGTGGTAGCCGCACGCCTTGCAGCCCTGCGAGATCGTGTTCCGCTTCGTCGACACGATCAGCTCCGTCTCCGGGTTGTCGCACTCGGGGCACAGCACGAACTTGCGGATGAACCTGAACACAGAAATCACATTGTTCAAACTATACCTCGTTTTTTTCGTCATGATTTAAAAAGTAAACAATCTTGGCACTACTTTTATTTATTAACCGATTTCAAAAAAAAGAGGTTATCAATTCTACATGTATGTATGTAATATTATTGAAACTGCGAAATTTTTACACAGGACTATCTAGAAGGGCTTTTTAAACAAATATACAAATTTTCATAGATGTATGTATGTATGTATGTTTGTATGTATGTATGTATGTGGGTATGTTTGTTTGTTTGTCCAAGCATAGCTCCGAAACTAGTGATCGGATTTGAACCATTCTTTTTTTATTCGACTACACTTACTCCAAATTAGGGAACAGTATAAATTTTATCCAAATCGGGTCAGTAGTTTCTGAGATATGAAGTAAAACGTGTCACGGCATAGCCAAATATTACGAGCTACAGGTATGGTGTCAAAGAGAAAATGTCTTAAAACCCTGGTCAAATAGCAGTGCGCATGAAAAAAAATCGAATTTCCAAAAAAAAAAAAATTTATAGGGAACCAAATGGTCCGAGTTATATGTACGAGTTAGCGTGTTATTCAAGGGAAAACTGCTCTAAACCTTAGTCAAATTCTAGGTAGCATAATAATTAATCACAAGAGCCATAAAATAATCTTCTTTTTAGTTAAAACTGTAAACTAAAAAGTATGAAATAAAATTATAATTTAAAAAAATTAAACCAATTTAAAAAAAGTTAACTGAAAAGTACGAAATAACGGATTAGGGACATAGAATTTGTTTTGAGGTCGGTGGCAATATAATTATCATAGTAAAACCACACCGACCTCAAAACAAATTCTATGTCCCTAATCCGTTATTTCGTACTTTTCAGTTAACTTTTTTGAAATTGGTTTAATTTTTTTAAATTATAATTTTATTTTATTAATAAAAATAAAAAAAATTAAAAGTTACAGAAATTTATTTTGACATAAAATTATTGTTTATTCATTAAATCTTTTTAATTTGTGTGTCTTAATTTTAAATCGATAATTACAATAAAAAGACACTGTAGGATTGTTTACTTTTTAAATCACGACGAAAAAAACGAAGTATATATTTATAACTATACTAGCAATCGTCTGCGGCTCTGCCCACGTAATTTTCCCGTTTTCACAATGTTATTTATTTCTTCACCTCTCCTATTCATCTTATCTTGATGTTATATATAGCCTTCCTTGATAATATATGGACTATAAGAATGTTTCAAATCGGTCTAGTAGCCTGAGATTAGCAAACAAACTAACAAACTCTTCAGCTTTATATTATTAGTATAGACTATATGTATATCTTGGGCCAAAATTTGTTCGCTGGGAATCGAACCCACCCCGGGTCAATGTCCTCATAGCAGCCACTCACCCGTCCAGCAAGTCCTGCAGCTTGGCGGAGTCGTGGCTGCCGTTCACTATGAACCGCTCGTTCTTGAAGTCGAACTGGGTCTGCGCGCCCAGCTCGCACCCGAAGTACTTTGTCGGATCTGAAAACACGAACACGATATAACCTACTAACTCATCTGGACCTTATAATACAAATATTTTTAATTGTTCACCACAATTATAACAAGAAGTAGACACAATATAAATAAAGGAAACCAATGGCATCTTATTAGGCAAACATTTTTCAGACAACCTTAGTACGGAACTCACAACAGTTATATACAACGTCAAATATTGATAAGTTAAATTATCACAATTATCACATTTTTAATTTGATTCTAACTTTACTAAAAATAACTAAAAACATTTCAATTTTTAAGTATCGTCTTCTTTATCTATATGTAATTTTTTTATTTAATGGAAATGATCACTTTAAACGTAGCTTGCAATTTAATTTCCGCAGATAATGCTAACAACTTAAAACCTACTTAATTTCCAAAGACAGTTAAGTCCAAAACAGTATAACAATGTAATTCTATCAAAGGTACAAGTCACACCTCATTTTATTCTGTCACTGTGGACTAACGACACAAACACGGAGCCATAACCTCAGAATGGTATATTTTAGGATCCCATAAACACTAAGTGCGCTGGCAACAATATCATTTCTCCAGCTAGCCAGCTTGTCTACCATGCAAGGGAGTCTTCATACAAGTTCGTAAAGTAATTTATTATTATTTCTTGCTTCGAATCAGTGAAATGTTAATATGTTTATACCGGTTAAATTCATGTTTGACCTATTTAATTACAGTATTTTATTACAAAAACGATCGTTATAAAGCGACACGTCAAACGTTTTTGCAATATTTGTGACCGTCACAAGCAACAAAATTATTCGTAATATACATAGTTTATGACTCTGTGATTACCTATTGAAGAAAACTATTATTGACTTTTATTTATCCTATAGTCAGTCTTTAGTCCGGTCCGTTCCGTTCCGATCCGATCCGATTTTAACCGAAGAATCCCTCAGAGGCAACACGAGCAGTTGTTTACGAGGCGCGCAATCAATTTAGTGGCGGCGAATTTTATCACTCCGGCACCGAAACCGCGATGGGAATACAGAGAGAGTGTTTACTGTCGAAACAACTCGCCAACCGACGAGAAAAATGGTTTCAACTTACATTTATTACAATGACGGGGAAACTGCGAAAAATAACTTGGAAAAATGTATTTTTTTTTCTCGTAATTAACTTAGTCTTAATTGGGTTATGGTCAAGACTGAGAATGGTGTTGGAATACGAGGAAGATGACAAAGGGAAAATACCGCGTTATTATTTTATTATACCGGCTTATCGATTAAAACATTTATAAAAATGTTTGCTTGAAATTATTTTTATACAATATTTTTATTGTGTCACGGTTTTCATTATTTCACGCAACCAATTTTACAATGTAAACAATACGCGAACCTAGTGTCGCGACAGTATTTACATAGAGCGGACGTTTAAAGAGTATAAAATATTAAATTAAAATACCCTGACACATTTTATTATCAAACGAATTTCTTGATAAAATCATTAATATTATCTTTCAATACGCTTTTTTATTTTGAGACCACTAGGTTATATTTGCAGTCATTCGGTTATTCTTCTGTACTCTCACCCCTTACAACTTTAGCGATTTTCACCAAACATGACATCTTTGACATTCGCACATAAGTCACTTTTAATACAAAAAAAACTAAATGGAAATCGCTTCATCCGTTCGGGAGCTACGATACATAAAGATAACAAACAAATACCCGTTTTTTGTCGGGATTTAAGAATTAGACGAAACCTTTCGATTGGAGCAACTCCATACTGGCAAAACCTTAGGTGAACGTTGGCGAAAGTTCGAGAATTCGGCGTGCGTCGCATCGGAAATCTTTTTCGGTACTCCGCAGCGGCAGCAGTTGCATTGCCTTTACAGAAACCATACACATAATGTATGTCGGCTGTTTCCGCAGCTGAGTACGCCATAGCACGCGATAAACACGAAAAATTATTTCTTTCTAAATGTACAAGCCGTAGAGCGACGGTCTACAACGTGGCTGTCACACGGGTCGAGAGATAACTGATTTTTATTCAAACTCAAGGCCCCATTTGTAGTTTTTTGTCTCACTCGAATCTTATCATAAAATATTTCTTTCTCGCTCGCACGCATTGGAATGCTACCTGGCTGTATGACTGACTCATTGTTTGTCAATTTTGACTAGTTACAACCCCGTTTTTTTAATTATTAGCGTGAATAATAATAAAAATTGAGGTTTATTGGTAAGCTTATTTAAGTGCAAACAAATTAGAAGGAAAAATACGATAGGTTAAAAGTCTCTCTTTTTAGGTAGAGCATAATAACAAAAAAAGCAGTTTTACAAAGTTTTTGATGTAAATTAATATTTTTTTGTAAATTTTATCAAATTTGATTTTAACTGAGTACAAATTTTTAAAATGTGGTGACCTTCACATACGTAAATAATATTAAGTATGATAAAAAAGGGGTGGCAATGAAGTCGCAAAAATACGAGCATGTCATTTCAAAATGGCTCCCATTCAGAGGATGAGGGGAGCGACCCCCCTTTGTATGGTTTTTTGTCCATAACATTTGAAGAAGAACACGTGGGTAAAATAAATCCGACCCCTAACACATTGTATTGTTGCTACGTCAACTGTCGTCATAAATTGTATCACTGTGTGAGTTTTACTTTTAATGATAAAATAAACGTACATAATCTATAGATATTAATATTATAAAGCTGAAGAGTTTGTTTGTTTGTTTGTTTGAACGCGCTAATTTCAGGAACTACTGGACCGATTTGAAAATTCTTTTAGTGTAAGATAGTCCAATTTTATCGAGGAAACTTATAAGCTATATCACATCACGCTGCAACTCATAGGAGCGAAGAAATAATAGAAAATGTGGAAAAAACGGGGAAAATTATTCATCTTTGAGGGCTTCCGTTGCGTGCGCTGCGAAAACGGTTCAAGATATAAAAAAAAATGTATGGAAGAATTATTCCGCTTTAAATGATCTAACAAAATGTCCGCGACAGTATTTGTCTATCTTTTAAGATTAACTCAATAGAAACATATTTATGGTAATCAAATGTGATCGAAATTTGTTTGTAAGTCCTCCACGCTCTAACCGTTAAACGGATTAAGCTGAAACTTGGCACACAGATAGTATGCATCCAGGAATAGGACATGAGATAGTTTGTATCCTGATTATAGGTTCCCTTGGGATAAATGCAATATATTTTTAACTACTCTTCCGCGTGCGAAGCCGTGAGCGTCGTCTAGTTAAAAATAAAAAATTACTTTGTGCACTTCTTCACTACGTGAACTAGGAACTAGGTCAAATCTCAAACTCGTATGTGCCTGCGTATTCTAAAAAATGTAATTAAAGTTGACCCTTTAAATATTTCCCAAGGACGATAGAGATAGGCATGCTGAACAGCATCATGGCCTCTCCTTTGTCGGAGGAGGCTAGAGTTCTGTGCAGGATGGCTAGTTAGGCACTTGTAAAACATTGATTTAATTGTCTGTGATTGCAGGATTGTGTGTTGTCTTTACGGGACGATATGGTCGCTCACCGACGACCAAGTCCTATACTAAATAAAAAAAAAGTTGTCAAAAAGTTCAAATGATGAATTTAAATATTTGTTGTATGTTCGGTCTGGGTGTATGTGTGTATGTCGTACATGACACCCACGACACAGGGAATCCTAGTGTGAGGCTACGAGTGTATAGCGTTATACTCACACGTGGCCGGCCTGCCCAGCGCCTTGGCCACCTCGGGCATGTTGACGATGACAGTCTTGATGCCGTTGCCCTTCCCCTCCACCTTGGCGCAGATCCTCGGCATCTTGTACCGATAGAACGCGTCCGCCACATTGCGGTTCACGTTGACGGACCCCATCGCGGATGCTCGCTACACCCTGCCTGCTAGGTGATGCTGCTACGACTGCCTCTGCTGTCTTCTCTTCTCTGCTGTTCTGTTATGATCTGTTGCTGTGCTACTTCTGCTGTGCTCGCGTGATATCTACAACTAACTAATTATTCCGGGGGTGGTTTCTTCTTGACGCTGGATCTGGAAAGATAGAAAGGGAATATTAATTCTAAACGACGACCAAGAAGGTCGATTTACATCTCGTCTGTATAAAGTACTTTTTTGTTTGGTGACATTATAAAGTGTGCGCGCGTGCATGTGTGTGTCTGTTTGTGTGTGTCAGTCAGTCTCACCGTGCTAGTGGGCTCGCGGGCTAGCGGGCTAGCGGGGCGGCATGCGGGGGGCGCGGGGCTCCCGCGGCGCGCCAGTCACGTCTGCCGCAGCGGCAGCAACTTGCGGTGCCTGTTACTGCAAAATTTTGATCTTGTTCTGCAACACAACACAACACCACCGTCCACCATCTGACCATCGTCACATCTCGCCTCTTGATGTCGATGGATGATCGCTTTTATGGGAGTATACTTCTTCGCATTCGGTTTAGCTACTGGCTTTGAACGTTGGTCTCCTACATGAGGAGACCTCAGTTCAAATCCCGCGCACCTCTGGCTTTCAAAAATTATGTGACTCCAAAAATTAAATATCACTTGCTTCGTTGAAAGAAAACATCGTGACAAAGCCCATTTAACAGCTCCGTAATCGAGGTGAATCTTAACAAAATCTCTATTTGCAGAATTTCAGTATTATAATACAAAAGTACTTCTTGGATCATGTATTATAAATGAAAGCGCTTACAAAACACAATCAACTTCGTGAGAAATTTAGAGATAACGAAGTATGAAAAGCAATTCTGGAACTTAATTAATTTCTCGCAAGGCTTTTGTTATTATTACGAGGACACAAAAATTTAGATTGGAAAATGAATTCAGTCTGGAAACATCTATACCAGTGAATATTATGAATACATTCAATACTTTTGCTTATATTGGGTACTATAGATGAATACGTAAATAATACATAGGCTAGAGTCTAGCCGCTAGACCTCTTTATCTAGAAAAATGACAATTCTTCGAGGGGACTTCACTTTCATTAGTTTCACCATCTCACCATTAATTCATTTAGAATCACCACGCAGAATATAGTAACGAATAATTCGACTTGGTAATTTGATATCCATACCGAACTTCAGACAGAACTTCAAGGCTTACAAAGTCTATAACTCGTGTGATACAGATAGATACGGAAAGCCTATTAAAGATTGGTCCAACAAAGGGGCAAAGTACAAAGTTCATGAGATACACATCGACATTACTCGATTACACAGAAGATGGGTTGAATTACGTCATCTGTTTATACTTTTCCCTCTCAAAGATTAAACCAATGGTCGGCCAAGACGCATATGGTGACGACCGACATTTTGGTCCCATTTCAGTCATTTTGCCTCAACCCACAAGCACAAAGCCCGCTAAACATAACTACTTATAGCAGAACTATCAACAGAACAGCGCCGATGCACATGATCTAAAAGCCCTCGGCGGAAACCTTGCGTCTAACTTTGTTAAGGTGACGCTAGGGTTGCACACTATATTTTGAAGTACCTAAGTAACATAACATTAAGTAACAATCTTTAGGCTTTAATCTTTCTTTGAAATAATAAGAGTATTAATAACTCCAATGTTAAGTGCACACGACGTGTGACAAATCTCTGATTCGATCCCAAAAACCAAGATTTGTTTAACAAGTAAAACGTTTTTTTAGAGATACCTACTAGTCTGTTTTAGTTTGCAGCCTTATTCAGCAGAGAATTTGGAAAAACGTGCTTAAGAATGTATAAATATTGACAACCCTATGTGTAACCCTTGGTAAGCTATTTAAGTACAGCGGAGGACGCTGGGCGGTGGGCGGATAGGCATTTACCTGGCAAGTGCGTTTGATTTATCTACTCTCGCTTGTCGGACGTTGCTATGACAATAAATACAAATGTGCAAGCAAGGCTGCACGGTGGCAACAGTGAGCCGATAGAAATGCGAATCAAATAAAGTTCATTGTTAAACTCAAAGGAGTATTATAACTAACTACCTCTTAAATTAAGAGTACAGAAAATACCTTCACTACCTAAATGTGGAACACAAAAAAAATACTGTGTCATGTTGTGTGCGTCCGTTTGCGTACTTGCGTTATGTGTGTATGCCTATGTGTCTGTAATTCTGTATGTGTGTGTTTGTGCTTTTGCATTTGTTTGTTTGTGAGATGTGTTTGTCTCCCTGTGTGTGTTACCTCCTCGCAGTGTTGCTGGCTATGTGAAGCGTCATGCACGCTCGTCGGCAGGCGGCCGTCCCTGTCGCACCAACGCACCGACCACTCTCCTCGCACTGTACTGTTGTATCTGAAACAATTGACAAACGTACGCTCAAACACTCCATCTTTCTGCTCCTTATACACACAGCGAAGACGCAATACATTGATCTTCGTATCTTCCATCATATTTTTCAAATGAATCACTTAACAGTTTTACCAAATTGTTTAGATTCACTTCCCTGCCACTGCACACCAGACACCCTCATTGCAATACATTGGCGACAGAAAATAGCGTTGCGCAGAAACGATTTGGATACCAACTACCAGAATCAGAAGACATGTTGGTGAATCATGATAGGACATGGTTTGGTATTCAGTCGAGTCTTCGTAGCAGATTTTAATGGACGTTGAGGAGCAAAGCAGTAATCGGTAGTCAAGGTCTACCAAGGATATCAGTAATACCAAAGGCACTATAGATGTTTAGGCAATCAAAAGAGAAAGGAGAAATATACTTGGATTTCGTTTCAAAATGGAAAATGTCCGAAGGTCTCAGTCAAGAGTACTTGAAATAATGCAACTTTACCCAATTTTTACGTCAGCTCAAAGTAGAATTCAATTCAAATATTAATAGCACCCCTAGCATTTTTCGTATACGGTTATTATATTTTTTAATGGTTGATGAGAAATTCAGCAAAACGTACGGATGTTCCTAAATTCAAATCTTAAGATTTGAAATTACAATAAGTGAATAGATACCATGGAATTGTAAAACAAGAGTTACGAACCAGATTCTGTCTTCTCGTCATTCCATGAACGACTAGTGAGCGAAAGAGCCAAGGTGATCCAACTTCGGCTACAGAATTAAAAAATACTAGCTGTCAACTCGCAAATCCAAATTGTTGTTCATAACTAAAATTTGCACGTCTAGACTCAAGCAAGTTTAGGCCCAAAGATTTCTTCCGCAAGGCTGATATTTCTACGAGCGAAATTGAGAAATTCACACACGTGTTAGCAACTGCAAAGGGGGTCCTTGAGTCCTTGATCGGCGATTGGCCAATAAGACTTGCACGCACACACATGCACACGTGCGTCGAGTCGTAAAATCTCATCGAATAGGTTACCACCGGCGCGATATACATTGATGATTTACGGGCTTCCGGCTCCGAAACTGCCCCGCAGCGCAGGTAACGTATGCCGTGAAGGCGATTGCGTCGAGTTCGCAGTAAAGGCCACGGCTGTGGCTCACCAATCATACGCAATTCGTCACGGTGTTACTGTTACGTCGTAGTAAATGTAAACATTAATTTTCTCGTAATTGAAAATAGGTTTGTACTTGTTATTGCGCGGTTCCAAGCGATATGCTCTTTTACAGCCTCGATATCTGGTTCCAAATTAGTAAAAATCTATTAGTATAGAAAGAAACACGAAATTATCACGCGATCTCCAACAGAGGACGGACTTGGAATGACCTGACGTGAAAGCCTTGTTTAATGTTCAGGACTTTGTGCAACGGAACTTAAGGCAAGGGAGGTTCAGGCATGATGTCACGCATAGGTGCATAGAACAGATGGGAGTCGTAACAATACTTGAATCAAACATTTGTGAAGAAAATGTTAACGGGAGCATTAAATCCAAACAATAGTTAAGTATCAGTTGCCACAACGGAACTCTCAGAGGTGACAGCACGTCAGCATGACAAATGGGGGCCACTAAATACTACAATGGAGTCAATAAAAGTATCAAGTTACTGGCGACAGGCGTCCGTGCGGCAAGAGCGACGGGCGACGCACCAGACCATGCCGATGAAAATGGTGTTAACAAAACACTTAACAACGAAATATACTTTTATGAAAAACAAAAAAGAATAGCAACGAATGCAACAGAAGATAATACCTACTTAAATAACGGATTCGATGCTCACTATAGTCAATTTGTCTTTCCATATTTATGTTCTATGATCAGTTCACCATCTACTTCGTTTCATATTAACTATATCCTCCTTCATCGCAATAATATAACGCAAGAACAAATTTCGCGATGTGCATCCAATATTCACGGTATAATACAAAGTCATATGATACAAATATACGTCCGGAGCCTTGTTATTCGCCCTTTCGAGCTCAAATAACCGTTAAAATAGAGGAAGATTGCGTTAAATGTAGCTCACAATAATTATTCCGTTCTAACGAAACTGCTGTATTACTAGGTAGGTAGATTTTTATGTCATTTTATAAATGTACGATTGATTTACGAAGAATCTGTTAACCAACGTCGGAAACCAACGTCCAACGATTTCAAACAAAAGAAAAAGGATTTCATTATTCAAGGGATTTCGAGATACAGCAAGAACTGAGATTGGATTGTGAACATTTCTATGGCAGATGACATCCCTTACATCAATTTCATTACATTAACGATTTCATCGACTAGTATTCCCCTATTGCTCGGACATCCTGTAATCGTCGCAATGCTGTTATCGGCAATCCAAACGGTCAGGAATGTCTCGATCCACGTAAAACGTTTCGCACGAATCGCCAGCGTGGCTTGTGGCTATTAAAAATAGCGATGCCAATAACTCTCCAGCCCCCAGTACGTGCGTTCAAATTGAACAAAGCTATAGAGAAGAACTATAAATACAAGTTCACTTTAACATCTGCCTGTAAAACTCCATGGCCATATGTGACTGCCGGTGGCAAAAATTGGGGTTCAACGTTCGTTATTCAGAAGATATTGCTAATTGTTTAAGGCCTTTAGATGGTTCTAGAACTTCGACTTTGGCATCCAAATACTTAATTACTTAACAGTGGAGCACCCGGCTATAGGCTATTGTTAACACTTGACCTATGTCACTCTCCACTCCACTCTCACTCTAGTCTCGAATTGCTTAGAAAACATTGAACTATGAAAATACTCCTTATGCCTCTGGAGAATCATCACCAATATCCCATAAGCATAATGAGGACGCAGCGGGAGTGGAACACACCGCTCCAAAATGAAATTTAAATCCCCTAAACGCAAACTTTTTTGCTAACACTGTACTAAAGTACTGTACTAAAGTACTGTAAAATAGGACATGACTTAATCCCTACTAGTTAGTCGTGAAAGCTTGGTTACATCCATCAACGTTATTACGTCGAATTGACAGTTTTCGCGAGCAGCGGGTGCTACTGAAGTTTATTACATTACAAAGCTGTTAAGAGTTCAATCTATAACAATTAACGTCTCCATAATTTGATCTTCCAGAGCCAAACTTATAATAGTTTTGTATTTCTAATGTTTCCTGCATTGCGTATAAGACGGATCTGACCTGAATGGATAAATATGTTAATAATTAACATATACGAATTCCTATTGATCACTTGGTCATTCCCACAATGGAGAAGAATCCAATGACACGAGCAGTTCAGGCTGTAGAGCGTGCTAAAGAAATTGACATACATTGGCTTAAAAACATCACTCTTCTGACTCAGTCAGGCAATAAAACACTAATAAATCGAAAAAATATTACAGATACTACATTACTTACTAACAACGTGATAATGACATTCGATAAGCAAAGAAGTCAAACAGAAACAATGTTGTTTACATTCTGTAGCTTCAATAAAATTTACAAACATTTAGAATCATTCACAAATGCTCCACAACGGTTCACACAGATATGTCCAATAGTAATAACCAGTAAACAAACAGACGGACCGTCTGACGATAATCATACCAACGGTGATTTAAATGTTATCCCAGAGAGTGATAGATAGACCATTTTTAGTGGAGACCTATCACGAATACGGTCCACTGCAGCCCAAATATACAAACAAACGTTTAAAAACTACAAAGCCAGAGACAGACACAAGTCAAATGTATACTAGCCTACTTTTTGAGTTGAGTGTGAAAAAAAGCGGAGAAGGGCTTGACAATAATGAAGATAGAAGGCTAACTAATGACGATCCATAACATAACCAACGGCAGGACTTAAAATCGAATGCAGGTCGAATAGTCTGTCGTCGATACAGATTCGGTAACACGATACAACATTGCACGTAACGCGATACAATGACGGGGCCGTCGATAGAGACCGGCGCGACGAGCGTGAATACCAACGGCGGACAGGAAGTTATGTCTGACAATAGCAAACAGTGTAGTTATTACACACTACACAGTGAAACAGACACCGTTGTACCTTTTAATTTGAATGTGTACACTGTATATGCATTGCACGATGTTACAGGAAAGAGAAATAATGAAGGCAAAATATGTGCAAAATGAGAAGATAAACTTGGATAAAGATTTTTGCGAACGGAACTCACAAATTTTGGGTAATCACGACTCGTAATTATTTCATTGCTCCTGAGAGAATTTGCTATAAAAATGTGAGATTTCAAAGAGCGTTCTAAATTTTCAGTGGTAGCATGTGAAAGTAGTAACTTAAATCCCTCTGGCGAAGGAATATTGGTTTAAGTTTACTCGTCAATAAATAGCCGTTAATTTGAGTTTTTTCGGTACTTTTTTCATCTTTTCTTGTCTATAGTGAAAGTCTTTTCAGAACGGATTACAGTGTCATCAATAAACGATTTGGTATCAAATGACAATACATTTCATCAGCATCGCATCCACCCGCATCAGTTTTTTCTTGCTCTATCAACTAGACTACCAGCATAAAAAATTGCTGAAGTGCATCAATCACAATAATTCGTAGTACCTAAATAGTATCAACATTACGACACAACGACGCATCCGGCATCGTATGACACTCTCAGTATCGATGTCAATGGCGCAACTTCAACTTCCTAATCACGGACATTGTGTACTTTGTTGTGCATGGTTCGTAAAATGATGCTTTTATGTAAAAAACGGATAAACGAGCAAACGAACCATGTCATAAGTGGATACTATAGCCCATGGACATCAGCATCACTACATTCGTCATCGATATATTGGAGTCCAAAAAAGAATCGGAGAAACCGCATTCAAATACTTTTCAACACTGCGGCTCCTACTAAAGACAGTTGAATCAGTAAGAAACAATGACGATTAATTTATGTTACTTTACATTAATCGATTTGAAACAAGGCTTAGAATGACCCATAAAAAGTTTAGAACAAGCAAAATTTGAATATCGAGAAAAATGTAAAAAGAAAACTACGAACAAGTAAAATAAAAAAAACGAACGCAGTCGATAAAATTAAGGTTGCCTAAATGCAGCAATTTCACGACGACAAAAACGCAACATCTAAATTACATACGCTGCAAATTAATAGCATTAACACCTAACAGGACGTCAAGTTAGGGATCGATGATTTGGTAGGAACGGAACATTCTCGAAGCTCGCTGTAATCGTTGTCAAGTCGGGTAGACGTCAGTAGAGGTGGACCCTAGTTACCCTAGCCGAGAGCCTTCGCAGGACGATCAGCGAGGACGAAAGAGTGCGGAGGGCGGCCGTAACCGCGCACGCGTTGAGCTATCGATTGAGCCAGCCGTGGATGTAGCACGCTAGACCAAACGTGGAGGGATACGTTTAGGAAATAAATTCGCGTCATGTGCAGGATATTATGTATTAAAGACGTTTAAATGTATCGAAAAAAAAAAGTTTTCTTTTTTGCGAAAGAGCTATATTATTTTAATTATTTCTAAATTAGATAGTGTTATAATCTGACGTAGATCATTTCGTCGTCAACGATTATGCGAAACTTTCACGTAAAGTTAATTTGTACAAGTAAAATTACTGTAGCTTAATAATAATTTTATCGACGCGGCAACGTAATATCTAAAATACCAAATTAGAATTACTTCTACCGAGTCCGATTACGTTAGCATTAAGGCTAACGGAGCGAGGAGGAATCTCCTCTTTAGTAAATTGGTTTCAGACTTAGTATTTAATCTAAGATTAGGGCCAATTTCCACTACGTTTTGATGATAGGAATTGGTTACGTTGGCTGTAAAGAGATTCAAAGCGTTTTGTACGTCTATACGTAGTTAAGACACGATTACAGTCATCCTGTCATTCCCGACGTTTTAGCAATGACGACTTGACGACATCCTGTCAAAACAGTCACAACGCAGTTTGATACGAGAATTTTGACTTGGATCTATTAAAAAGGTCAACAATGTTCTTAATAAATCTTTCAATACCATCCCAATCTCTGTCCTAAGGTTGTCTGAAAGAAAAAGAATAGTTGTTTAGCAATAAAGCTGTCTATTGAACTTCTTGATATTTGTTGATGTTACTGATTCTTTCGTATTCGATAAAATCTATTTTCTCTATCTTTTAACAGGAAAATTGTTAAGTATCCTAAAAAATAAAGTATTTTATCTCCGACAAAATTAAAACTTGTCCAATTTTCATGAAGAAAGTAAAAATGAGGGACAAATTTGATAAAAGTTGTTTCGTTTACTCCCGTCCTACATTTCCGACAAAGGGAGTTCGTTTGAAGAAAGTTCTATAGCTTTCTGTACTGAAACCCAATCGTTTGAGAGATAAAGAGCCACAGTTCAATATCTCAAAATGTTTTGTGAACGCCATCAACTTGATGAAAAAGTAAAAATGAGTTTCAGGTCAAAATATTGTCTGCAAAATACGATTTTCTTTTGAGAATACACGACGAAGAATATACCTGCATTGAATGGCGCAGATTGTTAAATCTTTTACACTGATTGATATGGAGTGGTAAGAGTGCATAAAGTCGAACGTAGGTAGATAAGAACTTTTTACTGGAAAAAGGTTTGAGCTGATATGGAAGAAAAGAGAAGTTCTCTAGGAACATACCCTTAGAAAAGTTGGTACTTACGATGAAATAATTTATGGGTATAAGGTAAATGTCACGGATTAATTAGAAGTCCAAATACCGAAAGTTTTTTTCTTACTTGCTCAACAATCTTGTGGCAGAATCCTACAAAATAATTTTGCTCCTCTTTGCAGTATGAATTCTTCGTTAAAATTAAATATTCCTGCACCAGCCTTAATTCTAGAAGTCGTCTTTTTGTTCCGGCCGCATTGAATAGAATTAGGTACCTACTAGAATGCGAATGCTTAAACTGGGTCAACATAAAATAAAAGAGAATTTATAAAATGTATAAAATGTCCGTGTTTATGGCACACTTTCACACTAGCGTGTCGTACAGATATAGCGGCGGGGTTGTAAAGTGGATTATTAAACGGGGCAAGTGTCGTCCGCTAGGAAACCTCCATTGCCACTTGGCTTGAGTGGCAACCTCGAAGTTCCGTTGTTGTTGGCCTTTATCGCGCCGTCACGGAGAAGGGTTAAGAACTTGTTAAAGCTCGGGCATTGTTTAGCGGGCTAATTTTGGTCACGTGAGATCTTGGAACAATTGGTTCTTACAATCTGTCTACTATCCACCAATATGGCATGCAAATTTTATTAGATTGGCAACATTGAGATGGCGGATTTTACATAATAGAAAAAAAAATTGAGATAAAGATGGGAAAATAATTAATTTATTATTATGTATACAGGCAGCTCCATTCCGTCCGCCATACAAGAGCAATTTCAAGTACTCGAATCATACAATCGCGCGCGCTAACCTAACCTTAATAACCCTAATTGCACCCGTGTGAACAAGCAAAGGGCCTCTGTATGTCAATAAAAAAAAAGACTACGTGAATGAGAACCTACCTTTGTCAAATATCACCAAGTCCAGCTATGATCATATCGGATTGCTGACCGACAATCGCCGCGAAAGTAAATACGCAACGCATTTGATTCACGTGCTGATCTTTGGGCCAGTGAACTCTACTAACATTGTAGAGGTGACATGACAAGGTTATTTCACACGTTAAATGGACTATCTAGAGAAATTATACTCCGCTTTTGTAGTTTGTGAATCATCCTGTAGTGATAAAAATTAAAATTAATTTCTCATGAAATGTAATAAGAAAACCTCATTTGTTTATATTTACCTCTTCCTTTAACACTAATACACGGAGTTCTAAAGAGATGCATAAAGTAGCAACTGACATATCAGTCCCAATCTTTATGTTGGAATAATAGTTAAATTAAATTTAAATTTACTGTTATAGAGGGTACTTACAAACGCACAAGGTCCTATTAACGTTGATAGTTTTTGCCCGTTCCATTAGCGTTGGGGACTAGAGAAATTGTTAAAACGTTAAAATGTTCTTACATAATTTTAAATCGTAACTAAATTGCTGCGAAATGTAGCTCATTAATGTTCGGTTTATGGGCACATAATTGCGCTCGGCGTTAAAGCCCGACTTGGCTCCGGTATGCCAACTGTTAAACTTATAATTTATTTTTATTAGCTACTATTAGAGCGATATGTATTTTTTTATCGAGGCAGGTAGTTTCAATTACAGTATGTGTTAAGCTGTTATCTGAAAGTACAAATTAAGTAAGGTTTTTAATTTAAATTTTATTTTTTCTCATGGTTCCAAGTTATAAGCACATACCCATAAAAAATAATAGACAAAACGTTCGTATACAATTGCGACTAATTAGGTGACGAACAAAAATCTGTTACTTGCTCGCTGAATACTACCGGGCGGCCGGCTTCATATGGTCGAGTGGCTTCATATTTACGTTCGTCACTTTTCGGCTGGATTGCTCCGTCTATTCTTTTTTATCGGTCTGTATCTATGAGTTGCAATGCACAAATGTATTTCTTGGAATTCTTATATTTTCACGTTCGCCAAAATTTTACATTCACTTGTAGACTCAAACCATAATAAAAAAACTAAAAAAGTTATATAGGTAAACCTACACTATACGGTCTGTCTTAAAAAGATTGATCAGTTCCATGGTAATGTATTAGTAACACTCTGCAGTCGAAAGGCCACGGGAATTAAAAGCTATAGAATTCGCATTGTACATGTATTTCAATGACGTTGTAACACTGTTGTAACCTTGTTTGGTTGATTTACTATATCTGCTGACCCTCACAACTTCGCCATTGTGTGTTGACACGATGACTCAATGACCAGCGATTCATCTTCATAATACAGAAGAACGAAGGTCCCGAATTCTATTCCCGGCCCAAGAGTGACTTCAGTTCATTTACTAATTGTCATCATATTGGCCAACTCACCATCTGTCACCTAATGTCCTCACAGTAAGGTATATTGTGTAAATGTACACATTTCACATACAGAGCAATACAATATCATAACTTTCACTATCATCGCATATTAATGTTGTTGTAACATAGTTTTAAAACCGAAAGTCAATGGAGTATACAATTAAATTACATTCATTATTCATGTATAAAATGGTCCAACGCTGCAGATATCACATGTACATTATAAAACAATAAACAAAGTTATCAAAACACTGATAGTGTTTTTTACGTTGCGAGCCACGCGTTCGGCATTCCTTAGTCACTCCTCTTACGAGACTTGAACAATGACGAAACAAAACATACAGAGGCCGAGATCCGTAGATAATTATGTATAATATGTGTGTGTGTGCGTGCTCGTGACGTCATTGAAGCTGCCGATAGCGACTGCTTTAAGTAGTCCATATACGGCCAATCTCACTGTTAAGAACTTTGCTAATTTCAAAATTTTCCGTCAAACATCCTGACATCAGTAACAGAAAAAACTGATCTTCAACCATATCAGCGAGGATTGTGATTATGCTGAGTCAAAACATGCCTTAATCACGTGTATAAAATGTACGATACAAAATAAAGCAACTAATATTTAACACTAGCACAAAATGTCGCGACAGGTATAATTTACATAGCATCAATATGGACTCTAAGAGCTATCCTTATTCATGTGTTTAAGACGTATGCGTTGTCAGCTGATTAGCTGATATGAAGTCTGTTCATGCATGGACAATTTATGATAAATCGTTACTATAGTATTATATCTATCATAAGAAATTCAATCGACTTGTCGAATGCAATAAATCATCGTTAGCTTAGGAAGGTTAGAATAAGATTGTAATACAAAAATATTACTAACATATTTATTCAACGTCCACACTTTCATTGAAAAGTAAAATAAATAGCAAGCGACACGCGGTCCTACCTAAACGTTTCCATGTTTCTAAAATCAATAATCAAGTAGGGTTGAATGAACAAAGCCCCTACACAATGCCGTCTACTTCCTGCTGTCAATGTGAGCCACCACACCAGACGATCGTAACATGACGCCCACTACTGCATTGCGAATACGTTTTGTCGCAGTGCCACTGGTCTGCTCACATGCAGGAATATTTATTTTGTTAAATTCCGAGTACATTTTTACGGTACTCGATTGGGCTACGTCATTTCGCGATGTAAGAAATCTTTAGTTTGTGGATGCAAAGTTTTCATGACTTATATATTTTGGTTATCTAGTTTAGGCTAAATTAAAGATCTGGTTATATTGACGCGAAGTTGCTATATCTATTCGTACTTTGCTTAAAGTAACATTACAGTGTGAAAGATGTTGAAGTCAAAAGGGGAATTATGAATGTAAATAAAATTAAGTATACTTAATAATTTTTTAAGTCCAGAATTTTATCGACCACTTATGCCAGTACTCTATCTTCTTTATATTTATAACCAACAAAATATTTAGAGAAGTAAAATCACATTTTTTAAAGGAACATCTATAGGTGTTACTTATGATATAAAACATTAACTAATCGCAAATCTCCAGTAAATTCGAGCAGATCATCGCGATTCCAGCGACGATCAATCACCGGTGGGCAGTGAAGCTCAGAGCGGGCAGAACGAGGTTTGTGTGCTAGACGAGAAAGGCGGGGCGTCGACCCCGGTGACATAACGCGATTCGGCAACCCGGCGCGATAGCACCCGCTTTGAATACCAATGGTGCTGGTGCAGAGATTTGGAATGAACAAAACTATAACAATAGATGGGGAAGGACAGAGAACATTGGATGACTTGTACGAGAGATGATAATACTATGAAAGATAAGGGACTTAAACGGGGAAAGTAGTGCAGTGGCCACTGATAAGAGGACAGTGGAAAATTAAGACAGACTAATTGAAATTGGGAAATTGAATAGGGAGGAAAAGATAGGAGTATAGGATACATAGTATATTGAATTACTAGACACAAATAAAATCCAAATACCTAGTTACGATTATGTTGCGCATCATCGCAGTACATATGCAATGATAACACTGTAACTTAGATCAAAAGTTACTGAGTCACGTTCAGTATTTCATCAATTTCCGATGATTACTTGCAATAATAAAATAACTTAATCTACTGCCAAGTACATTTGTCCACATCCGTATTATCAAACAGTGGATAGATAGATGACATTTTCACGTCATTAACTACCGATCGGAAGCGGGTACGACGTTCGCCAGACGTAATATTTCCGCTGAACGACTATTGACAATAGTTCTGATTGAGATAAATGACTGGATGGTTGATTGAACGATATGTAAAAGTCGAAAGCAATGATATATGGACGGTTTTATAAATATTTTGGATTAGTTACCTAATTCTAAGTTTCATTTTTACACTAGAAATTATGAGATATAAAGATGATTTTTACTGAACAACGAAATGTGTCTTGTGACAAAAAATTTGTAATGCTAGCCTGGGTCTTTACGAAACCGATCGAATAATATATTTTTTATAACTAATCTACTCGTTACCCATACCCTACCCTTTGACTCTCCTCTTTTCACATTTGGAAGGGTTAAGGCCATAATATAACACGCTGGCCTACAGCAAATTCGCCGACTTCACACTCTTGATAACTTTGCGAAGTACTCTCAAATGGTCTTATATTCTCACATATTTAACCGATTTCATTATTAAGTATGTGGTACCCTAACTACGGCCACTAGCATTACCAACTTCTAATCAATGACGTCGACACGTGACGCAACACGAATGTAACATTAAGCCGAGTATTGTATAACGCACACGAAATCGCTTGCTTAACACATATAATACAACTTATCGCTAATTATTAAGTGTTTTTGTTGCTAATGACATTTGGTTGAGGCGGCCGATGCAACGTGTCTCGATTCGACCGACGCACGGTGAAAGTGAATTTTATTCGAAGAAAACCTTCGTTCTAGACCGCATCGCTACAATGATTTATCGTTTATAAGCCCTTTATGAACTTAGCTTAGTAAATTATAGCAAAGTAAGAGGTGGATTTGACCAAGGACATACAAGAACCAAATTAAATGCCAAGTTAGATGAATTATGCTTTTTAAATAAAGAGATTTACATGTTTACATTGCAGTGACAGTGAGCTCTTATACTTTCCTGCATTGCCATTTGAGCAAAAACAACTAAAAAAATATTTATAAAAAAAAATTTAATGAAAGTCAACATTTTTACAATTTTAAACATTAGATCTATCTTATTAGTGGACATAGTAAAGAAGCGTTCATAGAGCCACCACTTGGGACAATGCTAAAATAATCGACAAATCGATATCATCTAGTAGCTGGGTGACCGCTACTGGCATACTTTTTTTTTCATTTTTGTACATCGGGGAGCATGAAAGTACTAATTACTTAAACAATAAATGCATAGTCATACAACAGCAAAAACTAAAATATTTCAGGTTCAACTACTGTATAGAAAATAGGATAATATAGAAGTGACTCTAAAAATTGAGGTTATACCATGCCACTATGTTTTAACTTTGTAGTAACTATGTTCCATACATCAGGGCCCGTCTTTCAAATAAACAACAATTTTATTACTAGCGGCCATTTAAAATAATACAGCACAATTAATTTCAATGTAGAATAGACAATTTGTGACAAATTATTTGTCACTATGATAATGATTTAACCACCAATCTAATCTTACTAGAATGAGAACAGTAAAATGTTTGGTTGAGTATGTAGAATTACCTCCTAGGTTAATGACAACCTTGCAAAATGTTAATAATGTATTAAATCTCCGCATACTTTCATACCTAATGCATAGTAATATTTAATAACTCATTTTGTACATATTTAAATAAAATGAAGGCTAAAATAACAGGTTATTATTGTATCATTCACTGTTGTTTCAAAGTTAACATAAGGAACATTTCTACTTTTTATCAAATTTTAATATATTTTATTGGAAAAATTCATGACTTTCAAAGTATAATAAATCCATAAACCTGCTAGGTATAGAACATGTGACTAAGAAAATGTAATTATTGGGCAATAAGAAAAAACATTAATTAAAACCATATCAAACCTTGGCATACCAAACCTTTTATTTTGAGGCTCCTCACATAAATTAGGCAGATTTATGAAAATTACATTTATCAACAAAATAAATAAAATAAAAATGTAATAAATAATTTCTAATGGCATAACGCTGCTGCAGAAATACTGCTTCATGTCATTTTGCCAGAAGAGACGATGCAATTAGGTACGATTAATATTTTACCTCAATCATAGTTGCGAAATAGTATAAATTGTGTTTTAATGTTAAAACAATATATTTTCCCCTGTATACTGAAGAAAATAACCATTTCGTGTAAAATGCCATTTGCTAAGATAACCTCTGTGGCTCTAAAAATCCAATTAGCAAAACCGCCGCGCGTCAAAATTCTCGCAACATTCGATAGTCAGAATTAATTGCACTCACCTGTAAATCTTGCTAAAGTCATATAAAATGGTAGCGCCCCAATGGACGAGAGCTCGCAGATGGGATGAATTGTTGATTCTTCAAAGGAGCTGGCACCACGAAAACCAACCGGCCACACCAACCTGCCACAATTGAATATTATGCACTATCAAACTACTGCACCACTATCACTTCAATAAATCTAAATCATCGCTTTTACAAGACAAAATACAAGCAGAAACGTACGCACCAGCTGGCGAAAACGTGGTATCTACTTCTACTACTACTTGCGGCTTGCGCACGATAAGTAAATATGGACTGACGACTGACGGAAGATATTCGATATTCTAGCTATGTACCTTCCCCTATGACAAAGCGTCTCTTCGATCTTCACTCCGCGGATTCCGCAGAAAAACACAACAAGGCGAGCACGGCTTACAATCTTCTATGAACGAACATAAAATAAACTGAATTTCACAAAACGCGCACGCGATACCGTGGCCAAAAATGACGACAGAAAATAAATGAAAATACACACTTTCTTATGTTTCTGGAACCAAGTTCATACCGGAAACGAGCATTTTTTAAAACTTGAACCAAAGAACGTTCTTTGCCGTTGATTTTTGTCAATAAAGTTAACAATATATTGCATGACTAATTAATTAAGAGTAAATTTATAATTTAGATGTATAAAAAATACAGGAAAAAAGAAACCAAAATTATATTTAATTTGTCAACAGGAAACAGTTAAACTTTTCTATTTTTGTTTTGTTTATGGCTTAGGAAGTTAGAATTGCCTATGGTTATTGATTGACATTTCTTGGACATTTCCAACGATATAAAATAGGCATAGAGGAGAGAATTTAGATAGAATTGTAAATAATGGACTAATGCATTTTTCAGCATGGAATAAAAGTAAAATATCCCACACTCATTTATGAAATATTATTCTTTAGGTGAAGTAAGTGATGTCGTAAAGATTTTGAGTTGATAAGTGTGCACTACCTCTAAAATGGGCTGACCATCACGTTGTCAAGTTTGTCCGTGTC